>JUJX01000344.1:0-11593 GCA_000800745.1 Diaporthe longicolla
ATAATAACTTTATAGTTAAAGTTATAGTTATTTTATAAGTTAAACTTAAACTTTTTAAAAGTAGAATTATAGAGTTAATAATAATAATAAAATTTAAAGATTACTTTTAAAGTAAAAAGTTTAATAAAGTAATTAATATTAAAAAGAAAATAAAAAAGTTAATTAATAAAGGGATATTTAAACTATTAGTAAAGTTATTATAGTTTAGTTATTATAAAGAATATTTAATATTAACTTTATATATCTTTTACTATAAATTATAAGTATCCCTATTTTTAAATAACTAGAAATATTAGTTTAAAACTATATTTCTTAATATATATTACTTTATTAATAATATTTTAAAGAAAGATATTTAATATTATTATATTTTAAATATAAAGTAAAAAAGAAGTTAGTACTTTTATAATATAGAATATTATTTTATTAATTAGTATTTAAATAATTATTATACTAATAAAGAAGAATTTAGGTTTTAAGCTAAACTTAATAAATACTTTTATATTATAAAATATATCTAATATTATAAATAAGTTTATATTTTATAAAGTAAGGAATTAATTATAGTTACTAGTAAAATATTTAATTATTTTTATATCTAAAATAATTCCTTAAAATCTTTAGTAAGAATAATAACTATTAAATATAAAAACTTATACTAAGCTTATACTTATTCCTATAATTCTTTTAAAGAAAGGATTAATAAAATAAAAGAATACTTAATTTATTAAAAATATTATATTCTTATAGTTAAAAGCTTAATTTTATAAAAATTAAGTATTTTTATTATTTTAAAAATTAATTAAGTCTTTATTATTATTATTATTATCTATTTTATTAATATAAAAACCTTTTATATTAATAATAAAAGCTATAAAGTTAGTATTTAAAAAGTATTTATTTTTATTTTATTAAATTATAAAATACTAATTATATATATATTAGTACTTTTTAATTATATATTTAATTAACTAATAGCTCTTTTTATTATAAATAAAATAATATTTATTTTAAAAACTATTATTATTTAAATAATTACTATAACTATCTAATTAAATTTTATAGTTATTACTATAATTATTATATTTATTATAATTAAAAAAGTATATACTATAGTTATTTAACTTATTATTAAAGTTATTACTATAAAAGTTATTATTATTATAAAAGCTATTTGAGTTTTAGTTATTATTAAACTTATAATTACTATAACTATTATAATATTTATAATTTAAAAAATATTAGTTATTATCTTTATACTTTTTATTATAACTAACTTTATTTATATAGAAAATTTAATATTTAATTAACTATTAACTTTTATAAGTTTAAATTAAAGTATATAAATTAAAATAGAATTACTTATTTAATTATAATAGGTTAAATAAAGTTATTATTAGTTAGCTTCTCGTATATATATATAAATAATATAGAGTAAATAGGTTATATTAGTTTAGTCTATTATTATTATCTATTTATCTAGTTAGTTAGTTACTTACCTATAGCTATAAGCTATAACCTTACTATATACACTATATATAGTTATATAACTACGTGATTTAATCCCTTTTACTTACCTTTATTTCTATAGTTATAGTAAACTTTAGTATACTTTTAATTATATATAATATATTATTTTATATAAGCTAATTACTATAAGTTTAATATTTAAAAGTTTAATAATAAATAAATAATTTATTAATTAATAGTTAAAGAACTTATATATAATTTTTATTAAAGTACTTTTATTAAAGTTTAATAAATATTAATATAGTTTAGTTTATATAGTAATCTTAGTAATTTATATAGTTATTAAAGTAAATTTTAATCTTTAAATATACTATTTAAAATAAGTTATTCTATTTAATATACTATATATAATAAATCTTTACTCTTCCCTTTAAAATATAAAAGAATACTACTTTAAATTAATATAAACTAATACTTATATTCTTATAAATAGTAAAGAATAACTTTATTTTATTATTAAGTATATTATATAAATTATTAATATATATATATCTTTATTTTTATAGTATTTATTAAAGTTTATAATTATTTATATATTAATTATTAAGTTCTTTATTTCTATTAATAGGAGTATAAAGTATATATTATACTTTTTAAATTATTTAATAGATTACTTAAGATTAATAAAGTTTTTAAAAGTACTTTTATTATTATTAGGTAAAGTAAAAGGTTTACTATTAAAAGGATTAGATAGTTTAATAGTACCTTCTTCTTTTTTAATACTATTATTAGTAAAAAGATTAATAAATTAATTTATAATACCTTTCTTTAAAAGTTCTTTATAAAATCTATAAATTATCTTACTATAATAGAGTTTATCTCTATTTTAAAAAAATAGTATTATTCTTTTAAATTCTTTAAAAAATAAATAAATAGTTAGTATATTTATAAGTATAGTTATATATAAGAAATTATAAGTTTTAATATAAATTTACTTTATTTATAATATTTTCTTAAATTCTTTTAAAATATCCTTATTAATACTTTAAAATATATTTATAATCTATTTATTAAAGTCTTTAAAGTATTTATAATAAACTTTATTAAAGTTTATTTTAAAGTATACTTTAATATAAAATATAACTTATATAAAAAAGTAAGTTATATTTATATCCTTTATTAAAAGTATACTACTTTATAATTTAAAATTATAAAATTTAATTTAATTATAAATAAAGTATAAACTATTATAAATTAACTTATAAAAAGATACTATAATTAGTATTTAATTTAAAAGCTATATTTTTATAGATAATTAAAGTAAATAGGTTAATAAAAGGTAGTATAAAGAGATTTAAAAGTAAATCTAACTATATTAGTATTATTAATATTATAGTTATATTATTATTATAGGTACTATTAAAAGTAAGAGTAAAAAAGAATAAAGTAAAATAAAGTATTATTATAACTATAGTTTATAATTATAGTTATAATAATAATTAATTTAATTTTAATAAATTAACTAAATTCTACTAAATAATATATTATTTAATATAATATATTTAAATATTTATTTTAATATTAAAGTTAAGTAAATTAAAAGCTTAATAAGGTTAAATATATTATTTATTATTATATTACTAATCTTTAAAAATAAAGTTATAAATTATTATTTATTTTAAATATTATTTTAAATATAAAAGAAGCTTATTAATAAGAGAATAATATATATTTTAAATCTTATAAATAACTATAGTATTCTATAAGGTACTTACTAGAAGTATAAAAGGAGGGATTAGTAATAAAAAGTTCTACTTTTATCTTAAGTCTAAATAAACCTAATAGTTCTTTAAAGTATAATAAATACTTATATAATTCTAATATAAGAACTTTATTAATATATATTTAAATATATTATTATTATATAATTTATTTTAATATTACTACTATAATAAATTTAGTAAAACCTATAGTATTAATATAACTACTTTACTTAAAAACTTATAAAGAATCTAGCTATTAAAATAGTTATCTATCTTTTTATACTTTATTATCTATACTTACTACCTAAAATAAGTACTAATTAATATTAATATAAGTCTTATATATATATAAATATTATAGTTATATTATTTAATTAGTATATTAAAAGAAAGAGCTTATATTTAAAAGGTAAAAAGCTAAACCTTTATTATATACTTATAGATTAATTATATAACCTTATAAGTAATTATATTACACTTACCTTTATTCCTATAAAAGTAGTAATTAAGTATATAAGAAGATATAGTTAATATAGAAAGAATTTTAAATAAAGAAAAGTTTATTTATTTAAGGAAATATAATATATTTAAATATATTTTAATATTTTAAGTAAAGTATTAAATTAGTTAAATATATTTATTTATAATAAAGTATTAATTTATTTATATTAACTTTTAACTACTAGCTTAACTTATAATAAATATTATTTTATATATTTATAAATATTTAATAAAAACTTTTCTAATTTTTATTTTTATAATTTCTAACTAATACTATTATATCTATCTTATTTTACTCTTTTTTATAATACTTATATATAGTAAAAATATTTTTAAATAGCTTTAAGTTTTAATTTAACATTCTAAATATAAAAAACTAAAAACTAAGTAGAATTATTATTTAAATTATAGTTTAATTATTTATACTAATATTAATAATATAAATAATACTTTAGATTATTAAAGTGTATATTATTTAGATTAAAATTAAATAAGTATAATAATAAATACTTAACTTTTATATCTACTTTATTAATTACTTTATAAATCTTATTAAAATAATATTAAAAAGATTTATTTATTATAAAAATTAATCTTAAGTTTAAATATAGGTTTATTTTTAATAAAATACTTTTTTATAACTATTATAAGAAAAACTCTTTTATTATATAGCTTTTATATATTATAATAGTAAGTAAACTATTAATTATAATTATTAAAAAGATATAATAATAAGTCCTTTACTTTAAAAAGCTTTTAATTTATAGAGTATATTTAATAAATACCTAGCTAGTCTTTCTTATACTATTATACTTATTAAAACTTAATTTATTATAAATAATAAATATATTAATAATATAGCTTAGCTAGTTAACCTATTAAAAGTATTATTTATAAAAGCTTTTATCCTACTAGTATACTAGTATATATATTTATTTATTACTTTATTTATAGGTTTATAAAGTATTACTTATTATTTTTATAATAATATTAATTTAAAACTCTTTAATAAAGAAATCCTATATTTTATTTAAATATAAGTTTAGTTTAATAAATAAAAGATTAATAAACTTTTATTTTATATAATTTATATATTAGTTAAACTATATAGTTTTATTTTAAGTAAGTAGGCTAATAAACTTTTATAACTTACTATTTTAACTAGACTATATTTAATAATAATAGTAATAGTATATTTAAAGTAACTATTTAAATAGTAGTAACTTTTTTAATATTATTTAATAATAGTATAGTTAATTTAGAATTTAGCTTTTAGCTACTTATTTAATAATAATAAGTTAGAGTATAAATAGAACTTTAAATACTATAATTTTAAACTTAATAGGTAATAGCTAGCTATTATAATAACTTTAATTAGATATATAGGGGGATATTAGTAATAGTAGAGGAGAAATTATAAGTTTCCTAACTGCCTAGTAAAATTTTAGTGGTATATATAGTAATTATTAATTTTCTAGGGGGGGGGCTTACTTTGTTTTTCCGAGACAGTGGGAGCCAGCCGGTCACGGGCCGCAAGATTGTGTGCCGATAAGATAAGGATTTTTCCAAGTGACATCAATCGCAGAGAGGCCGGTCGAGTCAACCGGCGAGACAATCTGCCGCCTACCCACCGGTTTGGCCTTGTGCTAACTCGTTAAATGAGACGGTCGCCTAGCATGACGGGTGATGTCGACTTCGTTGTTTCTACGCAATCCCTGCTATAGGACTTCGCTACGTTGTTATTCGACACGATCGCGACGCTCTCGGTCGGCCAGCACATTTGGCGTGTCGACTGCGCGCAAAGCAACGGTACCTGCGGGCTTGTTCGGCCCCAACGTCCTTGTACTGAACATACCCACAAGATATTCAAAAGTCCTTCGGATCGGCCGCTGGGGTCCGCAGCCTCATTCGCTGTTGCTGTACAGATCAAACGGGAAGGCCCTGTTGCCCGAAACCCATCGCCACAGTTTGGTCGACATTCCCGGCATCAAGACAAAACCAATGCTGAGCTGGGTGCAGATTGTGGCCACGCCCACGGCTGACACGCCGGGGGCGTGCGTCCTGCTTCACTTCGACAACCGCCGTTATATATTTGGCCGCATCCCCGAGGGCACACAGCGGATAATGTCACAGCGCAGGATCGGAGTCAGCAAGCTGGACGAGTTGTTCATCACCGGACCCGTCTCGTGGGCCAACATTGGTGGTCTCTTGGGCATGATTCTTACCATCGCCGACGTCGTAGCCCTACGAGGGGCGCCGGAAGATAATAAAAAGAGAATGAAGAAGAAGAAAGACCAAGGGCTATCCTTGATCCCGAGTCTGAAAATATACGCTGCCGAAAACATCACACAGGTGCTCGCCACCGCACGAAGATTCATTTTTCGAAAAGGCTTGCCGCTGGAGGTCCATGAGTTAAATCATACGCCGACGCAGGAGACCCCGGGGCAAAGAGAACCGGACTTCGAGGACGCCAATGTCAGGGTCTGGTCTGTCTCGGTCAAGCCAGAAGGTCACCCCAAGTCTCAGGGTCGTAAGAGGAGCCACGACGATATGCTCGCCGAAGAGGACGGCCGGTCGAGCAAGCAAGAACTGGATGATAAGCAGCTGGAGGCGAGCCGCAAGATCGTCCAGTCTGTCGTCGGCCATATGTTCGAGTCAGACTGGCAACTGGACGCCCTTGTGGAGACAACATTGCACAAGGTGAAGCTCCCGGCCAAAGTATTCGTCAAGGGCCCGGATGGCAAGATCACAAATTACGACGGGCCTATGCCGGGAGATGATGGCTCCGTTCCAGACATCCCAGTGCTCACGCGGACTCCATGGCCCGCAACCAGGATAACACAATTGCCCCCTACGTCACCTTCGAAACAGTCCTTGTCCTACATCGTCCTACAGCAACCCCGAAGAGGAAAATTCAAAGTCCAGGAAGCCCTCAGACTCGGAGTGGCCAAGCCTGACTTCAGCAAGCTTACTGCCGGCCAGACGGTCAAGGGCGCTGGTGGGGTAGATGTGACTCCGGAGATGTGTGTCGAGCCCACCATTGAAGGTCGTGGCTTTGCCGTGATCGACCTCCCTGACCTGTCCTACGTAGAGCCATTCTTGGCCCGGCCGGAGTGGACGACGGAGTCACTTGTCAAGAACATCGATGTCATTTATTGGATGCTCGGACCAAATGTCGCCCAGGACCAACGGATAGGAGACTACATGAAGGCCCATCAAGCAGTCAGACATAACGTCTTTGCACCAGGTGTCAGTCCCAACTACATTGCTTTGGAGGGTGCAGCGGGCAACTCGATCAAGTCTCACCAGATTGATCCCGATAGATTTCCCTTGCCCGTCTACAGCAACAAGAGCGCGGGTGAAATGTCGCAGGTCTTTGTGACAGCGAACCCAGGCGCCAAGGTGCAACTGGCCCCACGCGTAGTGTTCCAAGACGAGGAATCATTCCCCCCAATGGACACATTGAGTGTCGCTAGGGATATGGACAAAGAGGTCCAGAAACTAGCAGAGGAGGCGAAAATAACAATTTCAGACCCGCAATTCCTCGACGAGATCGAGAAATCCGAGAAGGACATCCCAAACCGCGACACCGAGATCATCCCGCTCGGTACGGGGTCCGCACTGCCATCCAAGTATCGCAACGTCTCCGCGACCTTGGTCCGCGTGCCCGGCTACGGCACTTACCTCTTCGACTGTGGTGAGAATACCCTCGGCCAGCTTCGCCGCATGTACGGCTACGACGGCGCAAACGAAATCCTTCGCGACCTCAAGGCCATCTGGATCAGCCACTTGCACGCAGATCACCACCTCGGTACGGCCAGTTTCATCAAGGCCTGGAATGAAGCCACTGCGTCCGACGGAACCCGCATCGCTGTTGCCTCCCACGTGAACATGCTCGACTGGCTGCGCGAGTACGCTGACATCGAGGACTTCGGTTTCGATCGCCTGTGCCTGATGGAGATCAGGGGCCGGCCCAAAGCGGAATCCAAGCAAGACCCCTGGATCTGTACCCCGGGTATCACGCGCGAGTTCGGCATAGCGCGGATCGACGCTGCGCGCGTCGAACATTGTCACGGTGCGTTGGCTTGTGTATTTACATGGCCGTCGGGACTGAGGATCGCGTACAGCGGCGACTGCCGGCCGTCGTCTGTGTTTGCTAAGATCGCGAGAGACTGCACTCTACTCATCCATGAGTCGACACTGGACGACGAGCTGAGGGAGGACGCGCTGGTCAAGAAACACTGCACGATGAGCGAGGCGCTCGGCGTGGCAAAGGACATGAGGGCTAGGAGGGTGCTGCTGACGCATTTCTCGCAGAGGTACCCCAAGATCGCAAACTCATCAGAAGGTGGCGAAGGTGCCCCTGTGAAAGACCAGGTTGTTCTGATGGCTTTCGACCAGATGTGCGTCAAGCTGGGTGATTTCAAGAAGGCCGCGCTGTTCCTGCCCGCGCTGAGAAAGTTGTACGAGGAGGGCGGAGAAGACGAGCCTCCAAAGCTTGATTAACTGGGACTTGTACCCATATTGCACAGGATGGCGGCTGGACAATACTTGGCACGCCTTCATCTTGTTCATAGACTTAGAAAGCAATTACAAATACTCGACTTATCAAATCAAGAAGATTTTTTTTTTTTTAAAAAAAAAAGGGACACACACCACCTGTCTGTTGCGTCTGACATGTAGATTCTCATATATGCGACTTGAAATCCCAAGACTGTGACCGGAATCTATAAAACAGTCAAGATACAGCTCAATGATAATCAACTTGCAGTCTGGAAGAATGAGTCCATTCACACACGCATTGGCGCCGGGAGCTTTTTCATAGTACACTATATTTGTGTACAGAGTGACATAGTGAGAATATTTATAGCGAAAGACAAGATAGCAAAATAAGAAAAACGACCGGGGTCATTAGCCACAGCAGGGTATAGAAAAGGACACCATCAACTCACCCATCTGCTTGCTCAGATCCATGAAGAATCGGGCATAAATAGATCCGAGAACTGCCCGCGGCCCGAGCGGGACCTCCGCTCCAGGTCACGCCTCGCCGTCTCGCGGCTGTTCGCAATCGCAGTCCGGAGCTCCTCGTCCTCGTCCTCGTCGTCATCCTCGGATTCATCTCCCCGTCGTTGCTGTTGCACCCCCTCGAGGTCGACCTCCTGCATTCGCCGTGCAAGCGCCGCGTCCGCGTCGATCTGGCTCTGGCGGAGGCGACGCTCGGAGACGACGGCGTGCAGCAGGGGCACGTGGCGGTAGATCCCCGCGACGGCCGAGACGCTGTCGTCGGGGCCCAGCGTGGTGGTGGGAAGAGTAAACGCCGAATCGGCGCCGAGCTGGTCCAGCCCGGCCTGGAATTCCTGGCTCGTCTGCCCCATGCGCTCTCCGGTATGCTGGATTTTGTTGCCAATGAGTGATGCGTCGAGGCCCGGCCAGGCGGTTACGGCTGATCCATCGACTGTGTCAGTTCGTGGCCGACGGCGATTGTTGAAACTGCTTGGTTGGTGTCCCCTTGCGCGCTCTGATTTGCTATTTGTGCGGCTGGGTCGTTCCATGGCGATGCTGGACACAGCAGGAGGCGGGTGGAAAGCTGTAGGAGCATCATTGGAGTAGACGCTGGAGGGAGCCCGGCCGGAGGTCACTGCGCCTTGCCTAGACGGCTCTTCGAGATACACGGCTGGGACCTGTCGTATCGCTGGTGGCTGCTCATTTTCTGGTTGCCGGCATCGCCTGGACTTGTGAGTACATTGCGTAGCAACCGTGTGGACGCTCGCTGCGGTCAAGTCGCTCACCTGTGCTCGAACAGCGTCAGCAGCTGGAACGAAGACATCGTCATCGTCGTCTCCCTCACGTGGAGTGACGTTTCTGGAGAAGCGAAGTGGGTTGGGGACAGCTGACATGGCCATTTGACTCTTTGCCCAGTGCTCGATGCCGGCTGCGTCTTTGCGGAAGGCAGGGTGCTGACTGCCAGCGTTGGTGGCGCCCGATGGCCCGGCGATCTCGGTGAAGGCGTCGTACCAGTGCTGGAGACGGTCCTGCTGCTTGTAAGCGGCACCTGCGTCTGCCTCGTCGAACTCATCACGGTAGTCGTCGAATGGCTCGGTCTCACCGGCGTCACCCTGCTGTTGCACGTCCGAGTCATCACCGACTTGCATGGAGCGGTCACTACGACTGTCATCGCTTCTGACAGTGGCTGACGAGGCTTTGGAGATAGATGAGGCCGTGAATGTAGATCCTGAGATGGTGGATGAAGCGTGCTTACCTTGACGGCCGCCAGGCTTCCTCGACTCCTTACCAAACGTCTCATCCAGCTTCTTGTCTAGCTCTCCTCGGGCTACCCTCACCTGGCCGGCTGTCAGAGGCTTCCCGTCCAGCTCACGCTCCATGCGGGCAAGCTCCTTCATCCTCTTCTCATACGGGGCGCGGTGCCGACGGTGACCCTTGCGGTGGCCCATAACCCTCTTCCTGATGTGGCGCACATCCCTCGCCATCCTCGTGCTCTCTGCCAAAAGCCTGCCGCCGTTCTCCCCACCGAACCGCTCGATCCAAGCTTCGACCAGGGGGATGAGCACTGGGGCACGGCGCCTGTGGGACCGGCCGTACATCATAGCACGCAGATCACACAAAGCTTGACCCGCGGCGCCGATGCAGCTGCAGATGCAAGCCTCGCAGTCCGTCTCGACGCGCGGCATGGCCAGGCCAGGCGGATAGTTCTCGCCCACGATCAAGGAGAAGACGTCCGGTCCGGTCCAGAGAGACAGCATGCTGTTCATCCGGTCGACGTAGTCCTGTACCTCACCCAGCGACGTCTTGAGCCGCACGTCATGCTTGGTCGGGTTCTCGAGAAACGTCCTCACCGGGTCGAGGCGGTGCGTCACCTCCTCCGAGATCAACAAGAACACCCTGTGCACTACCCATGGGTTCAGACCTTTGTGCGCGGCACAGAGCACTGCGCACTGGGGGACAAGATCTTCGAGGGTCAGGTTCAGCTTCCGATTGGTATAGATGGAAAGCCTAGCCAGCCAGTCTTGGGGGCGCTGAAGAGTCTTGGGTAGTTGGGCAATTTTCTCGGACTGACGGACAAGCCATTGGTCGGAGGGAAGGCCGTCTGTATAACGTCGTGCTGTTGGCGGAAGGCATAGAAGGCGCACCAGGAGATTGATATCCTCGCTGGTCATTTGCGAGATGTGGCGATATCGCTTGACCATGTTGACAGGTCCTTATGGATAGGTGTAGCACCCGATGCTGTTTGAGGTTAGATCGGCTGGTTTCTTCTCAGTCCCTCCCGGAGATGGACTTGGATGGACACAAATTAGTACGATTACTGTCAGTGTACAACTTGCTTTGGGGCTCAACAGTAGCACTGGGGTCTCTGGTCAGGAACCAAAGCCTTTCGATTCAAATAGTATGTGATTCTTGAAGCCTTCTGATCCTGTTGTTCAGGATGCTGCAGGAACCAGTACCTTTAAGTTCGACCTTTGGGCTTGATTGATTGTGCTCCCAGCGGGCAGGCTCGTCCCAAGAGAGCAGACAATGGGACTGCTGCCCTTTGAGCATGTTCTTTGATACACCCCACGTTCCCCTGGTGAGCACCATTTGTGCCAACCGTGTTCTTTGTTGCGGGATAGCCGATCCCTCAAAACAAGGACATTGTGCGGCCCGCCCTTGTACTAAGCCTCCTTCACACGCGTCATGTCTTTGATGTACGCTGTGCCATGTGGCGAGATTCAACTGTCGAGATCCCACGCAAATTTCGTTGCAATTGTCTGTGGAGACCCTGCCGGTCAAGTCATCTTCGTCGAATCAAACGAGTTCGGAAAAGGGACACTGGTAATTCGTCGCAAGGAAGTACGTCGGGGGGG
>JUJX01000344.1:11613-25540 GCA_000800745.1 Diaporthe longicolla
GGGGTGCCACGGGGGAGATCGGATAGACTGTGCGTTGAGGTATCGCTGAATCCATTTCAAATGTGGTTGTGCCGAGTTTTTGATTTGACCGTGATACGATCGATGACCATGACATTTGCCCCATGCAACTCGTCGTTTCCGTTCCCATTGCCTCCCACCAAAATAGACACAGAATAATAGAAAAAGGATACCAGGCCTGATGTGTCCAACAGGTCCATACGAACTCCTCAACGCGCGCATGCCAGCCGTCCGCCTATCTCCATGTCCCTATTATAATCTGGGACACCAGAATGAATAAGAGTACTAGAGCAATGAATATCTCGTCCTATCAGCCATGCATGCTGCGTGCTGATGACAGCCCCTGGCTTGCCCGTAGCCGTTCCATCTTAATCTTGGCAGCTTCAGTGCCGTCGTCGGGGTGGGCTGTCTCCTTGAACCAAGGATGTTGCAGGGCCTGCTTGGCCGTGATGCGGTGGGCGGGGTCATAAACGAAAATTTTCTTCAAAAGATCCCTAAAATTTTTCAAGAAAGGGGTGTTGTTGGGAATGATGTCCTGCGGGCAATATCAGCGGCCTGCGTAAGGCTCGTATCATTCGGGCTTGACTCACATCCAACTTCTTCATGGCCTTCACAAACCGACGCGACGCTCTAGTCGTCTCGGCAACAGGGTAGTCCAATCGACCCCTCTTGAAGTATCTATGTGAAGTTAGAGTCTACTCGACTTTTGCACACATGTACAGAACGAATGACCCGTGCTATCGGGGCAGCGGCAGGAATTGGGGAGAGACACGTACTTTGAGGCTGGGTTGCCACCATTTCTTGTCATCTTGTTAACTTGGGTGACCAGATGGCTGTCGATCCTTGAACCCACGACATTCTCCATCATGGCTAAGTGTTCTAGGTTCTCGTGGGTCTGGAACAGCGCATCGCCGGTGAAGAACTCAACAAGGATGCAACCGATGCTCCAGATATCGCATGGGAATGACCATCCAAGCCCGAGGATAATCTCTGGCGCTCGATAGTGCCGAGTCGACACCACAGAGGAATGGTATTCGTCCTGGAAAGTAGCGGATCCGAAGTCGATCAAACGAATCTCTGTGTCCAAAAGAACCCGTCGCTGGGTGGCATTGCGACTAACTTGGACCGACGAGGATGGTATCTTTCTGTTGTAGGTGAACGTCTGATAGGCACTGTCATAGAGCAAGATATTCTCAGGCTTCAAATCAGTGTGGATCAGATTCAAGTCATGCAGGACTGTATCCTGTCAGCAGCGTCCTCCCAAACGGTGAACGGGTGACTCACAAGCGACACTGGTGAGAAGCTGTCTCGCAAAACTTTGGATCTGACTGTTGGGGAAAGGGACGAATTGATTTCCCTTGAGGAAATCGAACACACTCTGGCCCAGCAGGTCCATGACGATGCAGATGTGGCCGCGGTAGTCAAAGCAATCGCGCAGATGAATGCACCTGTTGCGGTTTTCTGCGTCATTCGCCTTGAGCGTCGCCAGGACCCTGAGCTCTATCCTTGAGGCATCCCTGTACTTTTGCACTGAACGAATAATTTTGATGGCAACGAGCTCATTTCGCCTTCGGTCGCGAGCCTGGACCACTTTGCCGAATGTTCCCTGGCCAAGCATCTTGATCATTTGGTCTGGAACCTGTCAGTGACTGGGTCTTTCTGCATCAACGTAGATAGGGGAACGGCATCTCACAGTTATCCGTCAACTCCGCATCTGGAACGACAATGTAATGGCCATCGCTGTCATCGACAGTGCCACTCTTGTACGACTGTAGGATCCAGGTCAGCAAGGATGTTTTCGACACAGAGGCGACACCGCGAATGGGGGGGGGTTAATTTACATCGGGGATCACTCGGACGTGAACATCGGCAGCCTTCTTAGGCGGCTGAGGGGGAGGATGATAACTCGGATAGGCGTGTCCAATGATGGCGTTTTCCCTGCGCTTGACCTCATTGGCGACCTGCTGTCGAGTCCGCTTCCTCTTATTGCCAGGCTGGACATCATGGTCGTATTGGCTGTTGGAAGATAACGAACCGAGGGAGGTGGCAGCAGTGGTGTGGATGGCCGAGTTGGTCCTGTCACTCGAGGAGATTGTAGAAGCAGAAGGTGTCGCTCCGTTCTGGTGGGGGGTCGTGGTTGAGCCGTTGACACGGCTGTGGTGGACAGGATCGTATCGAGTACCGGAGCCCGTAGGTGCGTCGTCGTCCCTTTTCCGCCTCTTAGGGGCGTGCCGGGCGGCAGATGTGTTGGCAGTGACGGGACCGCCGTTGAGGCCATTGGCGTAGGTGTATGCGGGACCACCGTTGGTTGAGGTCTGCGAGGCCGAGACGGCCGAGACGGCAGCACTCTCGGGACCGGGAGAGTCGTCAATTACAATGATCTCCTTCGGGGGCTGGCCTCCGTAAAACTTGTTCCAATCGACAGGGCTCTGTCGTCTCCTCTTTCGCGAGTCGGGTGAGCCATTAGCAGGCCGTGCCTTGGAGGCGGGCATGGTGGTGTAGTTGTTGTGCTCGAGTATGGCAGGCAGTTCCAGGTCTTGTCGGTGTGATCGGGCTAGAGAAGTGCCACTTGAGAAAGACGACCCATTCGCGGTGGACGAGGAGGTCTGCGTGTTCGTGGACGGGGCGTAACTCGAGGCGGAGGTGGAGTATGAGGGAGCGACACGGCTCGCCGGGGGCAGAAGCTGGTTCGCCGCGGAACGGTACGAGGCCGACGAGTTTGTGGAATAATATGGGAAGTGATGATGGGGGTTGTGATAATGGGAATGGGGTGGCAGGGTTGCAGTGGCAGTGGTCGGCGTCGACATGATTCTGGCTGCTGCTATTGCCCTGTTGCTCTGTGCAGCAGCAGAGGACGACGACTAGACGAAGGCGAGGTGTGGTGGGAGTTGGGACTCCAGGGTGTGAAGGGCAGCCGGTCTGGCGGCGTAGTCGACTAGCGGCTCTCCCTGTGGAAAGGTTGTTGTTGCAGGCGCTTTTGGGGGGCTGCGGGTGGGTGCACCAGGGCAGGGCAGGGCAGGGAACTGCAGCAACCGCGCCGAGGGCAGCCAGAGTGCGCAGGGGCGGACGGGTACAGGAACAGGGCAAGTGACGGTGGCAGTGAGTGACGGGCTTGCTAGAACTTGGCAAGCCTTTTCTGCTCTCTCGCAGGAAACCGGCAGTGTGACTGGGACCAGACTCCAGACAGTAAGTAGGCAGGTCCAGGAGAAGGGAGACCGACTGGCTGGAGATTGACAAAAGGTCAAAAAGTCGAGGGAGGGCCAAACGAAAAGGCGAGCGTCCAAGTCAGAAAACAGGGCCAGAACTTCAAAGTCAAGTCGGGCCAAGTCTAGTCGAGATCAAGTCGTCGCAGCGGGTCAGGCAAGGTCGGTTGGGAAGCCGGAAGGGCTCCCTTTTTGCCGGGTTGGACAAGCTGACGGATCGATGTGCTTCAAGTTCGAGCCTGGGTTCAGCAGCTCAGATGTCGAGGAACAAATCGAGTCGCTGGGAAACCTGAGGGGGGGGCGGGCGGCCGTGTTTGTGCCGGTGACATTGAACTCAGGCGGCGACGGGCGATGCAATATGTCCAGGTGGGCTTGGGTCTGTCGGGGGGTTCGGCCGTGTTCGCATCGAGCAGGAGAGCAGACAGGGAAAAGGTGGTTTTTGGGTTGGTGAGAATCCAGAGCAAGACCGGACAGCAAGACAAGACTGGAAAAGTCGAGTCGAGGTCAGGCCAGGTCAGATCGAGTGAGGTAAATCGAATTTCGATGAGGGCGGGAGTGGTAGAGCGTGAGCCTGAGTGGTTAAAGGGTCTTGGTGGTATTGGTCCTGGGTGCGATAGGCTGGTAGTGGGAGTGGTACCGGCGGCAGCAGCAGCAGCAGCAGCAGCAGTGGTGGTGGTGGTACTACTGGTAGTGGTCAAGTGTGGTAAAGTGTGGTAGGTAGGTTTGGTGAGCGTGAGAGAGGTAAGGCCCAATGCAGTCAGTCCCTTCCGGGCCAAGCAGCGAGGACGTCGACGCGACGCAACGTTGGGTCTGGGGCCCGGAATTACTCAATCGCTGCGAGGTGTGTAATGCCAGTTGCCTTCTCTTCTGTCTCTCGGCAAAGGGAATAATAATAACATCAAGTACGGCCGCGGGTGATTGATGATGAGGAGACGATCGTCCGGACCCAACATCAGTCATGCAACGCCGTGCCGCGAGTCCAAGGGCGTGTGAACTTGTGCGGGACAGGCGCACTACGGGTGGGTGCGCTGTGCTCGAAGGGGTGTGGTGACTGACTGCCTGCCAGGTACTGTAGACCCGACGGGCGGCAGCCACCAGTAGCATTCAACCTTGGGAGCCCGACCTTTCTGACCCTTGGAACTTTCCTAGGTGCAGCTCGAGGCACAATGAGGTCAGTCCAGGGTGGGCCAGCCCCAGGCTACTTCCGGAAACCCTGAGCCATGCCCTGTAACAGTTTAAGAACCCGACCTGTTCAGGGCTTGTCAAGCTGCAGCTGGTGGTCTCGAGCCTCCCTTCTCCGTTCTCCAGCCTTTCTGTGTTGACCCATCCGCCTTGAGTCTCTTATAATAATAATAATAATAATAATAATAATAATAATAATAATAATAATAATAATAATAATAATAATAATAATAATAATAACACATATGTTTGTGGACTAACATCTCTCTACTGTACATGGCTACAGTCTCACGTGCGTACACAGTAGATGCGTCTGACACGAGACGCTTCAAGCTGGGTCGTGTTGCAGTCAAGGGGGCCAAGACTAATAACAGGGAGCTGGGGAAATGGGACCCGAGTCCCAAAAAGCTTCCTTCCTTCAGTCCACCAGTCCACCAGCCCACCCAGTCAGCTTGCTGGGCCCACCAATCAATATTGCCACCCGTAAACCCGATCTCCCTCGCTCCCACTCACACTCTCAGACTCTCGCCGCTGGTTCGCCATCCACCACGTCGGGCATTGAGGGGCACACACTGCCCAGGGCTGCCAGGCATGTCATGAATCAACCCGCCGTCCCCTCGTGAACCGCGCCGTCGCCTGGGCCTGCTGCTGGGCTGAGCAGAGCAGACGAAACGCACAATGCCTGCACACGTACACGCACCTTATTCTCGTGTCAGATTGACCATGGTCCCCAAGGAACCACCACCTGGACATCTTGGACCGTGACTGACGAGGACAGGCCAGGAGCCATCTTGTGAACTCGGCCCGCCTCCAACAGTGGTCTTAAACACGCATCCATCATTGGCCCTCCGCCTGCCCATCTGGAACTTGCGGCCTCCAATGGCCTGGCCTGAGTGAGGGCTTGCTGCCAACACGGCACCACCGTCACCCTCCCATCCAGGCCCTTCACATTTCACAAAGAGACGCGTCCGGATCCCCATGTCTCCTCTCACCCAGCGCCTGGCAATTAAATGGCACAACCGCGTTTGGGCACTCCCTCCGTTCCGCGCCTGAGCGAGAGGCGAGACAGGCCGTTAGATGGCACAGTGTGCAGATGCCAACCTTGAGAACCGCGAGCGAGGGAGGGCCACGTCGAGATCGCCGAGTGCAGCCGCTCTCTCGCGCGGTGTCGCACAGACCCGGAGACAGTGTTTGCTCCGAAATCGCCACGGTCCATTACATCTCGACCTTCACACACTGGGGTAAGACGACCCGGTGACGCCCCGACGCCCCGCCTTCCGGGCCACTGTCCTGTGAAGGGACCTGAATTAAATTACCTAGGGACTCCATCGTCGGGGCTATCTCGTCCAGACAACGTCGAATCTCTGCAGCGTGATTGCCTTGACATCATCTCCCACCCTACGTGACCGCCCGGGACGCCCACCCAGGGAGCCTGCCAGCTAGCCTTCCTGCGAGCACGGCAGAGTGTGGCCCGTCCTGCCGTGGTGGACTGACTTGACTTGACTTGGTTAATTATTACCTGACTTAAAAACCGATCGCTAATAAGTGAATGGGCAGGGCTGGCAGGCTGTCTGGCTGCAACTCCCGCACGACCGGGTGGACACCCCGCGCTGCCCCTCTCCTGTGGAATGCTTTCGCCTAGAAACCGCCGAGGCCACCTGCTGCGTTGGGGTGCTCCGTGCTTGCTATGCCTTGCCCTGCTTGCAGTTGTTCGCGGTCCGTGGGTGGCTGCACGCTGCGGTGATCTCACTCAGGGTCCCCTCCCCAGTGCGTTGGCGTGCCCGTCCTGCCCTGGCATCCTGGCATCCTGGGCATTCAGGCAACCCGGCATCCTCGAGGCCTACACTAGTGATCAGTTGGCCACCGCAACCAAGGGCGCAAGCGTTTAGATCCCTGCAGCTTTCTCGGGTAACTGGCATCAGCAGCATGCACGCCAGGCAGTCAGTCCATTTGAGCGGATGAGCACAGGAACGCAATAGCAAGCCGCAGGACCCGCCAGCTGGCACCTGCTGGCACGGAAGCGCGAGGGATTCGACTTTCGACTTTCTTTGTTTCTCAACGTGATGGGCTGATCGGCAGGAAGGAAAGTAAGTAGGTCGTCTGCATGGGCTGGCTATCTGCAGGTCTGCAGTCGACCCCTTGTCTGTGTGTCCTCTGGTCCAAATCCATAACTTTGCTTTCACCGTGTGCATTTCGAGACTCTGGCTTGCTAAGCCGTGATGATCACAGCCCTCGAGTCAGCCTCTGGGCCTTGTTTCGGGCCCAGCTTTACAGAATTCCCCGACCCCGAGGGTGAGGAGATGGACGTGGAGAAGACTTCAGACCGAACGCGGTGTAGTTGATGCTCCTATGTACAAGTGTGTATGCCTGGCTGGCTTTTCTTTTGCCCCAGACGGACGTCTCTGCGTGACTTATTCAGTAGCCCCGTGCCTGACTTCAGCAAAGTTCACACGATCTCCGCCTGCTCAATGCCCGGGGGCGTGCAGACGAAGCCTGTCAAGCCCGTGGCCCGTCCCAGCACCGGCCAAAGCTGAGCAAGGCGTAGCTACCTAGGTAGCCCCGCTCATCCTGTCATCCCGCAGGGACGGATTAGACCAGCAAGGGCGATACCTTTTTTTCCCTTCTTTCCACCATCGGGCTGGCTGGATTCTCCACTCTTTGACGAGGTTGTGACGGCAAGCATCTGTTTGGCTGTGCTTCCGTCGCCCCAAGGAGCAGGAGGGCCCCACCCGCGCCAGAAGCCGGATTGCCGTTGATTGAGGGATTGTTTTAGCCCTGGGAGCCTCGCCCTTCAATTCCCGTCGCCCCAACTGTGCGCTGGTCGGTCTTATTCGACTTCCACGCATTCCCAGGGCGCTTTTATTGCACGAATTCGGCGGTATCCTCCTATTTTGGCCCCTTGTATTTCACAGTGGCCTGTAATTTACTATAATAACAAACTCCCCGGCCCTGGGACAACAGGGCCTTGTCGGCGCGACGAGGCGGGTCCAGCTTTGGCGCGAATATATCCTCAGCAGGGGTAGGGGCGCATTCGTGGCCCAGCAGCTGCGCGTAATCGTAAGCAACGAAGCAACGTGGGCGATACTATACTACGTCCCCAGTGACCGCCCACCTAGAGGACTATTAATATTTCACTGCCGCCTGGCCGGCGTGGGTCGCCCATTCACACCAACGCTCGGGTCAAGCCAAGTGTCAAGCATGACGACGAGGCTGCGCCGCGGGCCTCCGCCTGCAGCATGCAGGTGCTCCACGTTTGACGGCGACCCGCTCAGCCTCGCGGCTGTTGGGTGGAAACGAGGGCAGTCCACCTCATCTCTTCCTTCTGACAAGAAGTGCTGTGGCAAAGAGGCGATCGAAACATTAATTACCCGCCAAACCGTTTCCATATGAGAAGGGACGACCCAGTTGAAACGTCGATTGTAGACCCAAGGTGTGCGTTCCCACGTCGGCCCGGATTTCACAGTGCCCCCCTTTCTCAGTCGTGGAAGCTTCACGGGTTCGGTATCTCGCTCTCGCAGATAAGCCAAAACTTTCGGACCAAAGTTCTGAAAGAAATACACACAATAACCTGCAGCGGTTGATTTCATTCCCGTCTATTTTGTCACCGTACCGGCCGCTTACCTGTCTGGCTTAACTTAGGAGAGACGGCTGTGAAACAGCACCCGAAGCCGGGGAGTTGGCGGGGCGAATCCTTAAATGTAGCACATCATCCTCACCACGTCCTGATCACGTTTTACTTGCTGCAACAGGAACCTGGACTCGTAAAATGAACTTAAAAATGGATCGCATTCATGATCTACACAATCCGTGCCACCTCAGTTTCCGAGGCAGGCGACTAATGTTCCGTGATCAAGGCGGAACCACGGCGGCTCGCCTTGGGCTACCGGGGTAGCAGCCCCGCCGAGTACACGGCCGACGAGACCGATGACCGCAAGTCTTTCTTACCCAAGCAGAGCTCTTGCGACTTTCAGATGCCCCGGTTGAACACTACGAGCCCGCCGTCTCCCCCGTGTCCGTGGAATTCCTCCTCGAGGCTGTCGGCCCGCACCCTCTGCCGCTGAGGGAACGCGGCCAGGGCAAGTGGCAATACCGCATAGCTCGTCAGCAGGATCAGGCCCAGGTTGACCGGCGTGGTCAGCCTGGGGTTCTTCTTCAACCACTCGGTCTTTTGCAGCCTCACCAAGATCAATGGTGGAATGACCATGACCGGGGTGGCATTCAGCACCCTGGAGACGGCCGTCTCGCCGACCGCCAGCTGCGCGGCCTTCTTGCTCTTGCCCAGGCTAGGGACGTCGTTCTCCGCCTTGCCCGCCTTGGCCAGGCTCTGCTTCTCCTGCTCGGACAGCACGGGGTATACGTCGATACCTGTGCGCATCTCCTCGCCGCGCATGAGGAACACGTTGAGCGCTCCTGCTGTTGCGACTGCCGCGAAAGGTGTAAGCCGAGACAGGACTAGACGGGTGTTTGGGGGCAGGCTCTTGAGTCGTGGGACGATGGAGTTCAGGCCCAGTGCGACGGAGCAGGACGCCCCGACGGCGAGGAAGTATGACTGTGCGATCTTGGAGTACGACAGTGGCGTGGACTTGTTCGCGTTGGCATTGTTGATAGCGACGTTCATGGACTGGTTGGCTATCTGCCAAAGAACGGTGCCCGTGTTCCCAAGACCCGGCGTGAGCATGCCTGCCGTCACGACCAGGTTGGAGAGGACAAAGCAGGACATGCGGAATGGCATGAAGACCGGTGTGCCGGTGTCTGTTGATAAATCACAGCGTAAGCCTATGCCCCTCGGTATCAGCAGCTGCGGACAGAGAGCCTCGTACCAGGGTGTAGGGTGGAATCGACAATCTTCTTGGCCTTCCACAGCTCTGGTGTCATCTCCTTGACCTGGCCCGTCTTGTAAAGGCCCAGCGCCTGCTTCGCCTGCTCAAGTCCCGTACTGCCCACTAGCAATGTCCTGTCGGCAGCAGTAGGTCAGTCAGACAGTCAGTCAGTCAGTCATGGAGCTTACAAGATAAGACCAATGGCCGGATTGTCTCCCTCGGCCGCCAGACAAAGACACCGAAAGACGAGAAACCAATGGCTGCTTACTGCTCTTGCAGAGACGCATTCCTCCCTGGCCCATCTTGACGCCTTCGTCGGAGCCTGGGCCCCAGAGCAATTTGTGTTCTCTCACCTCGGATCGGTTATGCCAGCGGTTTGCCTGACACGACCCCAGTACGTGCTGAGGTCATACTGTGACTCGGGCAGCTCGCGGTTGCCCGGTATGGAGGACGACATGTTGGCGCGCGGAGGGTTCGGGGCACCTTTCCTTTCTCTGTTTCTTGCTGCGCTTTTCTGCTGGCACACGACAGAAGGGAAAGGCCGCGATCGAGTGGGTGTGTGGTGGACTCGAGAAGCTGTGTCAATTTTTTAGACACGGGCGACACTGGAGGCCGTGATCAGAGGGCGGTTGCGTCGAGTCGCACAGGGGTTGGAGTGTGTCGGCGGTGTGAGGCTTGCTCAAGCCGTCGCAAACCGGTCGTCGCACCGGGCTTGTGGTGTGGGTTTCAATCGCATTTCTTTGTGTCGCGTTCTTATCGCCGAGCTCGGCTCCAGGTCCCGGGGGGCCTACCACGGATTACCCGGCGCGGGGCATTCTGCGCAGGTCACCCAAGGGAGCGGCAGGTACTATTAAGGTGGGGAGGATGGTGCTGCTTAAGTAAGTCCGTGTTGTTCCTAGCGCACCCAAGCTACCACAGTATCCGCAGCCCAACCGGCGCCTACGCTACCTCTCTGTTTGTCCACAGAGCCGTAGCGGCCCAGTTGGTAATAATAAACAGCCGTTTTCCCACACTGCATCTTACGTCTGCAGCAGCATAGCTCTACGCAACAGCCTTGGTAGTCCAATGTCGTCCACCCAATCCATCGAATCGAGTCGTTAGGCTCTTCTTACATATTCAGGCCTCATTGCTTCTTCGAGCTCTGTGCAGCTCTCCTCCGCCATAGTTTGCGCACATGTGAAACTTGCCCGTGGGCGTCCCCGTATCTGGAGCTCCCTCCCTGCCTCATCTCACGCGCATGCACAGCTGGAACAAGAGCTGCAAACAGTGTTTACATTCTGCTTCACGTCTCAAAGGTCTCGGCCAGCCATGGCGCGAAACGTTCTGATCCGGCACCTGCCAATCGCGCAGTCCACCACGACCTTCCAAGCTATCAGCTACCTGCTTGGTGTCGCCCTCTTCTCCATCTCCTTCCTCGTCTTCCTAAACAGCAGTATTTCTTTTGTCCTCACTGACCTGCTTCACGTCGACCATGGCGTCGGTGATATCGTTGGCACCTTGGGCTTCGTCGATGAGATAGTCGCCCTGATTGCGTGTCCGATCTGGGGCCTGATCTCGGACCGCTTGGGTGTTCGGTTTGTTGCTATGGTTGGGTATGCCATCATCGGTCTCGCCCTGTTTCTGTTTGTGCAGACATCCAATGTCTATCCTCAGCTCCTCCTGGCGAGGATCTTCTTCGCTCTGGGGGCAACAGCTACGTAAGTAAACACCACCGCTTTGGACACTCGAAGCACGAGGCTGACACAATACTTACTTGTTACAGGGCCACCATGGTGACGGCTACTCTTCCCTGTCTTACCGACGACTCCGACTCCCCTCGGGAGGACGAGAACGCGACAGAGTCAGGCCAGCCATTCCTCCGCCCAACCCACAACAACCGCGACAGTGTCACCCTCTCTGTCGAGTCCGATCTTACCATCACCCCCGAGCGCTACACACGACCTGGATCGAACGGAGACGCCTCCAATGACCCGCAGTGCACCGTCGACCCGGCGCAGGGAAGGCCCTCCATCCTCGCCGGCTATGTCGGGCTCTTCACTGGCCTCGGCGCCTTGGTTTCCCTGCTAGTCTTCCTGCCCCTTCCTGCCCAATTTAGCAAGATCGAGGGTGTCGAGATTGGCGAGGCCGTGCAATATGCCTACTATGTCGTAGGAGCAATTGCTATTCTCGTGGCCTCCTTCGTCTACATTGGCCTTCGAAAGCTCAAGGGCGAGGAGGGCAAGGGTTTCCGTACGCTGTTCGGAATGAAGAAACGCCAGCTACCCGATGGATCCGAGCCCCCGCGACGAACATTCCTGCCTTACCGACAGCTGCTTCGCGAGGCTGTTGTGCTCGGCTTCACTGACTCTCAGATCGGCTTGGGCTACTTAGGTGGCTTTGTGGCACGCGCATCGACCGTGGCAATCTCTGCCTTTGTTCCTCTGTTCGTCAATTCCTTCTATAAGGACCTCCCCGGCGGCGATACGCCCGAGTTCCAGAGGAAGGCGTATATCCTGGCTTCTATCCTGACTGGAGTCGCGCAGCTGTTTGCGCTTATCTTCGCTCCTGTGTTTGGCTATGTTTCGAGCCGCAGCCGTCGCATCAACTATCCCATCGCTGTTGCGACCGTCTTCGGTGTTATTGGTTATGCCATTTTCCCCAACCTCTCGACCCCGGAGGTTTCGAATGTTGAGGGCCGAGGCGGGTCCGGAGGCATCTTCGTTATTGTTGCTTTGATAGGCATCAGCCAGATCGGCGCCATCGTCTGCAGCTTGGGCTCCCTGGGCAAAGGCGTGCTGGCTGCAGACCCGCACAAGAAGGGCACTCTTCCATTGCCAGTGGGCGAGGCCTCAGTCGTCCAGACAGAAGGGGCTGCCGAGGCTGGAGAGGGCGCACCGCTTCTTAACAATGGCAATGGTAATGGCAACAAATCGCAACCCCAGTGCACCAGGGTCCTGCTCAAGGGCACCATTGCCGGTGTATACTCATGGTGTGGCGGTGCGGCTATCTTGCTGCTCACGAAGCTCGGCGGCTATCTTTTTGATGTGTCGTCGAGGGGAGCGCCTTTCTATATGATGGCATTCTTCAATCTTGTGCTGCTTGTCGCGACACTTGGTGTGGACGTGGTACGCCTCGCCAAGCAGAAACGATCTAAGAACTGACCAAGCTAATACTGTCATTGAATTTGGAACTGGGAGGCTATCCATCTTTTAGTTTATTGCGTGTGGCTTGTTTATTATGCACGTACATTACAGAGGAAGGAGCGAGACAGACTCTGTTGGGAGTATCATGCGAATACCAGATAGACTTTCCTTTCCTCGGATTTCCTTTCTACGTTCGGCTCAGTCTTGAATGAATATTTCGTGCCACATACACGTCACATACACATACCCTCCCATAGCAAGCCGGTACCTCCCACTGTTCTTTCCCTGGGCGTCACAGTGTACTTGGCTGCTTGACAATCTGTACAGTTAGACTGGATTACAACACCGATTACCCAAGCTTTTTCATGGTTCTCCATACGAGCTCTGCTCAGGTGTCCGCTACGAGTCCACGATATCTCTCCCCTATATAGGACAACAATCTATTTAGTAGTATCCTACTGGATCTCACCCTACTGGAAACCTTCCTATATATCAACCTCATATAAGATGATGGGTCAACTTCTTAGGGATAGCTTCCCACAGGACAACCTCCTGGAGAAGAAGCACCTATGCTCCTTTGGGATACCTTCCTTATGATACCCTCCTGTGGGATACTCCTATACGATACCCTCCTACAACACAACCTTCTATAGGCCGTTATTCTATAGCATAACTTCATATAGAATGATGTCCCATGCGACAATCTCCTCAAGGACAACCTCCTTTAGGGCATCATCCTTGAGGGTATCTCCCATAGGATATCCTCCCATAACGTATCCTCCTGTGGGCCTACAGCATGATATCCGATGGGATAACCTTATGTCGGATCCCCTCCTATGTGATAACTTACTCTAGAGGAGCCTCCTGTAGAAGGTGCGGCGGTGGTACGGAGATAGTATAGTATGTGACATTGGATGGCCAATGTATGAAATTTTGTCCGGTCACAGCCACCTGGGCATGCAATGCACTGAATATACCACTCCTTGTCAACTACGAGTTAACCGCTCCTTGATAATCAGCGGGCTGTAAATCAAACAAGACACATTGACTAGCAGCTAAAATTTCTTCACATTCCAACTGAAGGAGAATCGAGAGTTTTGATGAGTATATCATCCTGTTGTTGACCACCATAGTCGTGCTATCATATGCTGACAATGTCAACGCCCTCTGTGGTTGGGAATCGGAGAATTGAGTGCCTGCTTTCCTTTTTGCGCCTAGCGGCTACCCATAACCACCCTTTGACGGAATGCAATCGGATCACCAGTCTTTACCAAGTTCAGGCTCTGAGATAGGCGCCGCTGTCATGCTCGTGCGTTGGACACAAAGTAAGGATCTGGTCCCTGGGCATTGCATATCAACCACTTTCTTGCGTGTTCAAAAGGAACACATGTCAAATAAGATACTTCATTGTTCAGACTACTGAACATGGCTATTTTCTTTAGTGCTGTGATGGCTTGAAGGGACTATGCGGACGGGGAAGCAAGCAACCCGAATTTGAGCACATATTGAAACGAGCTGAATGTCCACAGACTTTGGAACCGATTCGTAATTTGTCTATTATTCGTCTATCCTTTTGTTCGGG
>JUJX01000344.1:32268-44060 GCA_000800745.1 Diaporthe longicolla
GCCGCGGCCTGCAGGTGCAGAATTGCGCAGGTTGCTGGTTGGAGGGGAAGGGGGTGGGTGGCCCGAGCTCCACCTCGTCCTTCGTCCTGCCAACTTTCCTCCACCCACGCGCTACCTGGGCACCCCCCAGGCCTCTCTAGAGCCACAACGCTAGGCTGGTCAATGCAGCAGCACAGCTCTCTGCTCTGAGGAGGGTGAAACGGCGAATGTGCAGACCGGACAGGCGAGCCATCCCAACCATCAGATTCGTCAATGCGACATGGCTGGCTCCTTACATAATCGCCGAGAGGACAAGCAGCTAGGGGCCGGGGACCCTGTTTTTGGTCCTCTGCTCCTAATTTCAGTTTGGTGGCATTTGGTTTCTGGTGGTTTAGGGCTCTCGAGAGAAAAAAAGATGACCGACTTCTCACTCCATACTAATAACAATGCCCTGCTTCTGCTTCTGCTCCTGCTCCTCCTGCTCCTCCTGCTCCTCCTGCTCCTCCTGCTGCTGCTGCTGCTGCTGCTTTTCCCGCGGCAAAACACTTCCGATGTCCAACCGAGAGTCGTGACCGCCCAGGAGACATCCCCTTTTCTGTCGCTATAACTGCCACTTGCGTACGCCCGTGCTTGTTCTGACCCCTGTTCCGCCTGCCCGCCAATGCTAGGTGGCCGTTCAACCCTGCCACCCTCACACCCTCACAACCTCACCTGACGACGTCAGAGCTGATGGTCTCCATGATTATGTACCTGCAATTGATAGGCGCACCACGCAGTCTGCTCCCATTTGTGCCACCCAGAACTTCATGCCTTCCTTCTCTCTGCATGTAATTACAAGCCAAATACCACCCGATTGAATCCTTGTCTTCAGTCAGTGTTGCTCACCAATTGCTGCTGCCGTGGTTTCATGCTACTCGGGCACTGGCGTTCTCGCTCTACCTTTCGCTCTTGTGAAATTACTGCATAAGTGTACTTGGGAGTCATCAGTGTCTACATACATGCATACCCTTTACAGCCAATGCTGGTTCGGGAGCTGTTCATATTCGGCCGCCTTACTCTTGTTCTGAAGATCCTCAGATCGCCAGCATGGCATAGACAAATGCATGCAAGCGGCACAACTCCAGGCTGAAGCCTGCACAACCGCCGTAAAGGCTCGATTGCCTGTTGCTTCCACTTGGCACCATCACGAGCCGACAAGTGTTGGCTGACCGTTGGACCCAGCCATCACGTTATGGTTGGTCCTTTGAGCGGCACTAGAGTTGATGCATGGAACCTCTGTTGCGCTGCCCGGTGGCTATCCATCAACACGTTTTTCCACATTTCTCTAGCATACTATCAGCTACGAATCAGAGCCGGGAGGCATGATGGTGTTGTGAATGGGTGGCTCCTCGACACGAAGGGGCATGGCCAACTGGTCAGAGTGTCCATAGTTACCACATCAGGTTACAGTTTCAATCATTCAGGCCGGTTCATATTTCTAGAGAAGTCGCCATGGCTAGCAACACAGAGGCCCCTTCGCCACAAGTTGCCACCCTCTATCTCCATCAGAGTGAGTGGTGGTCAGAATTCGAAAACTCCCAGGATGATGCCGACCATCTTGAAGCCCGTATGACAACAATGCCTATTGTCCATCGTCTCTCTCGGTACAACAGCAACCGGTACGAAACGTGTCGTTTCACCGTCAACAATGTCTTGATGCGACAAATTCTCGTCGACCTTTTCGAGGATTACCGAGGCTTGGACCTGCATCTGGAGGCTTGGACTTTCCAAAAGCCCTTCGGACCCTTTGTTCACAAATGGGACCGATTGAATGACCAGCCCACAGATCTCGGAGCTAATGAAGATGCGCCCCTCGGCGCAAAGCAGGCCATGAATGACCTGGTGAGCTTCCTGGAGCCTGTTCTAGCCCCGTGTGTCAAGGCCTTGGCAGAACCCCGTTCTACAGGCGAGGTATCCTACGAGGACATTTGGCAGATCTTTCCCCCTTCGGAACTTATAGTCACCACTACACGGAATGTCCCTCATCTCGGAAGAGTTATGAAGTACAAGAAGAAAAAAGGCGAATGGCAAATTTATTTTGAGAAGCTAGACTGGGACGGAAACCGCTGCGGCTATGTTCGGGATCGTGTACAGATCGGCTGTCTCGACGGTGACCGCTATGTGAACTCATTGCAGGTCTACCCTGTGTCTTTCCACAGTGATCCCGAGGGCTTGAAGAGCGCGATCTCGAACGAGGTAGGAAGTTTGAGCGCCTCAGGGGCTACCATGCCCAGATTTACAAGGGGAGCATGCATCCCTTGGGCGGTGCAGGGAAGAAGCGGGTGAGCTCAATATGATGCTGTTGCGACCTGAATTGGAGAGGAAAATCTGACAGTAATCGCAGGTTGACGGCCGTGTCATCATCGATGCATTTGCATACTTCACGTCCACCGGCAACGCCAGACCCAACATGCGATCATTGGACATTGTCGACGGGTTGAGTTCGAGGTCTAGAAACACTTCGAGAGCCAATTGTCGGTCTAGCTCCCGATATCACAGTCCAGATGAGTACCAGCCGGACGAGTACCAGCCAGAGAGTCCTTCCGAAACGTCCGAGTCCGGCGGATTTGTCCAGGTACCTTCGGAGTTCGAGGATGTCACTGGCTCTGACTTGTGGGGTCGTAACGAAGAGCTGCCGCCGCTTACGAGTGAGCAGTGTACGATTGTGGATCCTTGGCTCGTAGCATTTTGATATGCAGACGAAGCGGTGGGGTAAGGAAAGCACTCAGTGCTCCTAACTGACCGGCTGAATTAGCGACGGGAGGGACTGACCAGTGTAACCAGGCGTTGTGAACATCGATGGCCTCTCCGACGTTGTTTGGAATTATGACGCCTTTGACAATCTTGTCGTCCCAGAAGATGAGAAGTAGCTTGCTTGGGATTTTGTGGAGAGCAAGACCACGTCTAACGAGGCCTTTGATGATTTCATCCCCGACAAAGGCCGTGGCATAATCATTCTGATGTTTGGTCCACCAGGCGTCGGAATGACTTTCACGGCAGAGGCAGTAGCTGAGCGCGCAAATGTGCCCCTCTACTCGATCGGCGCAAGCGCATTTGGCACAGAGTTTGTAGCGATCGAACAGAACCTCGATAAGGCACTACAAGTGTGCAAGCTGTGGAACGCAATGCTACTTCTGGACGAGGCCGACGTTTTCCTGGCAGCGCGGCAGAGCGAGAGCATGAAGCGCAACCAGCTTGTGTCTCTGTTCCTAACAAAGCTGGAGTACTACCCCGGCATCCTCTTCCTGACAACCAACCGAGCTTCCGATATTGACTTCGCCTTCCAGTCCCGGGTGGACTGGTTCCTGCCATACTATGGGCTTACTGAAGAGGAACGCCTCAAGATATGGAACAATTTCATTAATCGAGCAGGGAAAGACGGGTTCTCCACCAACATGGAAGCGGACTTAGAGAAGTTGTCACGTCTGAGCTTGAATGGCCGAGAGATCAAGAACCTGGCCGAGACCAGCAAGCTGCTCAGCCAGAAGACTGGCGGTTTTGGTTCCATGGAAGAGCTCTACATGTTGGCTGAAAAGCGCGTTCGTGCACTGAAGCTGCTTGCAGAGCGAGGGGCGTGATTTAAGCTGTAGGATGAATGGCCTGGATAAATGCGTTGCCAATTTCATGTCACTCGTCAGGACCAGGACCTATGCGTTTTGATGCTGCCGTATAGACACAGATCGAGAAAAACGAGATGCCAAACTTTGAAAGACTTTGGGGGGGGGGTTTTCACTAAGTTATGTGAATTCTGTGTCGTTGTATCCAATGCGTGACCTGCGCCAGCCAAGCAAACAGGTGAGGTCATTTCTGTCCCGCCCACTCGACCCCTCAGAACCGAAGAGCATAGTCCCAGAGTAGGGATGATTTCTTAGACCGAATTCGGGCTGGAAGACTGTTGTCCGGCTGCCCCCACTGAACCTAACGCTGGCGTGCTCGTCCGTGTGCTGGGTGGAAAAGACCCTATCCTCAACCATTCTGTGAAGCCTGGAGTGATGGCTTCAGGTTTGATCCAGAAGAAAACCTTCCTGTACTCGACTTCCCTACTTTCGTCATCCAGGCGGATGTCCACTTCGTCCATGATGTCTGCACTCCTGACGCGGAACTGATCTTCCGGCAGCGGCGCCTTGGCGTCGTCTGGGAATTCTGGTTGGGCGGGATCAAGACAGATACCGTGTTCTAGCTCGACAACGCGTATCCCCGTATAGTAACAATTCCTCGTGCTGAAAAGGTTCTCGCGCTCGTGTCCAATCAGCGGCATGTGTCTCAGCGCAGCGAGTCTCAAGTCCAGTCGTCGACAGTTCAGAACCGTGAAGTAAAGGTAAGGCATGAACCCCATTTCGAAAATGAACTTTCCCTTCGGACCCCTCTCTTCTGCCTTGAGGTCGACAAGCTGTTGGACCAGAGATGCGAGCTCCTCGAAGTCATCGATATATTCGTCGTAGACCAGTTCGTTACTGCTCAAGCAGCACGAGGCCCATATAGTCCCCGCGATGCATTTCATCTCGTCGAATAAGTTCGAGAGCATTCCCTCGAGGCTCAGATAGCCTTGTATCCTGCGGCCTCTGTAGTAATTACGCCACGGGCCCAATGCTCGACAGATACGCCGTTGTTCTTCGTACAAATCGTCCGGCTTCGGAATTTGTCGCAGGGGGCCTTGACGATGGCTGAGGCCCAGCCGGATCAGCCGGACCGTCCGATTGATCAACCAGTCCCAGGCCGTGTTCCTCTCCTCGGCCGTGACGTCCACTGCCATTGGGTCTGAGACCAGACCAAGAGGCTCTGGGAAGTCACAGGCCTCAACACCGAAGAAATATGGGAAAGTTGCGAGGCGCAGGAATATCGGTTTTAGTTCTTGTCCCGCCCAGCCAGATAGGCCTTCAGGCATGCTATTGCAGATTGTGATGCCATGCCGGCAGTGTTCGATGGCCATGTTCTTGTTTCCACGCAATGTTTCTATGCAAATAAACAGCAGACAGACGAGCAAAGTCATATTCTTGTCACTGGCTGCGGAGATTAATTTCTTCAACGCCAAATTATACTGAGTGATTGCAAAGGTCTCCTGGGATGTCATCAAGAGTCTGTGGCTATTGTCATCCAGCCCCTCGTACATAGACCCTATGCAGACTAGAGCATGGCGCACTGCTGGCTCCTGCTGACCAACCTGGGAGACAAGTATGTTCCAGAACTGCTTGCTGGAGTGCTGGGACAGAACGGGTGCCACCTGGGCTCTGAAGAAATCCAACGCCCGGGCTTCCATGTCGTTAGAGGTATAGATGGTGCTTGGATTCCTTCGGGCAATAGTTGGAACGGCCGTTTGAAGCGTAAGGAGGTCTGCCCAGGAGTATGCTGCCTGGCCGGTGGGAAGTGCTGGGTAGCCTTCGCACTTGCGCCCTGTCGAGGTGCACCGTTGACACCATGGTTTTGCCTCGTCACACTTCACCTTCCGTGCCCTGTTCCCGTTCTCATGAGTGCTTGATCGCTCCGGGGACAAGCATCGCGACTCACTTGCACGTCAAGCACCCTATAGGTGGACCGGTCAGCGTCGGTTGGAAAAGTCGATGCTGCTGCTTTTGGACACTAACCTGTCTTCACCTTGGTGCTGCCTTTTCTGGTCATGGCCGAGCTGCAGAGTATATTGAGGAATAGCGATTCGAGAATCCAATCCCACGCGCTTGGGCGGACTGTGTCAACATCAGGGGCAAAAGAAAACGAAACAATCTACGGGAGGAGTATGCTGTTCAAGCTGTCAAATAAGCACTCTCCTGGTTACACTGCCGCCTGAATTGGCGGAAGGATTCCCACAAGTGGGCGGAGCAATTCCTCAGCCGCAGCGCTACTTTCTGGACCACCTGTGGTCGTCTGTATGTTCACGCCGGGATCAACGACTAACAACTTCACAGTCATCTTTGATTACTAAGTCTCTATCACACCGGGGCTTGGCGCTGATCTCCCTCAGAGCTGTGGTGACGAAAGAAACACAATCAGCTCTGACCAGCCAATGCCCTCCTAGATGCCGAAAACGACGCAGATGGAGCATGAAAGATGCGTTTGTAGCTGTATCGGTTCGGCCTTGCGAAGAGAGCACCACTTGCCCAGACTTGAAGTGGAAACTTAGGGAGACGGGGGGTCATGTGAGGAGAAATGTCCAGAACAGCTAAGCGGCCCGCGGCTTCATCAGAAGTAGACGCCGAGAAACCGAGCTTCGTGCTCGCTGCTCCAAGTTCCCCTCACCATCGTGAGCATTAATGAAGCCTGGATAAATACCTTCCTTCATATTGACGACTACAGGACACCTTAGTTCTTCTGTACCACAACTCATACCTAATAGGATTTGTGCAATTTGTTAAATTGAGCCATCAACGCTATGACGTCCAATCCAGAATTCAACAGCAACACTACAGGCACCGAAGCGGCCAACGCTCTTGGGTCTTCAATCAAGGGGAAGAATGGTTCGTGATGTTCATAGAGCAAGACCCGGGCACATGCACTGACCTCGCTCATCAGTCGTCATCACCGGTGTCAGCCCGGCCGGCCTGGGGTTCTCTACGGCAGTGGCAATCGCCTCCCAGGAGCCAGCGGCACTCATCCTGGCCTCGCGGACCCAATCCAAGCTCGATGCTGCGGCTGTTGAACTTGGACAAAAGTATCCTGATGTACAGGTTCACAAGGTTTCTCTCGATCTCGCGTCCCTTGATTCTATCCAGGAAGCCGCTGCGCAGCTTGATACTCTGGTTGACCACGTTGATGTCCTCATCAACAACGCTGGCGTGAACTACATGGAAAGGGATGCCGTACAGACGCCTGGGGACACTTGGGTCGATAAGAACTTTTTCGTCAACCATCTCGGCCCCTTCTATTTCACCTATCTGCTGCTCCCTAAGCTGCGCGCTGCGGCAAAGCCTGACGGACCGAAGGGCGCCACACGCATCGTCAATCTCAGCAGTCATGGACATCGGCTCTCCCCTGTTCGCTTCTACGACTACCAGATGTACCACTATGTCTACGACGGAGTTCCCGATAGCCAGAAACCTCCCAAGGGCCTTCCTGAGGGATTCCTAAAGCTTGTCGACGGCTACCCGGGGTTCATTGGCTACGGGCAATCCAAGACGGCCAACATATTGCACGCCACAGAGCTCAGTCGGCGTTTCAAAAAGAGCGGTGACAACATTGTCGCACTGTCTGTCCACCCTGGAACAATCGAGACTGAGTTATCGCGGAACCTGGACGAGGAGTCATGGAACATGATCAAGGGTACGGCGCCTCATGGTCATTGGAAGAATCTCGACCAAGGCGCGGCCACAACTATTGTCGCTGCATTCGACCCGAAGCTGGCAGACCTCGACGTCGGCGGTGAGGCATTCGGGTACATATCTGATTGCCAATTGGGTGACGAACATCTCGCTGAGCATGCCAAGGATACCTACAACGCACAGATGCTATTTCACGAGAGCGAGCGGATGCTAGGGCATAAGACCGGGCTGTAGGCAAGAAGCCGTGGCCACAACCAGCCCAGTTGTAGTCATCGCGCAGCTGATAATAAAACCTTCATGATTACAAGCCAAGAGATGAGTGAATCGTTACAAAAAAAGGGTCTTCTGTATTATAACACATGTACCAACGAAGTGAGTGGCTTGTTTACTGTCTTCTGTACAGACATGCCTCTACCCTACTTGGCGTTGCTCACGACTAGTTACCCAACCGGAACATTACGAAGGGTAACAAAGGACGCCTGGTAGCATCTCCCGTATTGCTGTCACCTGCCCACCGAAGCCTGAGTCTCACAGCTCAGTTTGCGCCACCGAGAAGCGCAGCAAGGCCACCAGCGCCGCCAGCTGCGCCGCCGGCACCCTGGGCGTCGGCTAGAATACCTGTTGTCAGCTTTCAAAGAACGAAGATGAATGTGTTCATACGGAGAAGGTACTGGATGGGGGCATCTTTCCTCACAAAAAGAAAATAAAAGAAAATAAAACTGCAGCGTAGCAAGAAGGCTGAGGCAAAAGGAGGGACGAAAAATAGATTTCTCCTCCAAGAGAATGAGATGCCAATGGCCCGAGCAAGTTGAAAATTACTTACCACCACCGGCCGCGCCACCTGCAGCTCCGGCACCACCACCACTGTTTTGTGTTAGCAATGCATTTTGCGTCGATGGAGATAGTGAGTTAGGCATGGAACTTACGCTGCGCCACCAAGGAGTGCCGCCAGGCCGCCTCCAGCAGCAGCACCGCCAGCTAAACGATCTCGTCAGTACTTGAACTCGTATCCCAAGAGCTGTCAACCTCAGGTATTCAGCTTACCCTTGCCCTTACCGCCCTTTCCTTGATGGTGACGGGGCTCAAGTGCGATGGCGGTCGCGCCAGCCACCAGGGTGATCATGTAGAGGAACTTCATTTTGAAGAGAATGGATGGAGACCCAGCTCTGAATGTATATAAATGAAGGGTGTGGATGTAAGGAAACTAACGGCTCAGCCGGAATTTACAGAAGACAAGAAAAATGGAAGGTATGCGCGTAAAAGTCAAGTCATCTAGAACATCAATCATACCACGTTGGAAGAGGCATCCTATATACCACGACCACTCCATGGGTGACTAATATCGGACCTCTACAGAAGGAGTTTGTTTGTACAGTAGATGATCTGCGTCGATCCTCCGCAAATCTGCAATCCGCCCGAATGGGTAGGGCAAACACCCCGTTTCGTAACATGGGCGGTGTGGTCTGAACTTTCCTGAAGCTGAAGGGGTGGCAGTGACGAAGTTAGTTTCGTTTCAATTCTCGGACGGATGTCCGCCAAGCCACTGACATTGGCAGACACCAGCCACCAGCAGCTGATTAATGACGGAGGGGAAAGCTAAGGTCCGATAAGCATAAAAGAAGACGTGGAGCATAAGAAAAGAACGGTTCAAGCGGCATACTGTTTGAGGAGGCGAGTACGAGTGTCATCAGACGAGATGAGCCGCCCAGTCGTACCTGCGTCTCCGATGCGAGCGGTACTTTTTTAAGCTTAAAGTCTGGGGATTGGAGACGCAGAGCCGCCGAAAATCAAAGTTGGCACGTCAATCCCGGCTCGGGGTCGGAGTTCGCCAAGGACGCCGTGGAAACCCGGGCTGGCTTGGAGAAATAGGGGAGAAGACGAGTCGAAGCGCGACTGGCCTTGGAACGTCACACACAAGCCAACATGGCACCCCTTTACAACCCTGTTCACAACCTCTGCAAAACTGAGAAGTCGGGAAACGAATCGGCGTGCATTGAAACACGTGCTGAAAAGCACAGAGTTTCTGATTAGGAAACCAACTCGCGCGGAGAAGAGGCCTCTTTTCTGTGTGGGTGAGTCTGACACGAGAGAGTTTGAGTCCGTCACTGCCCGGAACTCTAGTAATTACCTAAGTGGGAACACTTCTCACAAAGAAACAGGTACTGCCAGGGAGGTCTCCTCTTGGATCGGATGTCCGCATCATTTGCACCGAAATATGGCTGCCGGTAGCACGCTGCGCTGAGCTCCTCCAACTCGGCTCACCGAGAAGGGTTCCCGATGCTACAGGGGAAAGGGGCTGGCAAACAATACTGATACTCTAATGCACTCATCAAGCGCGTTAGAGATATTGCACCATCGCTTTCAACGAGACAGCCACACATGGCTTTGAGGTGGCTGTTGTTGTCGGTCCGATGCGAAGACGTGTTGACTGTCAAGCCCCTATGTTAGAGGACGGAAATTCGCGCACCCAATTTTGGACCTCGCGCACCCTTATATAACTAAGATCTGCTCTAGCTAATTAGAGCGCCTTATTTAACCTCGTTATACCCCCTAAGTAGTATTTTTTTATACCCTATAGAATATACCTTATAATATATCTCTTTCTACTAAGTAATACTTACTAATAACTACTTATTTATAAGTTAAATTAACTATTTAACTAATAAATATAGTTAATTTAAAATTAAACTTTAATTATATTTAATTAAATATTATTTTTTAGTATTATAAATAATAATATAAGTACTAAATTACTTTAAGTTTAAGTTATAATAGTAAATAGACTATTATAATTAAAGCTTTAGTATTATTATTAATAATTATTATTAATTAATATTTTTTAATCTCTTTATATTTCTAAAACTTTTTAATAATAAATATAATATTTATAAAGAGCTTAAAGCTAAGTTAAATAAAGTAATAAAATTAGTTAGTTAGTAAATAGTTTTATATAGTTTTAAATTAAAATAAAAGATATTAGCTTATAATTATAATATATAATAATCTTCAATTATAATTATTTATAATACTATTATAATTAAAATTAACTATTTTTAATAAATAACTATTTATATAATTAAAATAATAGGAGGTAAGTAAAAAGCTTATAATTTAAAAAGGGAAGTATATTTATTATAAGCTTTAAATAGTTATTAAAGTTTAATAAGGTTAAGTAAAGCTAATAATAATATAATATAAATTCCTCTTTTAAATAGTATATAACTCTTCTTTAGTAAAGTTAAAGAAATTTAAATTTATACTTTAATAGGAGTATCTTATAATTAATTTAAAACTTTATATAATAAAAGCTTAGCTAGTAGAATAGAGAAAAGAAAGATAAAGTATTTATATATTATTATAAGTAACTTTAAATTAGTTTAAAAAGTAGGACTATTAGTATTATTAAACTTAAAATAAAAAGGTAAATATTATAAGTATCTTCTAATATAAGAAGTAATAGATTATATAAATTTAAAAGTAATATATTTAATAATATATCTTCTTTAATTATACTTATTTAATAAATAATAAGAATATACTATACTTTTTAAGTAATTATTATAAACTATAATACTATTTTAATTAATATTATTAACTATATCTTTTTTTATTTACTACTAACTTTATATCTTTTATATAAATATTAATATTATTTTTAATATTAAAAGGAAGTAGTAGAAGTTAAAAGGATTAATAATAGTATAAGAAAAAGAAGAGGAATTTAAAAAGAAGGATAATAAAGTACTAGCTTTATTTAATATACTAATAAAGAATAAGGTAATAATTCTATAAAAAGTTTTAAATAAAATTCTTTATATTTACTAAACTTTATTTAATCTATTTAAATTTATAGAGTACTTAATTAATTATAATATTTATAATATAACTTAGTAATGTTTATAAAAGAAGTTTTTAGATTAGATAATAATAATTAAGTATTTAAAGATTTATTATATAGATTAGAAGGAGGAGATTATTACTAAATAAATAGTTTATTAAACTTATAAAATCTTTAACTTTAGCTTATATATAATATTATTAATAAAAAGCTTATATTAAAAGCTTAAGCCTTATTTAAGCTCTAAAATAAGGAATCTTTTTTATTTTATTAAAGTTACTTATAAGGCTTTAAAGGATATTATATATAACTTTTATTTAAAAGAAGTATATTAAAAAGTATCCTTTTTTTAAAAGTTTAATAAATAGAAGTAGCTAAATAGTCTTTTAATATAAATATTATAAATAGTGTTAAATCTTTTTTAAAAAATAAAAAAGTATTTAAAATAAATAGTTAAAGGTAAGGTTCTATATATTAACTACTTACCTATAACTTATACTTACTTTATATTAATATAATATAGTTTAATTTATACTAATTAAATTATAAATAATAAAAGAAAAAAGAAGTTTTTAATAAAAATAAATATATATAAATTCTTTTAACTTAATTATAACCTTATAATAGAAAACCCTCTATTAATAGTTTATTTATTTAAATAAGTTAAAATAAAAAGAATAATTATA
>JUJX01000345.1:12901-43813 GCA_000800745.1 Diaporthe longicolla
GGGGGGGCTTTCTTCGTTTTTCCCAGACAGTGGAGCATTCTACAGGAAACTGTACATTGATCCATCTTCAGCAACAAATCGTGCATCCCGGTGATGATGATGGAGTCCAGAGCTGGAGATAGCAAACAAGTGACCAAATACTGAGTTTACGTGCGGTATAATATCGGACCCGACCCACAAGTCAAGCTCTCGGCTGGACTGTTGAGTGCCGCCCCTGCCCCTAAAGTAGCGTTGCATCCAAGATCAAACAGAGCTAGCGAAGACTGGTGATCCTTCATGACCCCGTAATTTAGAATACGATCTAGCCCAAAGCCAAGGAAAAGCTTGACCTGGAGCCAAGTCCAATTTCTTCCATGTTACACGATTGGTGGAATCTGATGCATCATTCGATTTCCATCAGCGTGACCCATCCTAAGAGGAGCCTCACAAACGGGCTTGCACGAGGCCACCTATCCAGACTGACTCTGTCATGGAAGCCAGTTTCGCTAATGCTGACACATGACTGAGTGAAGACAACAGATCCACAAATTGGGCACAAGGGAAGAAAGGCGTGCTTAGTCAAGGCAAAGGGGAAGTCGAGGCAAAGGGAAAGATGATCACAAAGATCAAACATAGGCGAAATCTTTGTCTACCGCAAGCGTACACCAACAAGTTTGTCTGCGCAGCAAGAAAACTTTCTGGGAACCAATGTCTTTCTCCATTTCCGTCTCTGGCCCCACCGTTCCCTTGTTCAAGGCGCTACACCAACGCTGCGTTCCACTCCATGACTTGTCTCCTGGGGTATTGGGGCTTGATCCAGATAAATTTCCTGGAAATAACTCAAAGCCGCAGATTGGTCCGATATGGTGAAACATTGAAGCATGTGAAGCGGGGGAGCATTGGGCGCATTCAATACACAAGATTGCACCACAGTCGAGCAACTGCCTCGGGACACACCGCAGGTGGCTGCTCCTCTGATGGAAGCAAAAATACTGTTGGGACCAAGTGTGCATGACGTTTTTGCCATTGAAGCCTCATGCCAAAGAATTCGAATGATGAAGCAGCTACCAGTGCCTGGTTGTTGCTACAGACTCGCTGAAATAATTGGGACACGAGATCGCAGGTGCACAGATTCTAGACCAATCTCCCCACTGTTTTTGATGCTTAGAAATGCTTGTTTGTAGAATATATGGAGCTTTTGGATTCTGCTCCGTTGTCTGGAATAATCCAATTGGCCTTCGTCATTCAGGAGGTTGGTCTGGAGCTGCTACAAAGTCGAGTGCCCGCATGGAGCTCTCTACTTGCAATATTCTAGATCGCAGTGCTGCGGCCTTGACAACTGCTCTATATCTTACATCTGCCTATGAAACTATGTAGAAGGTCATCTCTATCCTATCCAAGTCACACAAACACCGTGCAGGGCTGGCACGATCTAGTTGAAGATGCACAAACTTGCGGAACTGTGACTGCTTCGCGTCGACAATCCACTTATTAAAGGGGTCTGCCATCAATCCTTTACAAAATGTAGCCACGTCGACGGAGCATCTCGAGAAGCTTCAAATGTTAATCTGTTCCGTTGCTATTCCGTATACGGTCGAAGACATACACAGCGCCTTCATACAGTGGTAAATATTCAAGACCCAGCGTATAAAAAAAATACAATGCCGATAACAGTGGTTCGAGAAGCTTAAAATGTATCATTCGCAAGACATCTGGAGCACTAGGTATAAAAACTGCTAACCTCGTAAAGTATTAGGCTTAGTACTCACAAGCTGACTACACAAACCTAGCGCGTGTCACAGCTGTGGTTGGTGGTTTTTCTCAACCCTTATATACCCGAAGGCATATGCGGCCACTTCATATAGTGGTAAACGCTTAAGACCCTAGTATTAAAAAGAAAATAAACATAACGTGCCGATATTAATAGAGGAAAAACACATTTAGTCTATAAGCGTATAGCCTTAGACTTATAATATATACCTAGTAACATTCCTACCCCTAATTCTAACTACCCTCTAATTCTAACTACCTCCTAATTCTAACTACCCCCTAATTTTAACTACCCCCTAATTCTAACTACCCCTTAATTCTAACTACCCCTTAATTCTAACTACCCTCCTCCTTTAACTATACCTTTACCTTAACCCTATTTATACTATAATTATAATTTCTTCTACTTCTTCTATTAGTATTTCTAGTTAGTTATTATTATTACTTTCCTTAAATACTTACCTAACTTTAATTTAAGCTTTTTTAATTACTTTAATATTTATAAAAAGTTTATTTAAATTAAGTTAAACTTTTTTTTAATTTATTTTACTAACTTTTAACTAATATTCTAGCTTTTAAGCTTTTTATATAAATATTATTAAATTAATATCTTTTTAATTCTAACTTTTTAAAATCTTATAAAAAAGAATTTACTATATAAAACTTAAGTATTTCTAATAAGTATATTTAACTATTATTTTATATAACTTTTATAATTATTTTAAAGTTATAAAAATAGTTTTATAAAACTAATAAAAATATTATTTAATATAAAAATAACTATTACTTTTATTAATAATAAGCTTTTTTATTAATTTTATATTATTAATTTAATTACTTTTAATAAAATAAATATTAAATACTTTATATTTAAATATTAGTTAAAAACTAATTATTTATTAATTAAAATAAATATTTAATTTAATAAAATCTTTTTTTAAACTTTATAATAATAATAAAAGAACCTTTATTTTACTATAATTATAAAGAAATTATATTTCTTTAATAATTAAAATACTTTTTAAAAATAGTTTTAAATAAACTAAAAACTATTATATTAAATAGTTAAAGTATATAAAAAGTAATTATTAGTAAAAGAATAATATAAACTTTATTTAAAAAGTATTTTTATATAAAATTAAGTATTATATATATATAATATTTATTAATTATAAGAAACTACTATTCTTTTAAGTTTAATAAAGTTATTAAAGAAAAGAAAACTTTTTTTAATTAATAGATTATAATAAACTTTTTTATTTACCTTTTTTTTATTATAATATATTATTAGTTATTATAATCTTTAAAAGTAATAAGAAACTATTATTATTAAATACTTAGTTTTTTAAAAATAATTAAAAAGATTAGAAATTTATTTATAATAAAGATATACTTTATAAAAAAAGTTTATATTTATAAATTAAAGATCTTTTAAAGTAAGTTACTATTATTTAAATAACTAATTATAAGTACTTTTTTTAACTTCTTTTTTATTAGCTTTTCTTTATTAATATTCTAATAGTTAGCTAATTTAATTAACTTTATAATTAAAATCTATATAAAGTTAAACTATAAAGTAATATTCTTTTTTATTACTATTTTAAACTATTTTACTTTAATTTACTAATATTTATAATTTTTTAAAATAAAGTAATAAAGTAAGAAAGTATTTAACTATTTTCTTTTTAATAGAGTAAGCTTAGTAAAGAATAAGAATATTTAAACTATAAAAGTTTTTATTTTCTAATAAGTTAATATATATTTTAAACTATTTTAATTAATTAAAAATAAAGTTAATTAACCTTTTTAATTTTTTAAAAGAAGATAATAAAGTTTATAGAAAGTAGATTTACTTTATATATTAAATATATAATCTTAAAGTATATTATAAAGGATATATTATATTTTAAAAGCTTTTTATAGAAGTATTTTATCTCTAATTAATATAAGGGTATTATATATTTTAGCTTTAGAATATAGCTTTATAATAACGAGGATAATATTTAGAAAAAGTTTAGTAATTAAAAGAAATTCTCTTATAAAGTTATAGCTGTTTTTAAAATAAGTAGGGAAGATATATTTATATATATATATAGGTATAGGGTGGTTAGAATTAGGGGGTGGTCGGAATTAGGGGCGGGAACGTTATACTATAATTGTATTCCGGTTTATTATATAGTTTGGTTTCTATTTAGGAGTCTGGAATTGTAAAGGAGGCATGGTATTTAAGGTTAGGAAGTACTAGGGGTTAATGACAGCGAAAACAGGGCGACCGTCGAGGGACTTGGACCACTTCCCTAGAATCCCTCCCGACGATTGGCGCCGCTAATTACACATGCACCTCATGCTCCCCCAGCACTTCGGCCAGTACCATCGTCGCCCTCGTGTATGCGAAGGCAGGTCGATGCTTCCCATTGCTAGATCCCAGCTCAAGCAAAGGCCCTGCAGGCAGGCCGTCTCTGAGCCCCCAAATACCCAGGATATATAGGTTCGATAGAGCTGCACTTAAAGGTTAGAATAGTCCTCGCCGACAGGCCATCACAGCGTCCGCTCACCAGACCCTGAGGGCAAGACCGCTATGGTGTAGCTGGATCTCCAGATTAGATCCCCAGCCACCAGTTCAGCCCTATAGCGCGTTGTTAGCGCTATCGTAGGCGGGCCTTTCCCAGTCCGGCAAAGTTCACTGTCGTGAGGAGCATCGTGGCGTGAGGATCAGGCCATCAAAGCCCTCCAAGGGCCGGAGCATGCCGGTGTGCGCTTTACAGGTCATTTTTGCGGCCAGACACTGACCAGCTATGCTCGATCGACTATTCCCACCCTTTGTATATTACATAAGAAGGCGAAGAAACGAAAGGACCTGTTGCCTGCAGAGCGCAAGTTTGTAGTCCATCCTTGTGTTGACAACTGAAGGCTGCGTCAGCCGCCTTAGGATACCGCATGTGCCAGAACATTTATCACTCAAAGCTCCCCAACAAGCATATCGGCCTGTTTGCCAAGCCAAGCCAACTTTTCATGGACAGCACGCTTCTTAACTAGCCGGTTGCACTCTTAATCCGTATACATCGTAATTATGCTCTTTGGAAGGGTCATGAAGTCGGGCTCGTCCCCTGTGATGCAGAGTGTGAGCTCGTAGAATGTCCTCAGGTGAAACATTGAACAGCTGCCTCGTTACCTTCGCCAGTGACGTCCTTAGTGAAACCCTCAACCATGCCAGACATAACCTTGAGGCGCCGACTGACTGGTTTCAGTGGGCGCAAGGAAGAATGAGACAGAAATGAGACCCCGTAATCACGGGGAAACAACTATTGGTAGAGACGAATACTGGATATTTGATTCCCAAAATGCACGAGTGGCTACGAAGCGGGTCGACATGTCCCATGCAGCGAAGGAGATGGTGCTTGTCCGTCCTACACCATCTCACTGAACGTCGGTTTTAAATTTGACTGGTTTCGTCTCTATTTCGTACACGGTCGAAGCCATACACAGCGCCTTCATAAACCCTTGGGAAGTGGTAAGCCCTCTTTTAGACTTGAATAAAATGCGGTTTTCCTTCCTGAAATGCAAATCTCGATTGGGTTCAATAGGGCGCGATACGAAAGATTCAGTCCCATCATGGGTCTCACATGCAGCGCAACCCACCACTGGACGTACACTTCCTCGGAACTGAACAAATGGTGTCATACTGGCCTCAATTCTGCACCCCGGATCAATTGAACGGGCCTATAATACCAGAAAGACCCAGCCGGAGCTCTCACAGCTATTCGTCCAGTCAAAGCTTCCGAGTTCTTACCCAACCAGATCTTGAGCTTCAGCATCCGTCGCAGCCAAATTTCAGTTCAGGGACTATTCTAGACGAATAGCAAAAGAAGAACGGCCTGAGATGACAGCATGTATGAACGTAAGTGAGGGTAGGTGGATACACAATTGCTTAGTAGCTTCGACTTAGAAACTCCGGCGTGGACACCCAATCAATGCACTAGACATGGCTGCATCATATGTCCGTTGATGATTAGATTGGTATCATGCCTTAATCCGCTCAATGCTATACGTTTGTTGGCCTTCATTCGGGCTAGCGCCAGTATCTTGGCGTTGAAAAGGTAGTAGATGTTGTGAACGTTCCCAAGGGTTTATAGATGCACTGGCACATTCAAACACGACTTGTATACATATAGGGTGGTTTCCAGCCAATTCACTTCTCTGACTCGTGCGTCAATGTCACGGATTTCACTATGATCGAGCTAAGTTCAACGCTAACAATGCTAGACGCGCGGTACCGTCGTTGCGGTGAGTTCCAAGGCAGTGCATAGCAGAAACAAGACTAACGATTCGGTCAAGGTTACAGCGTGTTAGCTAACTTAGTGCGTGCATGATGGCAGACAAAGCGACAAATAAAGTAGAAGGTAGGTCTAACCTACTTCAGCACGGTGTCATGTTGGCACAGGTTACAGATCAAGACAAATGACGGCCAATGTAGCTTCCTGGATGCATTCAGAACGCGTGCGCCAGGCCAACAGTGCTACGACGTCTCAGCTGTGCTCCGAAATATATGCTGCTGTTATGGCGACTCGAGATCCGAGAGTAATGCCTTGCACTACGCAACCGCAGATCCTGCGGTTTTCAAAATCACGGGTTGATTCAAGCGTCTTGTGCCTGTTGCTGCACGAGTTGCGCCGCAGATGGTTCAAGGGGGTACGGACCAGTTACACAGCTACACAGAGTCGGACAGGGCATTAAACGAGAATTACGGAAGCTTGCCAAGACGCAGAAAGCAGACCGAGTCAGAACAAGGAGATATGGAGCTCTTGAAATTTTCTTGTCGTGGCGTGGCCAGTATACTCACAGGCGAAGCGGTTGGTCAGTCGTACTTGCCAGGCCGTGTCACCAATATATTGGCTTGGTCTACCCCTGCCAAGCTATGCCGGTATTATGGCTTCGCACGGTGAGAGAGCCAGCATGGATTCCTTGCTCGCCAAATACAGGGATGGCATCTAAATATCCCGTCCGAAGAGGCGAAGTTGGCCCATAAACAGCAGTGGGTGATCATTGCTGCTTTACCGACTCTACTTATTAGTCGTCCGTGCGCCATTGCCGTCGAAAGGCAAGGAGTGAATGAAGACTATTTGGGCTTCCGAGTCGTTCCCCATACAATCCGAGCCTTCGGGCCCGACATCAGGGGGCCAAAAGAACCTGGACGTGGATCACAGGATCAGACGAAAACATTGTTTTAGAAACACTTAGTCGTGAGTGGCCAAAACCTGTTGATCGACAAGTCTGAATCGCCAAGAGATGGAAAGATGGAGAAAGGATGATCTCGCGTACGCCGTTGGAATCAGGTCAGCCTCCTGAACAATCTTAGACGGCGGAATCGAACCCATCGGGCAGCCCCCAGTTTTTGGGTTATCTTTCCGCCATATCTTCGAAAGGATCCCGAGGAACAGGATCCACACCCGCAGCCCAAGATGTTAGGTAGGTGGTAGACGGCCAGTGGGCTGGTGTTTTGGCGCTGCCCAGGACTCCAGGCGGCTTGGAACCAGCGAGTGTGGCACCATTTGGGAGCCGCATTGCCCCTCTAGACAAGGTCACAATGCAGCCTGGGCAAGGTTTCGAGCCGTCCTCAGCACGTGGGGTGACGCAGACGGGACATTGAAACGGCCGCGGTCTGCTGGGTTCCAAGCATGGCAGGATGAGCTGTCAGGGGCGTCAAGCCGGCCTGCTGGCGCCTGCGGAGGCACGATCCCTGGCCGCCAAGACCCCCTGCGACCGACCTTCATCAAAAACCCCCCCACTTTCAAATGTTCTCAGGCACAAGCGAGCCACGCCCCCCAACTTCCACCAGTTGCCAGCCTCTTGTAAGCCCGGCAGAAGTCTTGGTGTTTCGAGCAAACAAGCTCGTTTCCGCTCCTGCTCTTGTGCATCACCCGCAACTTTCCTCTTTTGATCCCTCGCCAGGCCCTGCTGCGGCTGGGGACCCCTGGTGGCCCACCAGTTGAGCCGCCTCGGTTGACTCCGGATGAGCGCCTACTCTGACGTCCTGGCTGCAGCCTCTCAGGAGTCTGTCGACGCTATGCCGCGTCCAGAAGACATTCCCGTGGTAGTTGTGGGCATCGACCATTCCAGAGATTCAAGCGAGCTCACCCCTGGGCCGATATGCGAACACGGTGCCTGTTCCGAGATGGACGTGGACGCCGTCATCAACTTCTCACACAGGAGCACGCACGCGCAACTGGAGACGCATATACACGTCTAGGTGCGTATATATACGCATACGTCTCTGCCCTGACCACCACAGCCAGGTCTTCATCCCTTCAGCATTCATCTCATTGCAGGCCACACTCTTTGGTTCTTACCACCTTCATTCTTTTTTCCACTCATCTGACTATCTTGTCATCTTCACTGTGTGAAGCTGGGACATTCATTCTCTGAAAGCCTACCTCGTCAACATTCCACTTCAACGAACATTTGAAACTCTCAACAAACCCACAGCCTTCATCAAGATGCCTTCATTCACCTCCAAGCTCGCCCTTGCCGGCGCTGTTCTCGCCTCCAAGGCTGCTGCCCACGGCCTTGTCCAGGGTTTCGCCACCGACGGCCAGTACCAGGAGGGCTACGTCCTCGACGACTACTACGCGAAGCAGAACACCGGCGAGGCCCCTGCCAAGGCCGGCTGGTACGAGGAGGCCACTGACAACGGCTTCGTTGCCCCCGACGCCTACGGCGAGGCCGACATCATCTGCCACAAGAATGCCGAGAACGCGGCCAAGACCGGCACCGTCGCCGCTGGCGGCAAGGTCGACTTCTGTTAGTCCACACCCCAAACCCATACTTACCTATCATGTCACATGATGGGAGTGAGCCCCGCTTCATGAGGTTGGATACTAATCTCGCGTGTGATTGCAGACTGGACCGCTTGGCCCGAATCCCACATTGGACCCGTCCTGACCTACGTCGCTAACTGCGGTACCGCGGACGATGCCTGCTCCACCGTCGACAAGACCACCCTCAAGTGGGTCAAGATTGACGAGGCCGGCATTGACCTGGACACCCAGAAGTGGGCTGCCGAGGACCTGATCGCCAACAACAACACCTGGTCCGTCACCGTCCCCGAGAGCCTGGCACCCGGCCCCTACGTCTTCCGTCACGAGATCATCGCTATGCACGGTGCTGGCTCCGAGGGTGGTGCCCAGAACTACCCCTTCTGCATCAACATCGCCATCACTGGCAGCGGTACCGAGAGCCCTGAGGGCACCCTGGGTACTGAGCTGTACACCTCCACCGACCCCGGTATCCTCTTCAACCCTTACACCACCCTGACCGACTACAAGATCCCCGGCCCTGCGCTGTTCGGCTCTGGCTCGACCGGTGGCTCAACTGGCGGCTCAACTGGCGGCTCAACCGGCGGCTCCAACTCGACCACCCCTGCTACTCCCACTGGCAGCGGAGCCTCGCCCTCAGCGACCGGTGGTGCTCTCCCTACCTCCACCGGCTCCCCCGTCACTGGAGGCTATGCCGATGATGACGACAGCTCGTGCACCAAGGCCCGCCGTCACGCTCGTGACCTCAAGCGCCGCAACTAAGCCGAAACCCTCGGCTTGTGTTAGGTGTTTGTAAGATACGACTTATTGGACGACACGACTGGTTCCAAGAACCTACTTCGTTGAAATGTATATAGACTTTCTTTTCTCGATAAAACTTAGTGTGCGGTCTACCTTTCGGGCTGCGCCTGCCCCTTGTCAATATTTCTTCGGGGCATCTCGAAATGCAATGCAGATACAATGAACCCAAAATAATGCCCGCGTCACTCGGTGAAGAAAAGTGTTTGAAAGTGGATTTTACCACGACTTTGTGACAGGGTATTGAACGTTCACTATGTTACCCAAACGTTTGCGACGGGAACGAAATAGTATGGCCGATAGCCCACTGGCAAAATTGTCTGGGACGAGAAGACATAGCTTGAATCAGTACAAGTATATTCGAAAACGTGGTAGCTCCGCCGGACTGGACTGCAATAGCTCTGGTATGTAGTGTCAACCTGCTCCCCGTCAGCACAACGTATATTATCGGTGGATACGCACGTTCTGTAAGTGAACAATTGTTTACATTATGATCGGCTGTCATCAAAGGTCTGCAGAATATGGTAGGCCTCAAGCTCAAGTCATTTGCGGAGCCAGAACAGCCGAGTGTGACTGCCAATACCCAGGTAACAGTGATCGGCACATCTCATTGGCTCGACCGAAATCCTCCGGAAGGCAGCCCCAAGTAACTGAACCAGATCGCATTCTGCAGATAATGATTTGATTTGATTATATGTGTTAACACCGGCAATATAAAACTGGCTATCTAGGCACTCTTAATTAGAAAGCCGAGAAAAGTTCTATTGCGGATGCCTCTTTGCATGCAGAGTCAGGAGCATAATCACACGCAACCGCTGCGAAAGGCCATCCTAAAATTGTCTACCTAGGTATTAAGGAGATAAATGGACGAACACGAAGATGATCTGAGCCAATCTGCATTGTAGCTGCTAATTTTAACAGAAGTCAACCTCATTTCCGCACCCCGAGATTTCGCGGACCTCGCAAGCTACAGAAACAAAAAACACCCCCCCCCCCAATAAATGCCGTACGCACCATGGCAAGCCTTGGGTTAGTTTTTGGATGGAACAAAGCCTCGGTCGACTACTCTCACAACGGGTGGAAGGAAGCCGCGAAGAGTGGCCTGAAGTCGGAAAGAGATGCTCCGGTTGTGCAAGCTCACTTTAAGAGATCGACCTCCACATCGCACTGGCAGTTCCCTAGGAAGGTAGTCGGTCTGGGCAAGGGGTATTTTCTTACACAAAGCTAACATTTGAATACTTGTCTGTGAGGACGGGTAAGGACAAGACACGCAGTGTGTATACTAGTATAGTTCCGGTGACCACGGAATATGTGCTTTCAGATATCCTGGCCGTGGGAGCGAGGACGTGTATACTGCTTGTCGCCCATCGCGGTCGACCTGAGACACGTCCCTCATTCACGCACGAAATGGCCTTGCGAATTAACCATACCGAAATCTTGCGAGCTAGGCATCTCAGACACGGCGATATCACAGCCCTCCGCCACGGCGAGGTAGATTGTATGCACGCCGGGCTATATCATCTGCGTAGCCACCGAGGTCTGGGCTAGTGACATCTGGGGCCAACCATGGACGCAAAATACATCAACAAATCTGGATCCAGCTTAGATGAGGATTGGCGATCTAACAATAAGAAATTCGGAGAAGCAAGTATGTCAAAGCCAGCAAACGCACATTCACCATGCCGGGCCATATGACTGTTTCTCCGTCTATTAGCCCTTGGGCGACTGTTGTCGACGATTCTAGTCGTGGCGCCGTCAGGAACAATGCTTCCTGGCCAAGTCTGTGCGGCACAAGGCTAAGGCCACGTGCCCACAGAGTTTTGTACACTGTTATGAGCATTGTATTTTTCAAATGCTGGGTCTTTGAGCGTTTACCACTATGTGAAGGGACCGTACGCCTTCGGGATGTATACGGATGAAGAACGAAACCACAACCATCACCATGCTGGACATTGCAGGTATGGTGCATGCTCAGCTCGCATCCTTCGGCCCGGCCGGCCACCTGGAATGCCACAGCCATATTCGCAAATGAACAGGCAGCTGACCATTTCAGTGGCAGTAGGCAGACAGACAACCACATGTTTAAGGTCACCAGTTCGGAGTGGCTCGGATAGAGATCACGGGACCAAAACCGCTGCGCAAGCACGCCAAGCCGGAGGTGCTGGAACGGTCTTGCCCCGGGGTCTCGGCAGCTGACACAAGACTGGGCGGAGCCTGCAGAGGTCGCCTGGGCGGCCCAGCGGCAGGTGATGATTCGGCCGTCGCGAGAACCTTTTTTTTTTTTTTGCTGCGCACGCGCTGGAGTAAACTCAGGATGGCAGAGTCATTATCGCCAAGAGTGGCGTTGCATGGAAGGCTGACAGGTCACTGACTGAACGACTCTCAGACTTTTTTTCGGCAGAATGCAGCGGTATACGGTTTTATAAATCTGCCGGCACCCCAGGCTCGTTTTCAGGGCTGTCTAGCACATGGTAAACAACATCAGCATCAATGCGTGCAAGAACCATCCACCCAAAACGTTGCACAACGACTTACAAGTACGACCAACAATCAACAAGCACCACGCAAAATCCTTCAGAACGACGCCAAAAGATAACGATCCCCAAGATGACCAACCCGGCCAAGACGGTCTGGTGGGAAACGTACCAGTTATGGGATGAGGTGCTACACCAAGTTGGAAAGGCATATTACAGAGCGAGGCCGGCCAAAAAAAGATCACGAAGCAGAGCAGGGCCTAGACCAGCCCTGCCAAGATCGCGGCGCACGATGGGCAAGATCCCAGCAGGCGGAGGGACCAAGCCCCAGACCCGACCGGAATCTTGCGACATGCAGCTCGTCCGGCAACGCTCATACGCGTTAAACGGTTGAAGGCCAGCTAGGCGAAGCGCACCATTGTCGGCGACTGCGTTTACATACCTAGGTGGTTAGCCACGGGGGCAGTTGGCATACCCAATGCGGACGGGCTGACGGGTGACTCAGTGCGCGGCGCTGCCGTGGGCGTCCGCGTACTATCATTATTTCCATGGCCACCGACACATGAAACATATAGCATATTTGGCTTTGAAGTCGAGGTGCTGCCTCGTCAAGAGTGACGTGGCCAGCCCACCTCAGCCACAACGGAGGGCCAGACAGGAAAGAACAAAGTTGGAAAGGGGCTGACTTGCTGGTTGACGACGCTGCCGAGCCGGGCCCGCATAGGGGCTGTGGGGGGATGGTGCAGGCCGAGTGGGGCCTCGACACATTGCAGGCGGGAACGCCAGCGGCAGAACACGCACAGTATGCGCACGAAGGTTAGAAATGGCAGGGCAGGCTGCAGATCAACCAATTTGATCGCCCGAGGCCATCGCGACCACGGAAGGGGATGAGCTTTTGGAGGACGGTGCCAATGTGGCACATCCAGTTATCAACGTGTAGATATTCTGCGTAATTAGTAGCAAACACATTGCAATGCTTGTGCTTCTTTCAGTCCATCGGCGCAGGGCCGAGACACAGCACCCGGCACTGGCAGTGTCCGACGGGGCTAGCAGGCCCCACTGCCCTCCCAGGTGCCTGGGTCAGTCTCAATTCTCTAGGCGAAGGAGGAAAACAGAAGCATCGCTTCCCACGGATTGGCATGATGATGCGTTCGGGTGATCGACAGGGGAATGCTGTAGCGGAAGGGCGGGCAGGATAAGGCCAACGCTGGAACACCAGCAATAGCGCTCGCAACGCAGCCCAACAGGTTCGCAACGGCGCTGACGCTGGGGCACGCAGCAGGGGGGAGAGGCGGCACCAGCTGGGGGCCCGAACTGTGCTGCTTGTTGTGCTTGTTGTGCTTGGCCTGCTTGGCCTGCTTGGCCAGCCCTGTTTGCGGGCCAGGTGGCCGCCCAGAGGAACGCCCAGCAGATGCCATGAGATGCCATGAGATGCCAACCGTCTTGGCCGTCTTGGGATGGATTGCTTGAACTGAGCCGCATCAACTCCTCGAAGACGACAACAGCCACGCATGTGGATCCACGATGGCGTGCGCGGTCAAACATCAGTGTGCTGACTTGGGCCAGCCCGGTGTTGATGATGATGATGGACGGCTGAACACGATGTTGATCGTACTGTTGACTCGTGCCGGGCCAGCCAGGGCTGAAGTGACAGTCGGAGACTCGAGATCCAACACTCGAGACTGGAAGAGACTGGGGTCGCCGCGGTTGCAGTAGGCCGGTGCTCGAGATTTACAAAGCTGAAAGCTGAGAGGCCAGGGCAGCACAGGGGGACGGAGATTGAGATTGACCCCTCTTGGGCCACTGCTGCTGCAGCTTGTAACCTACCTGCGACTGCAGGCAGATTGAACGAACCCACAAAGTGAGGAATCCATACGGTCTGACGGTGTGGCTGTCGAGGGGTCGATATGCTGCTGTGGTACTGTTCAGTCAGTCTTCAGTCTTCAGATCGCAGGCGCCGGTCGATTGACAGTGGTGGAAGGGCCGACAGAGAGGAGAGTAACCACACTGTGTGGGTGTCTCTCGTCGACGGCCCGATTGGGAACGACGAGATCAAGACGAGGGAGGTGAGTGGTTAAAGACGGATACGAGAACGGGACATGTGCTGCACGTACCGTGCCTAGTAGGCGCTCTTCACCTTGCCTTCCGCCTTCTGGTCTGTCGTGGCTGTCTCTGAATGCCATGCTCCGTCCGGCTTGAATGACTGCTTCGTCCCGTAGTTTGCAGCCGTGCAGGGATGCCAACTCGCGCACGCAGACTCTGCCTCCTGGGATGGACCATCTCTCCAGACGAGACGTTTCTGGTGGTTTGGGCCGGTCGAGCCGTTCCAGGCCCCATCTTCAGGGATGGAGCCAGCAGGTGTCCCCGACTGCCCTCCTGTCTTCCTGCCTTGTCGCCCAGTCGGCCAGTTCGCCCTCCATCCTGGCCAAGTTGGAACTAGTGGTACCAACCAAAGCCGATGCACCCCTGAGACTCCAGACCCAAATTTGCCAGTCATCCAGCCAGCCAGCCAGCCAGCCAGCCAGCCAGCCTGCAGTCAGCCAGGAGCCTAGATTATTAACAGATTAAAATCAGTCGTCAATCAAGGCTGCCAGTCAGTCCCAAATCAAATTGGCACCCTGGTTTTCCTCGGTACGTACCTCGCCCTAAAGCCTAGCTCCCCGACCCTCGGCCCCCGACCCTACCCCGTTCCTGGACCCTGGTCCGTCCCTGCTCCCTGCACACATGGGCCAAATTATCGATGGGCCATTGACGTACTGTGGCACTCGTATCTTCCTTGCTTCCTTCTGCCTCTGGAGTCTGAGTTCCGCGTGTGGTAGGTACTGTGTGCTAGACTGCCTAGTACGGTGTTGGCTCTGGTACACCTCCTGCACATCCTCGTATCATTCAGTTGACAGGCGACTGCGTTCCGCCTCCTGGCCCAACTCCTGCTTGCGGCAACCAACAACCGCCCCCTTTTCCTGTCGTCACTCGGTACCTTGCCTCGTCTTGCCTGTGCCTTGCCTGTGCCTTGCCTGTGCCTTGCCCGTGCCCACCTTTCGCCCATGCACGATTCGCTGTGCTCCATCATTAATTCCTCGATCCTGATTTCTTCTGTCACTTCTTCCCAGCTTCCCTCCCTCGCCTCCTCCGTCCTCCTCTCTGTTCATTCATCCTTTTTTCCCACCTCTCCCCCAGCTGTGTGCAAATTGATCCAGGCCTCTCTTCTCTTGCCTCTTCAATTTGCCCTTCTGGTGTTTTCTTTACATCCACGTCCATCTTGTTTGACTTGTTCATTCACCACTCTCTTTTATACCAGTATACTCAACCTTTTCGCTTGAAAAGAAGAAATAGACTCTTTGCCAAAGGTATGTTGTTCTTGTCTCGAGTCTGTGGTCATGTGCGTTTGTGCCATCGACCGTGTTTCCCGTGCCTTCCCTGCTCTTGTTTCTCCATACATCCCACATGCCGCCTTCCAAACCTCATGCGTCCGAGAAAACGTCAATGCCAGCCATCCACGTCCTGTCAACGTCATCCCGTCCCGCCAGACCAGAACAAACGGTGAAGACATCGGACGAGCTCGTACCTGCAGGCCCCCCCCCCAAACAAACAACTCAGACCCAGCCAACTATTTTTGTTTTGTTTACTATGGGCCAACATCACGTCACGCCACAGGAGAAAAAGGAAGGGTCACTTTGACTGTCGGATTTCCCGTCCGGGCATTTCTACCGCAACTCATTTGTTCATTCATGCATACATTCACTCACCTTACGCCGCTTCTCATCGAATACTTTCGAGTTTTTGCTAACGCGGCTTTGGTCTTGTCCAGATCCGTCTTGCTTTTCATATAATAACAAAACAACCACGCTCTCTTGACACTCCGTTCATATATAACCCACACACAAACCACCATGTACTCAGCCAAGGGAGTTATCCTGGCTGCCCTCGTGGCCGGTGCCTCGGCTGCTGTCGAGCCCATCGTCGCAAAGGGTCAGCACTTCTTCTACAAGAACGGCACCCAGTTCTACGTCAAGGGTGTGGCGTACCAGCAGGACACCGGCTCCTCCGAGGCTGCCAAGCGGTCCACGTCGAGCGGTCCCGATTACCTCGACCCCCTGTCCGACGAGACCCTCTGCAAGCGAGATGTTCCCATCTTGAAGGCTGCCGGCACCAACGTGATCCGTACTTACGCCATCGACCCCACCGCCGACCACGACGCCTGCATGCAGCTGCTCGCCGACGCCGGCATCTACGTCATCTCCGACCTGTCGTCGCCCGACGAGGCTATCATCCGCAGCGACCCCCAGTGGAACACGGCCCTGTACAAGCGTTACACCTCCGTCGTCGATGCCCTCGGCAAGTACGACAACACCATCGGTTTCTTCGCCGGCAATGAGGTCTCCAACAACAAGAGCAACACCGATGCCTCGGCTTTCGTCAAGGCCGCTGTTCGTGACACAAAGGCCTACATTTCCGACAACATGGACCGCTGGATCGGTGTCGGCTACGCCGCCAACGACGACGCCACCATCCGCAACAACATGGCCGAGTATTTCAACTGTGGTGAGACCGAGGAGTCCATCGACTTCTGGGGCTACAACATCTACGAGTGGTGCGGTGACAGCACCTTCGAGAAGTCCGGCTACTCCGAGGTTGTCTCTTTCTTCTCCAACTACTCCATCCCCGTCTTCTTCGCCGAGTACGGTTGTAATACCGTCGATGGCGGTGCTGGCCGTACTTTCCAGGAAACCACCGAGCTGTACTCCGACGACATGACTGAGGTCATTGCTGGCGGTATCGTCTACATGTACTTCGAGGAGGACAACGACTATGGTAAGTCTTCATGTCTATGCACACTCAGGCTAAGACCGACCGACCATGATTTGATGGCTAACGATGATCTCCTGCAGGCCTGGTCAGCGTCGTCGACAAGTCCAGTGTCAAGCCCTTCAAGGCTTACACCGCCCTGAGCTCCCGCATTGCTGCTGCCACTCCTAGCTCCGTCTCCATGGACGCCTACGAGCCCACCAACTCGGCCGCTGCTTGCCCTGCCATCGGTGCTTCTTGGGCCGCTGCCTCTTCCCTGCCCCCAACCCCCGACTCCGAGCTCTGCGAGTGCATGTTCAACTCCATCTCCTGCGCTCCTTCCTCCAGCCTGGACGAGGATGACTACGGCGAGATTTTCGGTTACATCTGTGGCGCTGACCCTGACTCGTGTGCTGGTGTCAACGGCAACGCCTCCACCGGTGTCTTCGGTGCCTACTCAATGTGCAACTCGACTCAGAAGCTTGGCTACGTCCTCGACACTTACTACAAGGCCCAGAAGTCGGCTTCCGACGCCTGTGACTTTGACGGCAAGGCTGCTACCCAGTCCGGCAGCAGCTCCAGCGGAGACTGCAAGTCCAAGCTCGCCAGCGCCAGCTCCGCCAATGCGGTCGCCGCCACCGCTACCGCCGGCTCCGGCTCCTCCGGCTCATCATCTGGCTCCTCCAGCAGCTCGTCTTCGAGCTCCCTGGCTACCCCCCTGCACGTGAAGAGTTTCTTCAGCATTGGTGACATGGCCGTCGGTCTCTGGGCTGTCATGGCCATGGGTGCCGGTGCGGCTGTCTTTGCCCTTTAAGCAGTGCTGGGGGATGCCTGTATTTGGGGACAGGGGGCTCGGAGGTGTCGTGAGTCTGCATGGCGGCGTTGCGATGATATCCGACACCGCCCGGAGCAGTGACATTATCTGCATGTGGCGGTGTCAAAACACTTGCATTTTCTTTATGTAGGATAGAGACTCTTGTCTTGTCAGGAATTGATCAATTTTGCTATTAGAGAAGACCAGAGCATGGTACCAGGACCGGGTATGAGCATCTGTTTTCAATACGTCTAATGTGTGTACGGCGTTTTAACATCCAGCTTCCACTCCTCACAGAAGGTCAATCGAGTGGATCGCGCGGATATTAATGGGCCTCATTCAATTCAATGTTTAATGACCACAACTCCTTCCACAAGCAAACAGCACCAGAACAAGATCCATCGCCCCGTCTTTAGGTCGACCTGGTAGTTCCCAGCCCTCAACTCGTAGTCACGTCGCTGTTTGCCAGCCACGGGACTAATTTACTGGCTCAAAGCAAGTGATACCCTCCACCGTTCGCGATCCATCTGGGCTTCCAACGAGGCCAAGTTGTGCCGTCGGCGATGGTAAAGCGGATGCTTGTCATTAATAAGGGGCGTCTGAGCACAACATTCCCGCTTGTCCTGAGATGAGGCTTGCGTGCGATGCCGCGCCTGAACTTTCCATGTTTGCTCGGTTTCTTGACCAGCTGTCGATGCCGCCCTGTGCGCGACCGCCGCCGCTGGCCGTATCAGTGCTTCGTTCCATGCAGGCTTGCGAATATGGAGCATATTGGTCACAAGCGGAAGTGATCGTTGTGGACTTCACGGGTGTCTAGCCGGGCTGGACGCTGAGGATGTCGTGGTGGCGGCTCGTGTTGTGCCAATACCATATCGGTGAAGCCCAGGAATACAATTATCGTACAAAGGGATCGCATCCTACTATCGTGCAGTGTTGATGACTCTTATCTAGAGAGGGGCGTGAAGACTTGTGCTGGTAATGATGGGCAGAGAATACTGTAATGTCAAGTGACGAGACGCGGTTTCATTAATTTTTTGTGTCGTGTGGATTTCGGTTGCAGTAGAGCTATCAGCAAGAATTTGTCGATTTCTAGTTTCGAGTTGGAACGTTCGTGCCTACCGCCAAATTGCTCTGCTAATAAGGACCTCGGGAACCTAGCTCTGAACTTTGGTGTCATAGTGAACCGGCTCGTCTGTATTCCTGTGACAATGTGTAGGTCCGGCAGAGAACAAATTGCCCATGGCTCCTTCATACTCTGGACGAATCATGTCTGCAATGGCCGGTTGCACCCTCGGACGCCATTTTTGCTTCCGCGCGATGTGGATTAAGCGTAATGAACAGTGCTTCGCCCAACATCACAGCCCCCTAGCAACGCTATTGAGTGGCAGTTAGAGCCTACACAGCGGAGTCTATCTCAAGTTGGACAAGCCACAATAGCATCACAAACGATTGCCCATATTGATGTGTACAGCCTTAATCTGTGTGTAGGCCTCCAAGCCAGCCTCACCCAGCTCCCTGCCAATCCCACTCTGCTTGGCACCCCCGAAAGGGATTCGAGGGTCGCAATCTTGGCTGCTGTTGACCCAGACCATACCTGCCTCAATATCACCTGCAACCCTGTGGGCCTTCTCAAGGTCTCTGGTGAAGACTGCGGCCCCAAGAACGTAGGTTGTTTTGTTAGCCCTGGCAACCGCCTCTTCTTCAGTTTCAAAACTAGATATAACAACAACGGGACCAAAGATCTCCTCTCTATATACTGTCATGGAATCAGTGACATTCGTCAGCACCGTTGGCCGAACGAAATAGCCCGTATCCACGGGCATCTGCTCATGCCCGCCGGTCATAAGCGTGGCTCCCTCGGACACTGCGGAGTTGATGAAGGCTTTGACGTGTTCCTGTTGCTGTTTTGTGACTTGTGGTCCATGGTACGTGTCCTCATCGAAAGGGTTGCCCAGTTTACTGGTGCTGGCAACCCTTTGCTGGAATGCCTCGACAAACGCTGCATAGATAGGCTCATGGACGAGGATACGGGAAGTAGCGGTGCAGATTTCTCCCTTATTCGACATAATGCCAAAGTGGGACCACTTCACAGCCTGATCCAGATCTGCGTCGTCAAAAACCAGCAATGGAGACTTGCCTCCGGTCTCGAGTGTGATATTTTTGAGGGTTTTCGCGGCCAATGCCATGATCTGGCGGGCCGTCGACGTTGATCCGGTGAAAGCGATCTTGTCAACCTGTGGGTGCTTTACAAGGGCAACGCCTGCTTCCTTTCCGAAGCCGTTGATCAGATTCACGACCCCGGGAGGGAAGCCAGCTTCTTTGATCAGCTGGCCCAACACCAGGATGCTCAGAGGCGTCTGTTCGGCCGCTTTCAAAACGACGGCATTTCCGCAGGCAAGAGCAGGGCCAAGTTTCCAGCATGCCATGGACAGTGGGTAGTTCCAGGGGATTATCTGCCCAACTAAGCCGATGGGCTGCCGGACAGTGTAGGCAAATTTCTGGGATGTGGTTGAGATGGTCTGTGCAAAGATCTTGTCTGCCCAACCGGCATAGTAGCGTATTGTGCCTATAGCTTCGGGGAGATCGCCGTCAAGGGCGTCCTTGTATGGCTTTCCTGCGCGGAGTGTCAGACCCAAAGGAGCATAGACCATGCTGAAGAACAAATCAAAGTACCCACCGTTATCCCACGTGTCAATTGTCGCAAGTAGCTCCTTATTCTTCTCCATCAGGTCAGCAAGTCGGTTCATTAGAATGCCACGCTCGGTGCCTGGCAGTATCTTCCATGGTCCCGTCCTCAGCGCAGAATGAGCTGCCCTGACAGCCCTGTCAACATCCTCTGCGGATGCTGCTTGAACAGTCGCAATCTCAGACTCAGTGCTAGGAGCTGTTGATTAGCAGTAGCGGTTGCGTTTCCCATCCCCCATACATATAAAATGTATGTGGTGCCTTCATACAGTGGTGAGCGCTCAAGACCCAGCGCTCAAAAAAAAAAAACAATGCCAATTACAATAAAATGTCGATACAGTTCGCCTACGGGCACGTGGCCTCAGCCTTGTGCCGCACAGACGAGGACTAGCAGTAGACGCGGAGCTTTCGTGGAAGCATGCTCACAAAGGGTCGATCGACGTGATTGACTTTTCTGACGATCCATTGACAAATTCATTGCCAATGAAAAGGCCTAAAGGTTGTGAGTAAGTGCGACCGTTTGGCGCAATCAACGTAGCAAAGAGGTCAGCCATGATTGAATGTAATAACGACCTAGGTACTCTCAGTCTTGAATCCAAAAATGTCCGTCCACACGTGCTTGGTTCGTACATAAGGTGTCAGCCATGGGAATAGAAGAGATTGAACTGCACTCACTCTAAACTGTATTGACCTCGAATCTCAACCGCTTATCTCAGCCACGACTTGGTGGACGAGCCATATGTTGCCGCGGTGTGGGGTGCGTGGAACGTGGTCGGGCTGGCTTTCTTATTCCAGACCACTGTCTCGGAAAAACAAGAGTATGCCCCCCCCCCCCGGGAAAATTAGCGATTACCACACGTGCTACCTAAATTTTACTATATAGTTAGAAAACTTATAATTTCCTTATTAATATTACTATATTATCTATATATCTAATTAAAGTTATTATAATAGCTAGCTACTACCTATTAAGCTTAGAATTATAGTATTTAAAGTTCTATTTATACTCTAACCTATTACTATTAAATAAATAGCTAGTAGCTAAGTTCTAAATTACTTATATAATAGTTTAAAGATATTATAAAAGAGTTACTACTTTTTTTAAATAGTTATTCTAACTATTTTATTACTATTACTATTAAATATAGTTAAGCTAAAGTAATAAGCTATAGAGGTTTATTAGTTTACTTACTTAAAATAAAACTATATAGTTTAAATAATATATAGATTATATAAAATAAAAACTTACTAATCTTTTATTTATTAAACTAAACTTATATTTAAATAAAATATAGTATTTCTTTATTAAGTAGTTTTAAATTAATATTACTATAAAAATAATAAGTAATACTTTATAAGTTTATAAATAAAGTAATAAATAAATATATATACTAGTATATTAGTAAAATAAAAACTTTTATATATAGTACTTTTAATAAGTTAAATAAGCTAAGCTATACTATTAATATATTTATTTTTTATAATAAATTAAGTTTTAATAAGTAGAATAATATAAGAAGGACTAGCTAGGTATTTATTAAGTATATTTTATAAGTTTAAAGTCTTCTAAAGTAAGAGGCTTATTATTATATTCTTTTAGTAATTATAGTTAATAGCTTATTTATTATTATAATATATAAAAGCTATATAATAAAAGAGTTTTTCCTATAATAGCTATAAAAGAGTATTTTATTAAAGATAAACCTATACTTAAGCTTAAAGTTAATTCTTATAATAAATAATACTTTTTAATATTATTCTAATAAAATTTATAAAGTAATTAGTAGAGTAGGTATAAAGGTTAAGTATTTACTACTATACTTATCTAATTTTAATTTAATTTAAAATACTATTTATATTATTATTACTAGTATAAATAGTTAGATTATAGTTTAGATAATAATTTTACTTAGTTTCTATTTTCTTATATTTAAAAGGTTAAGTTAAAACTTAAAGCTATTTAAAAATATTTTTACTATATATAAGTATTATAAAAAAGAGTAAAATAAGGTAGATATAATAGTATTAATTAAAAGTTATAAGAATAAAAATTAGAAGAGTTTTTATTAAATATTTATAAATATATAAAATAATATTTATTATAAGTTAAATTAATAGTTAGAAGTTAATATAAATAAATTAGTATCTTATTATAAGTAAATATACTTAATTAATTTAATATTTATTTTAAAGGATTAAAATATATCTAAATATACTATATTTTTTTTTAAATAAGTAGACTTTTTCTCTTTTAAACTTCTTATATTAACTATATTTTCTTATCTACTTAATTACTACTTTCCTTATTTAGAATATCCCCTAAGTATTCTTTAAATAAATCCTTTATCTTTATAAACTATAAATAATATAATAGTAAACTTTTAATTTTCTAATTAAGTATTTAATTTAATTATATAGTTTAATATTAAAAAAAACTAATTAATTAGTTAGTTAATCTTTATAAGCTTTAAAGAATATATACTTTTAATATTTACTTAGTAATTAATAAGCTAACTATCTAATAATTTTTATAGTAGTAGAAAGTCTTCTTCTTCTTTATTATTATTAAAAAATATAGTAAAGTCTTTCTTTCTTTTTAAATACTACTTAATAAGTATAGTAGGTATAGAGGGGCTACACTATAGTTAATTAGGTGTAACTAGGCTAACAGCTAATATATAGCTAGTAGCTAGCTATAGGCTTATTAAGTAACCTTCTTAAGGTAGGACCTATAGCTAGACCTTATTCCTTAGCTCTTTTAATAACTAACTACTATATAAACTTTAATATAACTTTATTATCTATATAGCTCTTCTATAAATAGTAGCTATAATAATATTCTAGTTTAATAGTATTCTTATTTAGATCCTCCCTTTTTATCTTAGAAAGTAAAGTTAGTACCTTTTTAAATATCGAACCTCTTACTAAAGGTAGTATATAAGAGACCCTATAATTAGTAGTTTAATAATAAGTAAAGTTAGTACTAAGTTATAACCTATAGTTATACTTAAAACCTCTACCCTCTCTTAAGAAGTAAAGTTAGTACCTTTTTAAGTTATTAGTAAGTAATTATAGCTAATTAATAAAGTTAGTACTAAATTAAGTATAAAGTATTTATAGTAAATAATGAAGATTTTAAAGTAAAAGTAGTACTTATAGAGGAATTAGGTATTTATAACTAAGCTTTTATAATATATAATTTATTAGTATATAATAGTAATAAAGAGGATACCTTAATTAGCCTAATCTTTAATATATATAAATATTAAATAGTAACTCTTTAAAGGATTAAAGGATTATAATAAAGTTATTATAGTAGTTTTCTACTATATAGTATATATAGTAGGTATAAAGAGGTTACACTATAGTTAATTAGGTATAATTAAGCTAATAGCTAATATATAGCTAGTAGCTAGCTATAAGCCTACTAAGTAACCTTTTTAAAGTAGGACCTATAGCTAAACCTTATTCCTTAGCTCTCTTAGTAACTAACTACTATATAAACTTTAATATAACTTTATTACCTATATAGCTCTTCTATAATAAGCTTTTTAACTAGTATTATTTTCTTTAAACCTTACTTAATAAACTATATATCCTCTTTTCTATAAAAATTATAAAAATTAACTTCTTCTTATTTTATTATATTTAAAAGTTATTTAAGCTACTCTTTTTCTAGTAAGCTTTAAAAGTACTTTTAAAGTACTTTTATAATAAACTTTTAATATAAAGCTTTCCTATCTTTATCTACTTATAGTAGTAATAATAATAGTATTACTAAAAACCTTTACCTTTATAATAAGCTCTTTAATACCTTTATTATTACTAGTATTAATATTAATAAAGTTAAAAGCTTATTAAAATTATAAAAAGAAGTAGGTATTAGTAGTAATAATAGTAGTTCTATAAAAGCTACTTAGCTATATCTAGTTCTAAGTAAGTTAATATTAAATAATAGATTAATAACTATATTAATACTACTTTCTCTCTACTTCTATTACTTTTACTATTTCTTTTTAAAAGGAATAAAGTTAATACTATTATTACTAAGCTTCTTCTCCTTATTAACTTCTTTCTAAACTTTTTAATAATTAAATAAAACTTTTAATAGACTTTTAAATATAGTTTTATCTATATTAATTATATTAAATTAAACTTTTATATTACTATTAAATAAACGAATATATATATTATTATTTTTAATTTAATATTATTATTATAATAAGTCTTTTTTATTTTTATAATAATAATTAACTTTATAATAAATATTTTATATATAATATTATATTTTTATTAACTATTAATACTACTTTTATAAAGTATCTACTTTATAGTCTATTTTAATATACTAGTAATTAGTAATAGAGTTATTTTAAAAGGTTTTAAAAGCTAAGCTTTTATTAGGTATTTTAATACTTATTACTTATTTAGCTATTAATAAACTATTCTTTAAAATAGCTACTAACTAAATAATAAAAGACTATTTAAATACTTTAACTACTAGGTACTTTACTAAGTAAGTTCCTTATAGTTTAAGTATTTACTATATTAATAGTAGTAGAGTAACTCTAAAAATATATATAAACTTAAGAAAAAATAATCTTTTAAATTTAAAGAGTATATTTAAAAGATCATTATAGTTAAGTTCTTTATATAATTTATTTTAACTTTTTCTATATATTTATAACTAATATAAAATAAATTTTTAACTAATAACCTAACTAGCTTTAATAAATATACTTTTTAAGTTAATCTTAGTACTTTATTTATCCTTAAATATACTTTTAACTTAGCTTATATTTAACTTTTTAAAGTCTTTTATAATACTTATAATTTCTAGCTTTAAATAATTATTATTAAGTAATATAGAGTAGTATATAGTATTTAAAAGTTTTATAAGCTTTTTATTAAAAATATTAATAATTAAAGTTAAATATATTTTATTAAAAAGTACTTACTATAAATAACTATTAAATAGCTTAATATTATTACTAGTATTATCTATTAAAGATAGTATATTAATAGTAGGTTTTTTAACTTTTAATTAGTATATTTCCTCCTTTTCTTCTATATTAAATAGATTATCCTTATTATTAACTTTAATAGTATTTTTTTATACTTATTAAACTATATATTTTATTATAGTAGCTTTATTTTAAATAATCTTTAAAAGTATTTATAAATACTTTTAAATAGTTTACTAGAACTTAACTACCTTTATTAGATTATATATAATTACTAATATTATTAATAATTAGATAGTTCTTAATTATTTTATTATACTCTATTTTAATAGACCCCCTCCTTTTTAATAGTTAAGCCTTTTTCTATTAAAGCTAGTATTATTACCTAAAGTACTACTTATTTAGTATACTTTATTAGTTAGTCTATAGTAGACTATCTAATCTAATATACCCCCTTAGACTTATAGGTATTAGAAGGCTAGATATAGGGTTAGCCTTAGTCTTTTACTACTTTATATCTAGTTTTTAAAAGGTCTTTCTTTAAAGTATTTTCCTTCCTCTATTCCTTTATACTTTCTAGCCTAAGCTAATAGAGAAATCCTATCTACTTTCTAGTTAATAAGGCTTTTATTAACCTATCTACTATTATTTTTACTATTAGTATATATTTTACTAAGATATAATTACTCTAGACTTCCTATTAGAGCTAATAATTATAGATATCTATATACTATAGTTTTATCTTAAGAGTAGTAACTTCTTTATTAACTAAATTAATAGTTTAAATATTATTATATTTAATTTAAATAGTACTATTATCTAATTCTACTAATAGTTCTTTAAGAAGCTTACTTATAAAAAGCGTTTCCTTTATAGCTTATATAAATACTAAAAGCTTAGCTTCTATTATTAATATAATAACTATATCTTACTTATTTACCTTTTAATTAATAAAACTTTTAAATAGTTATATTATAAATATCTAAGAGCTTTTTTAATTAAGAGAGTTATTTATAAATAATATATTATTTATAATAATAAGGTTATTAGAATTCTTAAAGTAGAGGGTAATATACTTAGTACTATTAAGATAGAGGAGGACTTAGTTAGTAGTATCTTAGTATTTTAGATTTAGGTTAGTTAGGAATTAAGTAAGTTATAAGGTAGTAAATATAATATTTAATTAAGTAGATATTATAGTAAATAATAAAGAACTAATCTTTTATTAATAGCTATATACTTTAGCTAGTAAGGTAGTATCTTTTTATAGTAGTAGCTCTTTAGCTATTATAGGGACTATATAGGAGATTTTCTTTTTATTAGTAAGTTTAATAATCTTTTTAATATATAAGGTCTAGGCTAGTTAAATTCTTTTATTTAAATAGTTTTAGATAATCTCTATATTAAGGAACTATTATATTAGGTTCTCTCTACTAATTTTATACTTCTTTTAGAGCTATTAGATAAAAGTATTAACTTATTTTTATTTATTCTTTTAGTAAGCTATAATAATATTATTAATATAGAAGAATATAAGAATTCTATCTTTAATATAGTAATAGGGTTTATATAGGATTTATTTATAGCTATAGGCTAAGAGTATCCTTATAAACTCTTTCTACTAAAGTAGTAGTAAGATCTATAACCTATAAAGTACTTTATTAAGTAATAGGATTATCTTTTTCTTTTTATATCTATAAGGTATTCTTATAAAGATATCCTAGTTAATTAGGGTATAAATAAATATATTAATATTATTATATTAAATTAGTTTAAGGTTAAATTTTAATATAATAATAATAAGTATCTAGAATAATTATTCTATAAGGGTAGCTATATAAGTATCTTATATTTATTCTTATACCTATTAATCTCCTCTAATAATAAGCCTTACTTTATATTTTTAAAATATACTATACTTATTAAACTTATAGATATATACCTATATATAGTCTAGGATTTATTTTTCTACTATATAAGGGTCCTTCTTATTAATTTTAGTTTATAACTTTATATTTTTATAGCTTTATAAATAATTAGCTTCTATTTATTTAAATAGTACTTTAAATAGGTAGTTTTTTAAATTATTATACTATTTTAGTAGGTTAGGGAGGTTACTTTTATATATCTTTACTCTTTAATATAAATATCTTTTAATTTAAGTTTTATTAAAGATTTTTTTATCTAACTTTATTATTAGAGTAGCTTTTATATCTATAAGGAATATAGCTTATTATATAAAAGTTCTATAAACTTCTTTATTAAATAGAATTTCTTTATCTATCTTTATTTAAATTATATAGATTAGGAGTATAAATAGTAGTAATTATAGAGGTATAGGTAAGAGGGTAAATTTTATATCTATATAGGTATTATTTTATTAGTTTACTTTAGACTAGTCTTTCTCTTTAACTTCTATATTTTCTTTTAGTATACTATTAGTATTACTTCTTTCTTTAGTTTTAGATTAAGTTTTATTCCTTTAAGTATCTATTTTAATTAGATTTTTATCTTTTAGCTTTAGGATTTTATCTTTATCTAGAAGGGAGTATTTCTTTATCTATTTTACTAGATAGTTAATATTAATAGTAAGGAGCTTATTTTTAAACCTTTCCTAGTTTCTATTAAATATTTAATATTTATTAAAGATAATATCTCTTATATTAATTATCTTTCTAGTAGAGGGAATCTATATTTAATAGATATTTAATAATTAGTATCTAACTAGATATTTAATCTATACTTATAGTTTAAAACACTTATACCTCTTCTTTTTAAGTTATATATCTAAAGTTATTATATATACCTTATAGCTAAAGACTTATAGGTATACTTAGTTTAGTCTTAAATTTAGCTATAGTATACTAATATATTTTATAATAACTAACTAAAATTTATAGTATAGTATTTTTTAGTTTAAACTATAACTAAGTATCTAGTTATTTAGATATACTATTATTTATTTAATTTCTAGCTATAATAAGTATAGAAGTCTTAAGCTTATTTATATTACTTATATTTTCTCCTTAATTATACCCTTTAAGTACTTAGCTTCTTTATTTTATACTTATATATTTAGTATTAAAAGCTTAATCTTAATATATTTAAATTTAAGGAAGTTTTTAATTATTTATTATTTTAAGAAGATTTTATTATTATACTTAATAATTCTAATAGTAGTTTTATATTAAATCTTTATTATTTTAAAAAAGGATTTAAGTATTTATAGAATTATTTTACTCTCTTAATTTTTAAAGTAATAGTCTTAGGTATACCTTAAGACTTTATATATAAATAGTAGTTATAATATATAGTTATTAATTCTAGGCTTATAATTATAAAAGTCTAGTATAATCCTTTTACCTTTTTATTTAAAGATCTCCTTTAATACTTAATAAATTTACCTTATAATCTTAGCTAGGGTATATACTTTATATTTAACTATTATTAGTCCTTAAATATATACCTTTTAAGATAAAGATATAAGGTATTTAAGTACTTATAGGCTTAGATATCTTATTTAGCTATATTAAAGAATAGCTTTATTAATAAATAGTTTTTATTAAGTATAGGATATATATTTCTTTTACTATATATTAAATATACTTTAAATCTTAGTAGTTTAGTATTTAATAATATATTAACTATAGATATTCTAAAGTTAATATAGGGTTAATTTATTTTATTACTTAAGGATTATAGGGTTATATTTATTATCTTAATAGAAGCCCTTTCTTTAAAGCTATTTTAGTAATATAAGAGTAGTAAGTATCTTTAAATAGTAGGTAATATTTTTAAAGTAGAGAATTATTAGTCTATAGTAAACTACTATTATACTATATTTTAAAATAGAGAGTTATTAGTTATTAAATTATAGATAATTATTATATATAATTATTATATATAATTAGTTTTATATTAAATAGTTTATTACTATTATTTATAATTAAAATTATATTTATTAAGTTAAGTATTATTAAATATTAAAGAGAGTATTTTTCTATATTTATTATAAAAGCTCCTTTAGCTTTTATACTAGTAATATAGTACTTTAAAAGTTAATCTTTAACCTCTTTAGCTATTTCTTTCTTTATTAGTCTTAGTATTCTTAATTTTAACTTTAATCTTAAGCTTTTAATAGCTCTAACCTATATTTAAAGGTTAGTATTATTTTTAAAAGTTCTCTTAATATACTTCTTAATATATTCCTTAGTTTTAAAGTTAGGGTAAGCTTTTTCTAGAAAGATATAAAAGTATTATATAAGGGTATAAGGTATTTTATAAGTAAGGTAGCCTTTAGTAGTTCTTTACTAAGTATACTTTCTTTTACTATAGCCTTTATATAAACTAGTTATACCTTTCTATAGTAGGTTATAATCCTTTATAGTATAGATATCCTTAATTTTACTACTATAGTTTTCTATACTATTATACTTTATTATAAATACTTTTTTTAATACTTTAGCTATTTAAAGTAAATTTAGGGCTATAAGCTTTTAATAAAAGTTATTCTTTATTTCTTAGAATATAAGGTTTCTATCTATAATAGCTTATTTTTAAATTTATTTTATAGATACTACCTATATAAGTAGAATCCCCTTTATAGCTTATAATAGGTTTAGGATCTATACTATTAAATCTTTAGCTTTAGGTAGTTCTTTTTTAAAATCTTTAGCTATAATTAATTCCTATTTATTAATCTAAGAGAAAGCCTTCCTAAGGTTCCTAGGTAATTTAAAAGCCTTTTTATATACTACTTATATTTCTATTTTCTTATCTACTAGTAATAGGCTATACCTTACTTTAAGGTTCTAATACTATTCTTATAGAAAGATCTTAATAGTATAGTAGTAGCTCTTATACTTTAGGGATATAGTATTTAATATCTACTTTATAAGTTTCTCTATAGATAATCTTTCCTTTTTATATATTACTTTAAATTATTTATATTAGTAGAGATTAGTATTAAATATCTTAGCCTTATTATTAGTTAGATTACTTATTATCTATTAGCTATTTTCTTTATTTTAAATAGTCTTCTTATCCTCCTCTTTATTATCTACTATTTAAGATTATATATATTATTATATATATAGTTTCTTTATATATTTCTTCTAATAGATATGTAGTAATTTTAAAATAGGGAGGAGTAGAGCTTTATTAAATATTTATAGTTTAAGTCTATAAATCTAGACTTAGAGTTTAAATTTATAGTTCTAATTATTCTAGTCTTATAGTTTTACTAGGAATATATTAAGGTTTTTAGTATTAAAATAATTAGTTATTATAAAATTAGTCTAAGGTAATAAGACTTTTAATTATTAAATTATATATAATATAGTTAATTAGTTAGTAGCGGATATTAGTAAGTAGCGGATTTTTATAATATCTACTAACTTATATTAACCCTAGTACCCACCTAGTATAATTAATTTAATAAAAGTTAGTACTAACTAGTACTAACTACTTTAATAACCTTATTTTTAATTAGTTTTATTAATTTAGAGGGGTTAGTATAGTTATATTTAAGTTTAAAGTAATTAACTTTTAGTAAGGGTTACCTATTTTAGTATAAATTATATTCTAGTTTTTTATATTAGTTTTACTCTAATCTACCTACTTAAATATTTAATATATTAGAAATTAATAACTACTAATATATCCTTTATTAAAAGAAAATAAAATCCTTCTAGCTATTTAGATAATTTAAAATTCTAAAAAAAAAAAAGTAAAACCTATATTTATAACTTAAACTACTACTATCTTTAATATTCCTAAAACTATACTATACTATAGGATAAACTAATAATACTCCTATAAAGAATTATATA
>JUJX01000346.1:27907-43810 GCA_000800745.1 Diaporthe longicolla
TTATTAATATACTTTACTTTACTAACTTATTTATTTTATATATTATAAATATAGTTATATTATATTAGGTAGAATATTTTCTTTATTTACTTTTAATAAAAAATATATAAAAAGCTCTTTATTTAATATAAACTAATATATATTTAAAACTATTTAATTATATTTAATATAATATAAATATAAATTTTATATTTCTAAAATTTTAAATTACTATTTAGTTTATAGAAATTAGTTATAAATAAAATTTTATTAAAATATATTAGTTTATTAATAAAGTAGAATTATATTATATATATTTTAATATATAGTTTTATAAAATAATTCTTTAAATAAGTTTTAAAACTTAAAATAATATAGTTAACTTTAATAATTTAATTTCTAATTTTTTTAGTTTTAAAATATATTTTAAAATTAACTTTAACTCGTCTTTTACCTTATTAATATTTAAATATATAGAAGTTATTTAAAAAGAAATAAACTTAATATATACTTTAAATATAATTTAAAAAATTAAAGATATATTAAATACTTATAATAAATTAATAATTATTTATATTTTTTTACTTTTATTATAAAGTAATATTTATATTTAATAAGAGAAAAAAGTATAATAAAAACTATATAAGCGTCTTACTATTAATAATTATAATATAACTTTAAACTTATTTAATAACTTAGTTACTTCTTAATTTATTTAAGTTTAAAAGTACTTTTATAACTTTATCTTTAATTTTATTAATATTTTTAATAATACTTTATTTAAGCTAAACTCTATTTTACTCTTTATTAACTAACTTTATAAGTAAGAATAACTTTTTAGATTTAAAAATAAGCTAAAGTTAAAGCTAGTACTTATAAAAACCTTTTTTATTTAAAAGAAGAAAAATAACTATAAACTTATTTTAAAGTTTTAATATAATAGAGTTATCTTTATTTTTAATAATCTTTTTAAAGCTTTTTATAATAATTAAAGTTTCCTAAGTTTTATAAACTAAAAGATTAAAGGATTTATATTTAAGATATATAGTAAAGTAGTAATTAAGTAATATTCTAGGTAATATAATAATTATTAGCTAGTAAGAGCTATTTAAGAAGAATACTTAGATTAACTACTAAAGAGCTATCCTATCTTAATACTATCTACTAGTAATAAGTATATCTATATAGTCTATCTCTTTAGTTTAAATTAGAAGGTTTAGACTCTAATCCTTTTAATCTAGTATAAGATTATTTAGCTTAGTATTTAATCTAACTAATCTAGGATTAGTTAGATTAGGACTTAATCTTCTTAATTCTACTTAGGTAACCTATAGTTATATAACTCTATAGGATCTATTCTATATTTTTTTAGCTAGCTAGTATATTAGCTACTTAATAGAGTTTAGTTCTATATATAAACTAACTATTATTCCTATTTTTATTAAAGTTATAATATTATCCTCCTTCTTTAATCTTCTTTATTTTTAAAAATTAGTAAGTTAGTTCTTTTTTATTTATTCTCTATTTAATAATAGTCTTTTTTATATTTTTTATTCTACTTCTCTTTTTACTAATTTATAATATTAGGTTAGGTTATTAAGTTATTATTTAATTTAAAGACTATATAGTATTATTTACTTATAACTTAAATTAACTTACTAGGTAATCTAAGTAATATATTTTATTTTTATTATTTTATAAATAACTTACTATATAAGTATTTTAAAGACTCTAAGTGCTATAGTGAATATATTAGTTAAAGATTAATTATTTATAATAGAAATAATATATATTCTATTTATATATTCTTTATTTTCTTTCTTTACTATTCCCTTTAGTACTAATATATTCTTTATTTAGTTATTAAGGTTATAAAGGAGTAGTAGTATATTAAAAAAGAGGCTAAGGATATAGAGGAGGAGCTATTTATATTATAAACTAAGTTATAAGCTACCTTAAGTAGGTTAGTAAAGTTATATAAATAATAGTATTTTCTAAAAGATTATAGTTCTAATTTATTCTATTATAATATATAAGATTTAAATAAGGTAGATACTAAGGAAGCTTATTAAGTAAAGCTATAGAATATTTAGGAGTAGGCTAACTAAGCTTTATCTAATATTTCTACCTAGGGGGCTAGTAATACTTCTTTCTAGTTTTTACTAGATCTTAATATTCTAAAGATAGATTAGTCTCTTTTACTTAGTAGAAGTTCTATAATATTTACTAGTAATTTATTAGGTTTTTAAAGGGTTTCTATATATTATTTTTATTATTATAGCCTTTCTATTTAACTAAATACTTAGTATTAGTATTATATATATTAGAATTTAAAATTCTTTTAACTTTCTATTCTTTTTTATTATTATTAAGTTTAATCTATATTTTAAATTATATATTAATTAATATTAGTTTTAAAAGTAATATATAAAAATCTAAATAGATTTATATTTTTATTAGTAATAAGAGTTTAAAGTTAGTATTTAAAAGTTTTTTTAAAATTTAAAATAATTTAATCTTTTTATAGTTTAGTTTATTACTAAGTTATTTAGTTTTAATATTTTTATAGAGTAGATAAACTTTATCTCTTTCTTTTAAAGTTAATCTTTTTAATCTTTTTCTATTAATATAAGTTATTATTTATTTTTATATAAAAAGTAGTTTTTATTAAAGCTTTTTTTATAAGTTTTAAATTTTAGTTATCTATTTTATTACTAATTATATTTTTTAACTAAAAATTAGTTTTCTATAAGCTTTTAGTTTATAACTATTATTTATATAAAAGAGTAATACTTTTATTATTTCTATATCTATACTATTATAGATAAATTATATTATAAATAATAACTATATTTAATTATTCTATTTATAGTTAATATAACTATAAAGATACTATTTTAAAATTTAGTTTAATTTTTTAGTTTATTTATTTATTTAAAAATAGAAAGTTATTAAAAACTTTAATTTTAAATTAAATTATTTTATAAATAATTATTAGAAGTTTAAGATAAATACTATTCTTTTATTTAAGATAATTTCTTATAATATTCTATAATTATTAATAATTATATATAAAAAGATATATATAAATTTATCTACTTTATTAGCTTTTTTATAAAGAATAAAGTATATATATTTTATAAATTTATCTATAATAACTAAAATACTATTATAGCTTATTTCTATTATAGATTTTTTTAAATTTAATAATTTAATAATAAAATTAAAATTAATTAATTATTATAGTTTATTAAATATTAGTAGAAACTATAGTAAACTATAAGCTTTATATCTAGTAGTTTTACTTTTATAGTATATATTATAATTTTAAATAACTATTTAAAGTTTTTCCTTAACCTTTAATATATAATAGTATTATCTAATTTATTTTATAATTATTATAATTCCTTAGTATTTATAGGTTAAGGCTTTATAAATCCTTTATATAAATTTTTTCTATAGTTCTTTAAATATAAAGAGCTATTTTCTTTAATAATATATACTTTTATTTTCTATTAATTATTCTTTAAGTTTATTAGATAGTTTTTAATAAACTATTCTAAGTTTAATTTTTTATTTTAAATTAACTTTAATAAAGAATACTATTATTAATTATTAATACTTTTAAAATAATAGATCTTTTTTAAAAGTAGTTTAAAAAATATTTTATATTTTTAAAAGTATATTTTATAAATAGTTTAATTATCTATTAAGAATATTTACTTTACTTTTCTTTAATCTTTATTTATAAGTAATTTAAATATTAAATTATAATAGAAACTCTATCTATTTAATCTAATATTTATTAAGTTCTTTAATAATAGTAAAGTTAGTTAAGTTTTTATAGTTAGTAAATATTTATATTTAGTTTTTTATACTAATAAAGTAATATTACTATTTTTTAAATATTTTACTAATTATTATTAGTTCTTTATTAATTATATTATAGTTAATTTTTAATTTATTAAAAAACTTTTTTAAAAAAAGATAATAAAGTATAGCTTTTTTTAAATATTATATTATCTTAACTATTCTTCTATTATATAGTTAAAGGTATTAATTTTAATTTTATATTCTTTATTTAGGTTTATTTTAATTAGAATTAGTTTTAAAATAACTTTTTATTTAAATTCTTTAAAAACTTTTTATACTTTATTATTCTACTAGAAGTAAGTAGTATTCTTAGTAAAGTTAGTTAAGGGAATTATAATTTTTAAATAGTTTCTAATAAACTATTAATAGAAATTAATAAATCTATAGAATTCTTTAACTTCTTTAATATTAGTTAGTATTAACTATTCCTTAATAGTAGTAATCTTAAATTTCTATATTTTAATTTCTTTAAGTTAGATTATATATTTAAAATAGTTAACTTTTTTAGTATAAAATATACTTTTCTTTAATTTAACTAAAACTTTTATATTCTAAAGTTTCTATAGAATCTTATATATATATTCTTTATAATTATTAGATATCTTTAAGTAAATAAGAATATTATTTAAATATATAATAATAAAAATATCTAGATATTTTTTAAAGATATAATTAATTATAGTTTAGAATATTATTAGTATATTAGTTAGTTTAAATAGTATAACTATATATTTAAAATATTTATAATATATTTAGAATACTATTTTCTATTCTTTACCTTTCTTTATTCTAATTAAATTATAGATTTTTTTAAAATCTAAAGTTATAAACTACTAAGCTTTTTATAGTTAATCTTTAAATTCTTATATTAAAGATAATAAATAATAGTTTTTAATAGTAATATTATTTAGTTATTAATAATCTATATAAAGTTATAGTTTTCTAGTTTTTTTTAAATATAAAGAGAATAAAGTATTTAGTTAGTAATATTAATAGTTAAATATAACTTTTTATTAGATTTTTATTAAAATACTTTTTAAATATCTTTAATTAAATTTTATTAAGTTTATAAATCTTTATAAATTTTAATACTATCTTTTCTTTAAAGAATATTTTATAATCTTAATTATTATATTTAAATAATTTAATATTAAATATAGTTATAAATAGTTTAATATATTTATAATATTTTTAAAATATAAACTTTTAAGAATCCTTTTATACTACTTTAGCCTTTTAAAAATAAACTATAAATCTTTAGAGAATTAATTTAACTTATTTAATAAAGTTAATTCTATAAACCTTTATTATTTATTATAAAGTTCTTACTAATAAGATAACTTAAACTATAAATATTATCTTTTATTATATTTATTTAAATCTTTTTTATATTTTTTTAATTTATTCTTATATTACTAATATAAGTTAATCTTTTTTAAATTTTTTTAATTTATTCTTATATTACTAATATAAGTTATTATTTCTTATTATTAATCTATAGTAAGCTATTATTATTTAAATACTTTTTAATATATAAAAAGCTTACAATATTAATCTATTATAAAGTATTTTTTTATTACCTTATTAATTTATATATAGGCTTTATTAAAGCTTACTTAAAAGTTAAATCCTTCTCTTCTTTATAAAAAGTAGTTACTAGGTTTATTTAAATATATATTTTTAAAATACTATCTTTAAGAACTAAGCTCTACTTATCCTTATAATATATAATTATCCCTTCTGCTAAGCTAATAGAGTTAGCCTAATAGATCTAGCTAGTAATCTAATTTATTTAAAGGTTATTCTTTCTTAACTAAAAGATTCCTAAAATTAACTAATAATCTACTATTTTAGTAATATTAAATAAAAGTTACTTTATATAGCTAGATATTTATAGTAAGAGATAATTAGTCTTTATATTAATAATACTTTTATTATAAACTATTTCTATTCTATTTACTATATTAAATCTATAAGGTTACTTTTTCTTATATTAAAAGATATAGTATTTATTAACTATTTATAAAGAGATAAAATTCCCCTATATAATACTATTAATAAATACTTTATATTTATAAATTTTAAGTTTAAGTTTTACTTTTAGATATTAGTAATTCTCTTTATTTATTATATATAGATATCTTATATTATTTTCTACTATTTAAAGCTTTATAGATAGCTTAATTTATTTTTTATTATTTAGTTTTATATTAAAATATTCTTAATTTATTAAATAGTTTCTTTTATAAATCCTTATATTATTTTAAGTACTTATACTATTATTATAAAGTTTTTTAATTTTATATTATAGTTATTAAAGAGTAATAGAGTATTACTTTAGATTCTTTAATACTAGTCTTATAGCTTAAATTTAATATATATTTAATAATTATATTATAAATATTATTATTATATTACTAAATTATATATATAATATAATAGATAATTATACTAAAGTTTTAGTATTATATACCTTTTACTAAAGGTATAATCCTTTACTATCTAGTACTATAGCTTATATTATTTATAAAGTTAAACTATTTTAGTTATTCTTTATTATTCTAGAAAAAAGTTCTTTATAACTTTTATAGTATAATATATTTTATATTAGTTAAATATATAAAATATCTATAAGATTTCCTTATATTATACTTATTATAAATATATTTAAAGGTTATTTAGTAGAAATTATATTAGAAATATAGTTAAAAATTCTTTTTAAGTTATTATAATTATTATACTTTATTTTTATTTAAAGACTATAATCTTTATAATACTTATATCTAAAGCTATTAATAGTATTTTATTTATTTTTTTATAAAGGTTCTAGTCTTTTAAATTTAAAAGTACTATAGTATTAGTTTTAATAAATATTTATATTAGTTTTTATTCTAAAACTATAAATATTTATATTTTCTTAAGAAACTAATTAGCTTCTTTTTTATTATTTTAATATATAAAGTAGTTATTATTATAATAGTTAGTTTAGCTTATTACTATATATAGTACTTTAATTATTTTATAAAAGCTAGTAGTAGATATAAGTATTTATTACTCCTTATCTTTTTAATACTTTTTATACTTCTATTTATTATACTAAGTAAAGTATAAATTATTATATTCTATCTTTTTTTTTTATAAAATAATCCTCTATATCCTAATTATTATAGATTTAGTTTACTTTAAATAAATATAATATTAGTTATATATTAATATATTATAAATATAGTACTAAGCTACTATTTTCTATTATTATTTTAACTAATATATTAGGTATTTATTATATAAAGCTATATTAGTTTATCTAAAGCTATTAAATACTAACTTCTAATTCTTTTTCTTTTTACTATAATATTCTTATTTAAAATATTATTTTTTATTATAATTATAATATTTAATATTCTTCTTTTCTTTCTATTAAATAATATTAAACTTTATAAAGTCTATTTATTATCTTTACTAGATTAAATTATTATAGTTATATTTTTTTCTAGTATTAAGTTTATTTTATTAATTATTATATTAGAATTATCTAAAAGTATTTCTATATTTCTCCTAGTATCTTTTAAAAAGCTTATTATTAAGTTTAATAGCTAATTTAATATACTATAAGAAATTATTAAATCTATTATATTTAACTAATTTATTTTTTATTCTTTCTTTTAGTTATCTATAGAATATAAAGATCTTAGTATTATCTATAAAGTTAATATATATATAGATTCTTTTAAACTTTACTATATAGACTAAAGCTAAGCCTTTTTATTATAAGTATAAGAGTTCTTTTTTAGTTTATTATTCCTTATCTAAATCTTAAAATAAAGTTTTTAAAATTTCTTTATAGTTTTTATATTTATTAAAAATCTTCTAACTTTTATTTTTAAATTTTTTTAAATATTTCTAAAGTAATAAAGTCTATAAAATAAGATTTAAACTATATTAAAGCTCTTCCTTTAAAGAATAAAGTAGTATATATAACTTATTTTCTATTTAACTAGGTATTTATATAGTTAAACTATTAGTAAACCTATACCTATATTAAATATATTTAAAGTTATTCTAAGGTTTTATTATATAAAGTTAAGTTATTTAACTTAATATTTTTCTTAGTTATAATAAAAATATTAATAATAGCTATAATAACTCTAAAGATAGTAACTTTCTATTTAAGTTATTCTATTTCTTTATTTTATTATACTTACCTATTAACTATAATATAAAGTTATTAGACTTTAGTAACTAGCTTTTAAAGCTATTTAAAAATTAATCTTTAAATATTATTATTATAGCTACTATTTAAAGTACTCCTTCTACTATTATTACTTATAATAATATCTATTTTCTATATAAAGTTATATTAAAAAAGGCTATTATTAAGTTTAAATATTATATAAGTTATAAAAGGGTCTATATATAATATTATTTAAAGTCTATATAGTAATATATAAATAAAAATAGTTAAAATATAATAATTAAAGCTTTTTAAGTTTTATAATCTAAGAGATTAAAGAGTTTATATTTAAAATATATAGTAAGGTAGTAGTTAAGTAATATTCTAGATAATATAATAATTACTAGCTAGTAAGAGCTATTTAAAAAGAATACTTAGATTAACTACTAAAGAGCTATTCTATCTTAATACTATTTATTAGTAATAAGTATATCTATATAGTCTATCTCTTTAGTCTAGATTAGAAGGCTTAGGCTTTAATCCTTCTAATTTAATATAAGATTATTTAGCTTAGTATTTAATCTAACTAATCTAAAATTAGTTAGACTAGGACTTAATCTTCTTAATCCTACTTAGGTAACCTATAGTTATATAACTCTATAGGATCTATTTTATACTTTTTTAGCTAGCTAAAATACTAACTACTTAGTAGGGTTTAATTCTATATATAAACGAACTATTATTCTTATTCTTATTAGGGTTTAAATACTTTTAATAATAAAGAGATTACTAATTTTATTAAATAAGATATTTTTAGTTTTAAACTATATAACTTTATTAAATATAATAGCTTTTATATCTTTAAAACTTAAATTATTTAAAAAATTAGAGGTAAAAATATAAAGGTATATAAGAAATTATATATTATAATTTAAAATAATAATAATATTAAAAAAAGTATATTTTAACTTAGTTTTTAATTATTTAATAAATTAGTTAATACTTTTTAGTTATATTTATAATTACTCTAATATTTTTTTATAATATATAACTATAATTTAAAAATATTATATAAGTATATTTATAACCTAAATTAAATTTAAAGTATATAATTCTAGCTTATCTTTTTATTAAAATCTAATATAAATATTTTAAAAGTATAATTATAAAAGTAGTAAAGTTATTATATAGTATTATAAAGTTTAGTTTTTATTACTTTATAATATACTATAGTTACTTTATTAAGATTTTAAAAATAAAGACTTTTATATATAATTTATATCTTTTAATTATTAAACTTAATATAGTAAAGAGAATCTTATATTTTTTATTTTATAAATATATAATACTTTTACTTTAAATACTTTAACCTTTTTTAAAATAATTTTTAAAAAAGCTAAGGAAAAGGGCTTTAATTATAAGTTAAATAAATCCCTTATTATTAATAACTTTATTATCGTTAATAGTAGCTTATTATTAAAGAATAGAAATAATATCTACTTTAAATAGAAAGGATAAGGAATAAAACTTATTTTTATTAATATTAATACTTTTAATAAAGTATAGAAATATATTAAATTATATATTTATAGTATTTATCTTACTTTTACTTACTAGCTTAAAACTATATTTAATCTATTTATTATTACTTATATTTATAATCTATCTAATAATAATTATAAGAAGTTTAATAAGTATTTATAATAGTAAATTAATAATTTAGATTAAGAAATTTATTTTATTCTATTTAACTTAAAGTTAGCTAAATTAATAATCTTTATAAATAGATTATTTACTAATAATAATAACCTTAGTTTATAAATTAATTTTATAATTACTATTATTAATAAAATTAAGATTAAAGAAAGTAAGTAAAAGCTTACTATTAATATTATTTACTAGTTGTTTATAAAATATAAATATATAACTTATAGTATTCTAGCTTTTAAAATCTATAGAATAATAAATAACTTTAATATAAGTACTATAATTTTAACTACTTTCTATAAAGTTATTAACTATTTAAAACTTTTAACTATTTTATTAATTATCTATATAGATTCTTTTTTATTATATAAGTACTTTATTAAACTTAGTACTATTAAAAAGAAATATTTAATAATTAATATAATAATACTTTATTAGTTTTATAAATAATATAAGATATATAAAGTTTATTAGATTTATAGTAATAATAATCTTATAAATATTTAAATTAAAGTTAATTTAAATAAGTTTTTTAAAAAGCTTATATTTAATTCTAAGTTAACTATTTATATAAAGGGATATATTAACTATAATAAGTTAAACTTTATATAAAATAATAAAAGCTATAAGAAATAAAGTTATTATTTTATTTAAAAATAGAAGTTTATTAGAAAGTAAATAAAAGTTAATCTTTATTAAAAAAATATTATTTAATTTTTACTAAAAATAGTATAATAATTAACTAAGTTTAAAAAGTATATAATATAACTAAGTTTAAAGTTATAGTAAAAGTAAAAAGTTAAACTAATATAATAATTTTAATTATTATATTAAAATAGAACTATTTTAAACTACTTTATCTAACTTTAAACTATTTTAAGCTTAGGTTTATATTAATAATTCTATAATAAATACTAGTATTTAAAAAGTAAATTATAGAAAACCTTTACTTTTAAATAGTTTTACTTATAATAGAAGTTATAACTACTTTTATAAACTTTTAAATAATAATTAAACGAAAATAATACTTATTATATATTAATTCTATATATATTAATATATTATATATATAAAGAAAATAAATAAAAGGGAGAGTAATATTAAAAAGTAAGTATATTAAATAGTTAGGCTATACTATATTAATATTTACTTCTTAAATCTAAATAGTTTTAATACTTTTTCTTTAGTTAGTCTTTACTTTTTAAGCTAAAGTAAATTTTAAATTGTATTTTTTTAAACTTATAAGAAATATTTAAATTTTAAAGTTTAAGGTTTAAGAAGAAAGGATTATTATCTACCTATAATAGTATTATTATAAAATATAAGTACCCTTTCTAGGTATAAGGTTAAAAGATTTATAGTTATTTTTTTTAATTAATTTCATTTAACTATTTTAAATCTATAATAAGGTTTTATTTATTTAGATAGATATATAATCTTATTAAAGAAGTATACTATATAATAAGATACTTTTCTTCCTCCTTTACTAAAGCTAGTTATAATCCTTATTCTAAAAGTAATAAGCTTATCTATTTATTTAAAATAGTTCTTAAAGCTCTTTAAGATAGTAATAAATATACTAATCTATTTAGTTATATAGAATCTATTATCTTTATACTCCTTTACTTTTAAAAATATATCCTTTATATAAGTAAGAACTTACTTATTATAGTTAAAGTCTATTTTTATAGCTATTTATAAGCTATTAGTTCTATATATTTAAAACTATATATAGTAATAGATTATAGTTACTTTATCTATTATCTTAGCTTTATATAATAGGCTAAAAGATTACTTTTAAATAGTTTTATATAAAAAGGTTATATTACTTAGTTTAGCTAGATAGTATTATAACTTTAATAGAAATAGGAATAATAGTTAGTTTTATTTAAAATAGAACTTTATTAAAGGCTAGTATACTAACTAGCTAAGTAGTATAAGGAACCTAGCTATAGTTATATAGATAGCTTACCTAAGTTAGATTACTAAGAATTACTAGGCTTTAATAGTAAGCTTAGTAAGCTAATATTATAGATTACTTTAGATTATTAGAGGAGTATAATAAGCTAAATAAGCTAGTAGTAAGCTTGGTTAAAGAACTAAACTATATAAATATATTTATTACTAATAAATAGTATTAGAATAGGATAGCTTTTTAATAGTTAATTTAAATATTCTTCTTAAATAGCTTTTACTAGCTAATAATTATTATATTATTTAGAATATTACTTAAATATTACTTTATTATATATTTTAAATATAAACTCTTTAATCTCTTAGTTTATAAAATTTAAAAAGCTTTAATTATTATATTTTAACTACTTTTATTTATATATTACTATATAAATTTTAAATAATATTATATATAAATCCTTTTATAACTTATATAATATTTAAACTTAATAATAGCCTTTTTTAATATAATCTTATATAGAAAATAGATATTACTATAAGTAATAATAATAGAAGAAGTACTTTAAATAATAGCTATAATAATAATATTTAAAGATTAACTTTTAAATAGTATTAAAAGTTAGTTATTAAAGTTTAATAACTTTATATTATAGTTAATAAGTAGATATAATAAAATAAGGAAATAGAATAACTTAAATAGAAAGTTACTACTTTTAAAACTACTATAGCTATTATTAATATTTTTATTATAATTAAGAAAAATATTAAACTAAATAATTTAACTTTATATAATAAAACTTTAAATTAGTTTTAAATATACTTAATATAAATATAGATTTACTAATAGTTTAATTATATAAATACTTAATTAAATAGAAAATAAGTTATATATACTACTTTATTCTTTAAAGAAAGAGTTTTAGTATAGTTTAAATCTTACTTTATAGATTTTATTACTTTAAAAGTATTTAAGAAATATAAAGATAAAACTTAAAAGATTTTTAATAAATATAAAAATTATAAAGAAGCTTTAAAAACTTTATTCTAGAATTTAAATAAGGAATAATAAGTTAAAAGAGAACTTTTATACTTATAATAAAAAGATTTAGCTTTAATCTATATAGTAGAGTTTAAAAGAATATATATATATATTAACTTTACTAATAATATTAAGATTTTTATATTTTATAAAAAATTAAAGAAAGAAATAAAAAATAAATTAGTTAAATATAATAGACTTAATAACTTTCTATAATATATTAAACTAGCTATTAAATTTAATAATAGGTTTTTTAAAAGATATTAGAAGAAATATAGAAATACTTTTAAATAATTCTAATATAATAATTAGAAGAATAAATTTAATACTAGAAAGAGATATAACTATAATAACTTAATCTAATAAGAATAATAGATAGGTTTTATAAAGTTTAATACTATTTAATAGAAAAATAAGAAGAATATTAAAAATTATAATTATAGTAAGAAAGAATATTTTAAATAAAAATATTATAGTAAAAAAAAAGATTAAAAACTAGTATTTAATAGCTTTAAATAGATTAATATAGCTTTATAATAAATACTTAATATATTAGTTTAAATAATAATAAAAAATAATAGCTAAGTATTATATTTATAATATATTAATATATAACTAATATTATATTTATTTAAAGAATTTTTTAAATAATAAATAACTTTTATTTAAAATAAATTAAATTTATAGTAATTAAAATATAAAAGACTATTTGAATAAGAGTTAGGAGATATATAATAGCTTATACTTTACTTAATATAATAAAAAAGAGTATAAAAAGTATTTAAAAAATAAAGAGTAATAGATACCTATACCTACTATTAACTTTTATAAGATAATTAAAGTATTATATATAGTAATAAGTTAAACTAACTATTATAATAATAACTATCTTATATACTAAAATAATAAAGAAAGAGTTAACTAGTTTTTTAAGAAAGTATAGATACTTATAATCTTAGAATAGAAACTAATATAAGTATTTATTAGAACTAATATTATAGTATCTTTAAATTTAAAAGACTAAAATCTTTATAAATAAATAGATAAGGTATTACTTATAGCTTTAAATATAAATATAAGGATTATAATTTTTAGATAAGAATAAAGTATAATAATTATAGTAACTTAAGAAAGACTTCTAGCTATACCTCTAGTATAACTTTTATTAAATAACTTTTAAATATATCTATAATATATATAATATAAGGAAATCTTATAGATATTTTATATATTTAACTAGTATAAAACATATTATATTATAAAAGTTATAAAAGACTTTTAAAGAGATAGAGAATAACTAAAATAGTTTAGCTTTATAAATAATATAAACTATAATATTAAATAATAAAAGATTATATCTTTAATAAAGATATATAATATTAAAACTTTAATATAATTACTTATTATATTATATATATAATTTAGTAATATAGTAATAATATCTATAGTATAATTATTAAATATATACTAAGTTTAAACTTTAAAACTAATATTAAAGAATCTAAAGTAATATACTATTACTTTTTAATAATAATAATATAAAGTTAAAAGACTTTATAATAATAGTATAAGTATTTAAAGTAGTATAAGGACTTATAAAAGAAGTTATTTAATAAATTAAGAATATCTTAATATAAAACTAAATAATAAAAATTAGATTAAGCTACTTATAAAACTTTAAATAATAGGAAATAATATAAAGTATTTATATATAATAAATAAAGAAAATTACTAATATTTAAAAATAAAATTTAAACTTAGAATCTATAAATATAAAGTACTTATTAATAGTAGTATATAGAGGAATTTTATCTCTTTATAAATAGTTAATAAATATTATATTCTCTAATATAAGAAGAAAGAATCTTATAAACTTAATATAATAAATAAAATAAAAGTAGTTTATAATAAAAGTATTATTAATATAGAAACTAATTATCTTTTACTATAAATATTTAGCTATATAAAGTAACTTTTATTTAATATTATTAAGATAGTAAATTATTAACTAATCTTAGGAATTCTTTAGTTAAGAAAGAATAACTTTTAAATAGATTAGACTATTAATTAAATCTATTAGACTAACTTTATTACCTTAGTAAAAGAAATAATTATATATTATAAAGATAAATAGAGTTTAGTTTTTAAAGATAGTATTTAAAAAATATATATTTAAATAAGTTTAGTAACTACCTTTTATAAAGAAAAGAAAGACTTAGCTTTTAAATAAATCTTAATAAAGCCTATATATAAGTTAATAAGATAGTAAAAGAGTACTTTATAATAGATTAATACTTTAAACTCTTTATATACTAAAAAGTATTTAAGTAATAATAGTTTATTTTAAATTAATAATAAAAAATAATAACTTATACTAATAGTATAAAAATAAATTAAAAAGATTTAAAAAAATTTAAATAAATATAATAAAAAATAATATCTATAGTTTAAGTTACTTTATTAATAAAAACTTTATAATAAATAATAAAAGTATATAGAATTAGCTTTATTAAATAAATTAAACTAATTCTCTAAAGATTTATAATTTATTTATAAAAGATTAAAATAATAAAAAAGGACCTTTAAAAGTTTATACTTTAGAAATACTATAAATATATTAAACTATTTATAGCTATATTTAATATTAAACTATTTAAATATAATAATTAGAATTATAAAATATATTTTAAAAAGAGAATAATATTAAAATTTATAAAGATTTATAAACTTAATAAAATTTAATTAAAAATATTTAAAAAGTATTTTAATAAAAATTTAGTAAAAGGTTATATTTAACTATTAATATTATTAACTAAATACTCTATTTTCTTTATATTTAAGAAAAATAAAAAGCTATAACTTTATATAAATTATTAATAATTAAATAATATTACTATTAAAAACTATTATTTACTATCTTTAATATAAGATTTTAAAGATTAATTATAAAAAGTTTAATAGTTTATAGCTTTAAACTTTAAAAAAACTTATAATTTAATTAAAATAAAAAAGAGTAAAGAATAGAAAATAGTACTTTAAATATATTATAGATAATTTAAATATATAGTTATATTATTTAAATTAATTAATATACTAGTAATATTTTAAATTATAATTAATTATATTTTTAGAGAATATTTAAATATTTTTATTATTATATATTTAAATAATATTTTTATTTATTTAAAGATATTTAATAATTATAAAGAATATATATATA
>JUJX01000347.1:0-42889 GCA_000800745.1 Diaporthe longicolla
TATATTTATTAATATATATAATAACTATTAATATAACTAATATACCTATTATAAAGCTAGTTTTATTAAAGTTATATAGGTTATTATTTTTAATTCTATACTTAGTTATTATATTATAAAAGAGTTTAAACTAGTTCTTAATAATTTCTAAATCTTTATAAAGTACCTTTTAATAATTATAAAGATAATTAAATTAAAATTTTAAACTAAGTTATATATTTATAAAGTATTAAATCTAATATTTACTAATAAGCTTACTATTATATAATAATAGTATAAGGTTAACTATATTTTCTATACTAAAAAGCTATATTAAAAAACCTTATATATTTTAAAGAATAATATATTAAATAAGTACTTATTCTTTAATTAACTTAAGTTTATAGTTATTAATATATATTTTTTATAATAAGGTTAATTATTTATTCTAGCTAATAATATACTATAAAGGATAGAAAAGATTTATATAACTTTATATATATTTATAGGTTTTTTATAGTTTAACTTAGATTTCTTAATTACCTAAATAGTTAAAATAATTCTATCTTCTTTTAAATAAGGTAATATAATAAATATTAATTTTTAGTATATTAAATAGTTAAATAAATAAAGTAATATAAGACTAATTTAAAAAATAGGGATATAATCTATATTAAATATAAACCTACCTACTAAAATCTTAAGTTTTTAAACTTATATTATAACCTTATTACTACTTTAAATTAATAAAATTAATTAAAAATAAAGAGTTTAAAGTAGTTAATATTAATTAGTATTAACTTTTATTAAATTAATTATATTAGATAAGTACTAGGGTTAATAAAAGTTAGTAAACTAGTAAAAAGTATTTTATTAGGTAATCTATTTTATTAGGTAGTATATTATATTATATTAAAAATATTTTTAAATTAGTTTATATAAATATAAATAACTTTAAATTCTTTTTTTAAATTAATAATAGCTTTATATATTAATTTACTATATTAAAATAATTTTAATAATTTTTATTTAATTAAATAATATTACTTTTAAAATATTTTAATATTAAATAACTTTTAAATATTAATATTATTAATAATTCTTTTAAAAACTATTTATATATTATCTTTAATATATTACTTTATTAAAAGGTACTAATAATATATATAAAGTTTAAAGAGAAGAAAAAAATCCTTTATAAAGAAAATATAGTTTAAGTATAGAAGTAGACCTAATGTAAACGTGGGTGTAGGGTAGTCGGAATTAGGGGGTGGTTAGGATGTGGGCCACCCAACTTAGTACCCATAAGAGCCGACCATCACAAGTGGTACTCTGCCGATCAGCTGCCTGAAGAATGAGGACTGGTGCTCAAATTGGATTTGTTGGTCGTCCCATACGATTTTATTCTATATTGGGTGAAATATATCGACCAAACAAACATCGGTGCGTAATCCCCAGTGCAGCAGGACGAAATTGACTTCAAATAGACAACGCCTATGTCTCTGGGATGTCCGAAGAGCTCAACTTCGACGGTAATGAGCTCGTCCAATTTCAAACAATATTCGTCGTCGGTAACGTGCTAGGTCTACTCCCATTCATCTATCTCTTTCCACGAGTGCCCATGCACTATTTAGTGCCTACTTTGGACCTTGGGTGGGGAATATTTGCTTTGCGACAATATCGAGCACAAAGTTACCGGGAAATCATGGCATATCGGCTTTTGGTCTCCATCTTTGAGGCCTCCTACTTCCCGGGTAAGTGAGGCCCGCAAAGATCAGACACGAGCAGTATAATCATGGCAACGTATTTGCTGACCAGTGGCAGGTTTTCACCTCGTGTTGGGATCGTGGTACAAGAGCGATGAGATCGGAAGACGAGGCGGTATATTCTCCGTTGGCCTCACACTCGGCACTCTGACTGCCAGCCTCCTCCAAGCGGCTGCGACAACCAATCTAGATGGACACAACGGACTACCAGGATGGCGGTGGCTCTTTGTTATTAACGCAATAATCACTCTTCCACTTGCATTCATCGGTTAATTATTCTGGCCCGGAACGCCAGCAAAGCCCAACAAGCTTGTTATCCGTGGGCGCCAACTGGACCTGGCCAGGTCTCGACTGGAACGCCAAGGTTCAGTCGCCAAAAGTTTCCCGTTCTCTTGGGCGTTGCTCAAAAGCGTCTTCAAGAACTGGAAGTTCTATGTCTTGGTACTCTGGGACGTGTTTTTCTTTTCAATAACAGCGCTAACACGGCGGCCTTCTTACTGTGGATCAAGAGTCTACATCGGCATGATACAGCAACCATGAATAAGTTATCTCCCATAAGCCCTGCCTTGGGGATCTTTTTCGTTCTCTTCATCAACTTCAGCACCGATCTGTGGATCTCTCAGTCTGCAGCTATAACCCTCGCGTCGGCTTTCAATTTAAGATCGGAGATTCGCACAGAAGAAAACAGAGGGTACACAGGTATAAGTACAATCCCTATACACCAACCTTAATTTACACTATAGGCTCACTATAAAAAACAGAAATACACAGCTATTAACTATATATATCCTTAAATCCTACTCCCTACTATAACTTTTACCCTAGTATTTTACTACTTCTTTCCTTATTACCTAAAGTATTCTTTATTACTTTAGGTATATTCCTTAATATTTTAGGTATTCCTCCTTATAACTAAGTACCTAAATCTCCTCCTAAGTCTCCTTTAAGTTTTTATTACTAATAAGGTATTAAAGCTTTTACTACTAGTAAGGCTATAAAGGAGGGTTAGTAGGTCTATAGGTGCGGGGTATAAAAAGTACCTAGTATAGGTAGTATGTACAGTTAACTGGTTCCGTTTCTATTCCGTATACAGCCGTAGCTATACACAGCGCCTTCATATAGTCGTAAACGCTCAAGACCCAGCATTTAAAAAAAACACACATTGCCGATAACAGTGGTTAGATACGATAAGTAGGCATGTGGCCTCAGCCTCGTGACGCACAGACAAGGCTTATGTACAGTTAAGTAAGGTTGAATAGGGCGCTCTGATTAGCTATATTATAGAAGTAAACAATATACCTGTGTACCCCCCGTTTTCTTCTGTGCGAATATCCGATCTCTTCAATTTTACCAGACTAGTCATCCTCGCGATTTGGAACGTCCCCGAAGCCGCGAAGTGGTTCTCCTTTAATGTATCGTACTCAGCTGTGGCCTTGTCTTCAGTGCTCTGCGGCTGGGACAATATCATCTTAAAGTACAACATCGAGGAGAGGGCCCTATCACTTGTGCTAATGACTGCTATCGCCACGTCGACCAATGCATGGATACCACTGTTCGTTTACCCCACGGTTGAATCACCACGTTTCCCACAAGGCTACGTGTACACGGCTTGCATGGTCGTATGCCTCGTCACAATGACACGTATAATATCCTTTGTCTTTGGGAGAAATGGGTAAGCTCACCCGTTTTCACGCATTGTTGTACCGCGACGAGTGGCCGACGGAGCGAAAAGTCAAAAACGCACAGATACAGCACGAGGGTTTGTTGAGCCTGAGTCAAAATTCGAAAGAGGGTCAGGCAAAGAAAAACACGGTTATGGATCCATTGATCCCAAGCACATCAACAATGTTGGACCGCGGCCTCGGTTGGCTAATGCGCCGGCGGACGGCATTTCGGTAGCTTGAACATACCAGGCTCGACTTTGGTATCCCGCCCGCGACCAAGACAATTGTTTGCGCAATGAGCATTGCCTTGAGAGGGGTTCGAAGTGCTCCTTGCCGAACCCCTTTCAGGTTGCTTCCTATAGGACTACCTCCTGTATGGCAATTCCTTATATATCACCCTTTGATTTGGCATTTGCTTAGAGCCTCCATCACGGTTGTAACTGTGCTTGGATCTTGCGATCTCTCTTGAAATTTTTCGCATAATACTACAGAATGCAGGCCGTAGTGAATTCGTATCGACCATGCGAATTGTTTGAGCATGTGGCTGTGTCGCGGTAATAGTTTAGGTGATGCTGGAACTCCTGATAATGCTTGACCTGACCGAAACCGTATCCCCCAGAGTCCTATTTCGCTGCCGCTTCCAGACGCTCATGCCATTCCCCCTTAACACCGAACATATACAAACGATTGTGTTTAAAATAAAATAAAAAAGAACCGATCCCTTTGAGTGCCTCCATACCCAGCCTCTGTTGCCACAGATATTACCCGAAAGTACACTTAAACGAAAACCCCCAATTGCACATCGTAGTGCCGAGACAGGAGGAAAAAGAACCGTCGGCTCATTGCTTCACTGGAGGCTTCCTGACACCGGTCTTCGAAATCCAAAGTCAGCACTCGAGAAACCGAACATAGTGTATCAGGAATTTGTTTCATAGACTGTCTGTTGGAGGATGCTCGCGTGCCGGAGGCCCGCAACTTGCGGACTACGTCAACTAAGCACATACAAGTTCCACACCGTGAAGCAGTGTTGTCTTCATCGCTGGGGTAGACAAGTTTCTCTTAGCCCACCAAATGATAGGAAAGCTGTTACGTACCGTGTCGTACCCGCTGCGAGTCATCTCAATGAAGCAATCTAGCCTCTTTATTGTTGAGATGCCCTAGGAATCTCAGAAGAGCAAGGGATCCGGTGATCCAAGTATTCCACAAGGAATGCTGAAGTTTTGTGAACAGCGGTTTATCTTGTGTACGTACGTCGTAGATTGCCGGCAATCGGTCGGCTACACTCCAAGTTATGAGGTTCAAGACGTAGCTGACGTAGCGTTATGGACTGATAGGTCTGCTGGGAAGACGGTCCACTGATCAAACTATCAGCAATCCTGAAATGCACTCTAAATCAAGCAGTGCCGCACTGATCAGGCGTCACAACTGAAGGTTATACAGGCTATTACCCTAGACGCAAATTACTGGACGCACATTTACACTGCTTTGCCCCACAGTTTGATGACTTGTTCTGTTGTCCCAAGCTCTCGCAAGCAAGTCCACAAAAGACCACTGAATCCAGCACTTTTCGAGCCCTGTAGATTTCTCCCTCAAATCTCCGACCCGTGTCGATACTGGCCAGCCGTGTACCAACTGATGAGGCGGATATATATAGTAACAATCCTGGGGCTATCGGATAGGTTTTGGGGCTCGGTCTGCCGGCGCGAGATGATGTGCTTATCGGATTGGCGAGTAAAACTATTGTTGCCTTATTGGTGATGGGCCATTCTTCTTTATGCCGTCCAGGTATGGGTCCGAGGTCAGACAAACAGGCTTCTTGGGAGGCCGCCGGCCACGATTTCAGCAGAGGGACCCATTGTGGTTGAGACGATGACACTCAACAGAGATTTCTTCCGTGCGATCCTCCTTTAAATCATTGCATGCGATGAACCTTCGTCCTTTTAATCTATGTGGCGCCAACTGACCGCGGCCACGTTGACATCCTCCGGATCCTGACTCCACCCTGAGCCAGTACTTGCAGCCCGAAAAATTTCGAAGCTTCATCCACCGAGGGGTGAGGCCCAATCACGTCGGCGACGCAGGCCCACCGGTTCTCGCGATTGCCAAATCAAATGGCCGTGACGCTCAGATATGGATTCGCCATGCGCGCCAATGCACAGCTCGGTGCGCTCTCCACACATGACCGGCATCAACTGCAGGAACCACAATACCCATTCCTGACTTCCTGAAAGGGCCCGCTGCATTGTCTGATTGTCCATGGGCCTTGGGAGAATGGCATTAGGCGTGCTGGCCTGACCCGCTGATCACCGATTCGGAGCTACTGCTCAGACGTGACCCCAGGCTAGGATCAACCGACGCTCGCTTACGACCAAGGCATGCAACCTGCTCGGTTCGCACCTGGCCTGCATGAACGCCTGAGCCGCCATAACCGCCGCTCTAGCCGCCGCTATCGCTAAAGTCAGGCGATGTAGACCCTGCATCTATTGGTACCTGACCGTCGGAAGTGATACTACTATTTAGGAATGGCTGAATCCGCCTTGGAAGGTGGTTAGAAAGACGACTTGGTCGCAGCTTGGGATTGGACCATGATCATCTCGCAACTCGTCGGGCCGCACCCAGGGACTTGCAGTTCTGAAACAGTGTTTCGAAAGTCTCACCCGAGGCGTTGCTGCCCGAGTGACAGCCTTGGAATCTATCTGCTCTCCACGATTTGCACCCCTGTCTGATCGGAGTGCTTACAGATTCAGCTGCTCGTTCTGACGTAGTTGATCCCCCGATTTGATCCCCCCGGAGGGTCCCCGGAGGGTCCCCGGAGGGTCCCCGGAGGGTGACTCACATCGATCAAGCAACAAATTGAGGAGCAGACCATCTGTAGCCGTAGATAACGAAGTCACAAAATCTCCGCGCATGAGGCAGTATTTGCAGGTCGTCATTTGCTTTGCCACAAGGTAATTGGGTGGTGAAAAATCTATCAGAGGTTGGCCGAAGATTGTATCGATCCAGTTTCTATCCAAGGACAGAATTGGCGGTGCCGCAGATCATCTAGTAGGTCTACAACACCAAGGGGTTCGAAAAAGCTGAAGACAAGCCAGCTGACTACATTGGGCCTAAGTAGTCCATAGCCCTCACAGTCAATGAGGTGCCCGGCAATGTAAGTCCCGAGTCCTGAATGGGGCTTGTAGAGTTCTATCACTTTCACACAGCCTAGACTGTGTTTTGGCACTGCCAAAGTGCCGTGGGTGACTGAGTTGTGTTGTGTTGTGTTGTGTTGTGTTGTGATTCCCTGGCAGAGGGGGCGGGGCAACGTGAGCTTCACCGAGCACGTTAAGTTTTTGTTTGCTGCAAGTGGGCCGGCCGAGGGCTCATTGTTAATCCGTACTGAATTGCGCTGTTGCATACGGTCTGCCATAATGCCTCCATCATGAAGTCGTGTAGTATCGAAGGCCCTACTACCAAACAACTCTCCCCTCGCTCATCTACCTTGAACTGAGTGTTGCCTGGAAACCAGGGGAATGTTCCTAGTCCTAGCCTTGACGTCCTGCTGGTTGTGATGGCCCCACGATTTTTCTAGCAGCTTGTGCCTGAACCCCGTCGACCAGAGGCTCTCCCTTGGCCATCTGAAGAAGCCGGTTCACATCCTCTCGAAGCACAGACATGTGCTGGATCAATCTATGCCCCAGTTGCTGGGCATCTGGATTCCAGGGAAGCGGTGTTTGTATCAGATACAAGCCCGTGATTCTGTTACGGTGTGTGCGAAAGATACCAAGCTGCTCCGTCATCCTTTGTATGTGATCTCTCGTGCGAATTCGGCTGTCTTGTTTGCTGTGGATGTAAATTTCCGATTGGTCTTTCGCAGCTTTCAGGTAGTCTTTGATGTGATCCCATGTTTGGGTCACATAAAGGAATTGGTTCACATCGTGTCGGCTCAGTTCGTTTACTGCAGCCTGCATGTCGTTGCAGAAAAAGTCGGAATGCCTCATTTCACGAGCAATCTGGGAGAGGTACTCTTCGGCCTCCTTTCTGGGCATGGTGCCTCGGTTTTCGTCCTCAACTTCTACCACCTCCACCTCCTGCTGCAAAAGCTGAGGCTGGTTCTCAGCCTGTTGCTGTCCTGACTGTTCCATGCTCCCCAGATGTCTTGATAGAACTGGTTGGCAAAGGACTTGAGGAAGTGGTTGAGCTGCCTTCGATTTCGTAGAATGTAGGACAATGATGTGCCTTCACGGCTGCCTTTTCTGTGACAGAGACCTGGAAATGGGGACATGGAACGAAAGAAGGAAACAAAATTTTGGGATTCTGCCCACAAGCGCCAATTCACTCTCAAGGTTGGTGCCTCTGTCCCAGCCTAGTTTGAAAGGCAGCTTGAGCTTTGGTGGCCCCAGGCATGCTAGCTGGATTTTGGCAGCACATTCTTTTATCGCCACAACTTACTTGACTGGTTCAAAGGATCCAGGAAGTTGTCACCACTACCAAATGTCTAAAATGAAGCATTTTGAACTGCTAGACTCTGCTTTCAGTCCAGATGTCTTGGGCGGCCTGAGGCTCTAGGTGAAAGGCTTCTAACGGTGGCTAGAGGATCCAGGGGCTTTCCAGCCATGAGATGAATTGATCCACAGTGAAATGTAAAGGGCAGTATAGTTTTGTTTGCAGGTTTCCAATTTCTCTCAAAAGACTGGAGGTAAGTAACCTTTGAAGATATTCACAGTGAACAGGTCAAAAACAGACAGCAAACAAACTTGGCACCTCATCCTTGAGCGCATTTAGCATCCCCAAGGCGTAAGGAGCTGGCTGAGGATTCAGCTAGTTGAATGCATGCTCCTGGCTCTACATACAAGTATTGTCAGCCGGTTCAGAAGACTCGGACATTGTTGCATTTCAGACATGCTAACAATTCAGACATGCAACCCACTTATCCAGCACACATTGGCCCATGAACATGTGTCGCTGATGGCAAGCGGCATGCAGCCGCGGTGTGGAAAGTGAAAAGGTCTAGAGATTTTGGACTCAACACACTACAGTGAGCTCCCAAAGGCCAAGCAGATGTGGGCAATACCAGGGTTAGGGGTCATGTGGATAACGTGGTGGTTTGCTGGGGCAAGGGGGGTCAAGGAGTGGGGGTCCCCTGGAGATGGAAATGTTGGGGGCTTGGACTGATTCTGGATGGGAACCATTGGAATGTCGTCACCAATTCGCCATGTCCAAGTATGGGATTTTGGGGGAGAGACGTAGTTCCTAGTGGGAATCGAAGATTCGGCAAATTCGATGGCGGCAACACGGATCTTGACTTGGGCCTTCACATCGAGGATAAACGCCCCTTCATGTCAGCTCTCGCTTTCGCGGCCCATTTGCACGTGGAGCCACCTCTACGAACCGATGACGTCACGGTCCGGTTTGGCCGTCTGTCCGGTGCCGAGCACTCTGCGTGTTGACAGAGTCGTGGGAATATAGTTCATGTCACTTGGCTACGGGCCAGTACGTGCACGATGGCAGCAATAAATATCAAGGGGGTGCAAGCAAGGGATGGCCGACTTTTAGAAAGCTGTGCTTGAATGGCCACCATCGTAATCGAGCCACCGCACTGACAGGCGTCTTCGACCACCACAAATTGCACAACCTCATGCGAGACAACACCGTTTTCCGCCAACGCCCGGCATGAGAAACTCCTCCTAAGCACGCGTGGAAGACCGTCTGAGCGACTGAGATAGGCGTCTGATCCAAGACCATGGCCGCCGCTGCGAGCCAACCACCGAGGCCTCTGGACCTCGCCATCATCGGCGGCGGCATATCAGGAATTACCCTCGCCATAGCCTTGTACAAGCGCGGGGTTGGCTGCACCGTTTATGAGGCTGCCTCGGAGCTCACTGAAATCCGCGGGGCAGTGCCGATCAGCCGTAACGCCTTGCGTGCCATGGAGCAGGCCGACCGCTGTGTCCTTGGCGCCTACAACCTCGTCTCGACCCGCAACCAGTCCCTGTCGAAACGGGATTGCTGGAGCGATTTTGTGGACGGCATGTCTTCCCAGCCCGCAACCCATCTCGACCCTCTGTTCTCCATTATCGGCGCGGAAGGCGTTGGACATAACGTCGTGCCCTGTGCACGCTTCCTGGACGAGCTGGTGAGACTTTTGCCAAGAGACACGGTGAGGTTCGAGAAGGAGCTCAAGCATGTGTTGGACGATAGGATTGGATCGGGCAAGAGTAAGCAACACGCTGGACATGGTCATGATTCTGTGCGGTGTGGAAGGACTTTCCGTCTGGTAGTGAATACGTTCAGTAGTCCTCAGAACTCGGAACAACAGTCACCATCCCACCAAGTTCACGTCCCTTCAAGTGTGGGATCGACAGTGCTGATCAAAGCGTCACAGTTCTCATGAAGTTCGCAGATGGTTCCGTAGCAGAAGCAGACGCGATCATTGGCTGTGACGGTGTGAGATCCCGTACAAGAGCCATCATGGTGGGCGAAGATCATCCTGCTGCGATGGCATCGTATACCCACAAATACGCCTACCGCGGCCTTGTTCCCATGTCACAGGCGTCAATGGCATTAGGTCTGGAGAGGGCGATGAATGCAACATGCTGGGTGAGTGGACGACCATCTCCACCCCCCTCCCCACCTGCAACGAAGACAAGTGCTAAACAAGATCTGCAGTTGGGGAAGAACCGACACTGTGTGACGTTCCCCGTGGACAAGGGTCAGAACATGGCCTTCCTGGCTTATGTGACAAACGACCGTGGAGGGTGGCCGAGCGACACGCCGGCCTGCCTGCCCACAACAAAAGCGGAAGCTCTGGACGATTTCCGTGCGTTTGGTCCAAACGTTAAACATTTCATCAAGCTTTCTGTAGGAGACTTTGAAAGGGTGGGTCGCTTTGACGGATCATGAATGGTCTCTTCCTAAGAGGCTGGTGGGTTCCGACGGCTGACATTATGAACAGTGGGCGATCTTCGACCTTGGCGACTACACCCTCTCCTCCTATTTCAAGGACCGAATATGCCTGCTCGGCGAATCAGCACACGGCTCGAGTCCTCATCATGAAGCCGGGGCGGGTCTCTGCATCGAAGATGCTGCGGTTCTAGCGTCCCTCCTATCAATGCCCGAAATTAAGGGGCCCGAGATGCTCGAGAAGGCCTTCGCGGCATACGACTCCAACAGGCGTGAGCGGACGCAATGGCATGTGCAGAGCAGCCGCCGAGCCGGCAACCTCGCAGAATACCTGACCAAAGACGTTGGCAAAGACCTCGGCAGGATGGAGAAGGAGCTGAATGAGCGACTGAACCACATATGGAACTTCGAGGTCGAGGAGGCCATCCGAGAGGCCACCAAGGATCTCAAACGGAGGCTATCCGTGCCCGGTCTGCACAAGTACGACTCTCAGAAGATGCCCTGGTTCCTGAACGACGACAATGGCCTGGAGACGCAGTGAGGCTGATGCTGGCAAAGCCTGTGTAAATCTACCAATATGGCGCATTTAGAACGTAGAATATAAAGCATGGAGTACGGTGAGCACAAGCGTAGTGGTTAGAGTATGGGTTTGTTCTAGTTTAATAAGTATAATTAACCCAATTGAAGCAACCAAGTACGCACTTGTGATCCAAAGCCTCAACTGTCGACCCCTACCTCACACTGGCTGAATCGCACCAATTTGAGAGGACCTCGGCCTGTGGCAGACGGAGCTCTGGATTGAGTGAGATCTTGGTCTTGTCATCCGCGCAGCATTGAGTCCATGGATGCCCACAAAAAAAAAAAAGGTGACGGACAGCTATGTGATGCAAATCTCTGGCTACGAGGTACCTACATATTCCGGCGACTGTATGTTAGCAAGCCCACCGGGAGTAAAGCGTTCCGGGATGCTGGCTGACCGGCGCCTAATTTGTACCTGTCTGTTGGACAGCTAGCGCGCTTGGGGTGAGGTCTATTAACAGCGTCCCGGCGGCCGTACACAGCCGCAATTAGGTTGGTGTTGCTTGCTCCGCCCGCTGTCAGCTGGCTTTTGGCGCGGGTCCCAGCCGCCGGAGCAAGCACGGGTAGTGAGTCTTCCTATTAGAAAGCTTATGTTCACTTTCAAAGGCCTGGTCTGCTTCCGGGCTTCCGTGCTAATGAGCCACAATCTCAGCACACTAGACCAGTGCAGACCTGAACCAACGGTGCACAGTTTGTGGTCAACAGATCAAATGGGGCACGATAGTACGGGATGGGGATCATCGGACTTGTAAAATAAAAGCTGGCGCCATGGCCTGTTTTTGATGGACATCTGGAGTGGTCCAGCCCGGGATATCAACCAGTATTTGTTGCTACTGCTGCTGGCAGATTAGACCATAGAGATGTATCCTACTTCAATACTGCACTGTCTTGTCGCCGTGGCAGGAGTCTCGACTGCCTTACCGGCCATTCCCCGCTCCTACAAAATCCCTGCCGGCGATGGCTTTCCCAGCCCAAGCCCTGAACAGCTCACGGCCATCCAGCAAAAGGCAGGCGGCCAGCTATCCAACGCTCCTCCGCCGCCAACGCTTGCCCCAACCAGTTTGACCGCCTTCCAACTCATTGCCTTCAACGAGAACTTCGAAGTGGCTTTCTTCTCTTCTCTCATTGATAATATCACCAACAACGTCGCCGGATTTGAGCTGGGCGACAGCAATAAGAAGGACGGGCTGCTCTCGGTTCTGGAGACGGTCAAAGCTGTAAGTCATCCAGCTGCCCTCCACACGGCCTGGCCATCATGCTGACCCGCTGAACAGCAAGAAGAGCTGCACGCCATCAACGCCCACAACGTCCTGACCAAGTTCGGCGCCTTCGCCCCTCCGCCGTGCACATACAGATTTCCCACGTCTGACCTCAAGTCCGCCATCACCCTCGCTGAGACCTTCACAGCCCTGGTGCTCGGCACATTGCAGGATGCCTCACAGCTCCTGGCCACCAACGGCGATGCCGGCCCCGTCCGCGGAGTTGCGTCGGTGATAGGCCAAGAGGGTGAGCAGAACGGCTGGTATAGGACTTTTCTAGGCCTTAAACCGAGCGAGAAGCCCTTTCTCACCACCTCTGTTGCTGCGCTCGCCTTCAGCGCCCTGCAGGGTTTTGTGGACAGCTGCCCGTTCGATGTGAGCCAGATTGATATCCCCATCTTTCCGCCCTTGAGTGTTCTCAGTGGCTCCGGTGGCCTGGATGTCGAGGCAAAGGACCAGTCGCTTTCATTTGAGGCGGACTTGACGGGTGTGGAAGGCGCCGAGAAGTACGTGGGTGGAGGGAGTGACGGGCTTTATGTCACTTACCTGACGGGACAAAACTTGCCCGTCAGCCAGCCAGTGACCAATGTCTCCTGGGATGGAAAGATGATCAAGTTCGAGGCATCGTTTCCCTTCGTTGCGAATCTTATGGACGGTCTCTCTGTCGCCGCTTTGACGACAAAGGCGGACTTCTCTACGCCTGGGGACGTCGTCACGGCCACGTTGGCTGCGCCCGGATTGGTTCAGGTCAATGATAAGCTGTAGGGAGGATGGCGTTCATTACAATGGCGCTCCGGGGTTGCACACTGCATGGGAAGCTTGGTTCATCTCTAATCCCCTGCGCATATAGATATCCCCTTGAATTCTAAAGTTCACGGTTAGCCAGCGTTTTTTCCCTTTCTTTCTCTCTTTCTTTCTTTCTTTCTTTCTTTCTTTCTTTCTTTCTTTGTTTCTTTGTTTCTTTGCTTCTTTGTTTCTTTGTTTCTTTGTTTCTTTGTTTCTTTGTTTCTTTGTTTCTTTGTTTCTTTGTTTCTTTGTTTCTTTGTTTCTTTGTTTCTTTGTTTCTTTGTTTCTTTTCTTTTCTTTTCATTTCTTTTCAATTTCTTTTTTTGGCTTCTTCTTTCTGATTGCAAATTATTGTAATATTGAATACAGCATGTTCATAACAACTATGATCAAGTTGTTTTGGATTTTGGTTCAGCATCACTTGTGCTGCGGGCGCCCCAGGACAACTTCCATGAGCAAAACAATGCTCAGCTCTTGTTCCGATGTGTCCGGCGACCCGGAGGCTCAATTTTGGCCTCGAGTGTCGCGGGCGGAAATTAGACCTGCGGATCCGCAAGTGCTTAGTCCCGGCGGATTCCCTTATATAGTATCAGCGGACGAAGCTATTGCCCGCAGCCATCGTACGACTGATAGAGCCACACAGACCTATCCGCCTGGCCGATCCTCACTGCCATGTCTCCGAGGGCTAACCCTGCATGGGACGAACTTACCCCAGATTCTGACCCTGGACCCAGGCCTTGGCAACAACTTGTCAGTCATGCTCTAGATGCAGCTGCCGGAGTCATGCTTTTCTGAGTGTCACAGTCTCCCTACACAAAAGCATTCTAACATATCAGGCTACAGTGGCTTGTGGGTTCCACCGGCGGTAAGGAACAAGACGTATGGCAAGATGCCCTTTTCCTGTCAGTTATCTCTGATCCAAGGCCAGTCGATACGCTCGTATATGTTTATGAGCAGCTCCACCCTAACCTCTGTGGCCCGAGGTGTCCCCATCGGTAGGTGGTGTGTGTGAGCTGACGTCGCTCAACCAGCCCCCAAGAACGATCCCCGCATTCTGTTTGCTCGACCTCAATCGACTAGCAGACGTTGAGAGTGGTTTCAGGAGGGGGCTCTTTCGGTAGTTAGAGTTATCTTAGCCTACTTGACCGTGCTAGGGTCCAGGAGCCAGCCGGTGCAACGGGGCAGGATGCTTACCGGACTCGCGGAGCATTCAGTTTCACGGCTCCCCGCTGGCATGTGGCCAATCATTGTCTCTGAACCGTCCAGCCCATGCTGCTTTCGCCTCTTGTTGAACTTAATGTGCGTTTGGTGGCCATAGATCGTCCAGGTGCGATGAGACCCGATCGTAACTGACACGAGGTAAGGTGGTGGTCTCAAGGCTGGGATTTCCGAATCCCGAGCTGCTGGGCCTCCTCATATAGAGTGCTTGGGCCTCCGGAACATGATGCAGGATTCTTTCGAAAACCAAAACGGGCCGACATCAACAACTGCACGAAACCTTTCCCAGCTCATCTGAACCGCTCCATGCGCGCTCTTACCGCAACCATGCCCGGTCGTAAAACTTCGAAGCCTGATATCCAAGAGTCCCGGTTCGATTACCACGATGATATAGGCGCCACCTTACAAGAGGCTAGAACGAATGGTGCCGTCTCTATTTCAGCGGAGCTGTTCGAGAAGCTTTATCTTGCCCCTAAGACAGATGTTAGCGGCCAGTTGAGGAAAACTTTTGGAAACCCGACTCCTATGTGGGTTCTCCTGGTTATGGATAAAAGGCTCCTCTGATGATGATGATGTTGAAGTTAGCTAACCCCGTGTCCATAACAGTGGTCTCGTGGGATTTCTCCTCGCCTTGACGCCTTTATCTTGTGATCTGATGCAATGGCGAGGTGCCTCTAGCAGTGGCTCGAACGGAATGTAAGTCCTTCGGCCCTCGACCAGCATCCACTGGGTTTCGATGCTCACCGCCTCTAGCCCGCAGTTCTTCTTTTTTGGAGGTTTGCTCCAATTTACTACTGGAATCCTCGAGTTTGTCCTCGGGAACACGTTTCCTTCCGTCGTGTTCTGTACATTCGGCGCTTTCTTCTTGTCTCTTGGTGGCACACTCAACCCATCCTTTGCCGCATTCTCTTCATTTGCTCCAGCTGGACAGGATGCGACTGTCGGCCTTACAACACAGGCTTTCAATGCTGGATTCGGTAAGCTGCCTTCGTGATCATTGTCGCCTTGGACTCTGATGTCCAAAGTTGCTGACGCATCTTTGTGTTTCCATAGGCTTCTTCCTCGTTTTTATGGGAGTTGTGTCGTTCATCTTCTTCGTCTGCGCGTTTCGAACGAACGTTTGCTTCGTGATCATCTTTCTGACACTGGTTCTTACCTTCGCCTTGTTGACTGTTGCATACTGGCTGCTCGCTGAGGACTTTACCGGGAACGCCTTGTTGGCTAACGATTTTGTTGTTGTAAGTCTGCTGCTGTTTTGCAACCTTTGCCTATCGGTACCGGAAACTCCCGTTGAATTGACAACTCCCAGGCTAGTGGAGCATGTGCTTTCGTCTGTTGCGCGGCTGGCTGGTGGATACTCTTTGCCATCGTCCTCGAGTCTGTTGATTTTCCTGTTCAGTTGCCGGTTGGTGATTTGGGTCGCCTGGTCAAGCCCAGGAGCAAGCCTGGACCTGCCCATGTCCGCCGCGAAGAGGTCTAGTGACGGCACTTTTTACCGGGTCCCTTTCACCGGGCTCACAGTTGTAGTAGGGTGATGGTATAAGGAAGGGGCAGAAACCACTGTAAAGTCTAGCCAGGCGTCCTAACTAAGGCGGCAGTTAATACAAACAAAGCATCACGAGACTGTGTGTAGCCATGTGATGTGTCCTCCTTTTGACTAACCGAAAACTTGAAGCTGAACGTGGCTGCCACAGACAGCATTTCAAATCTATATCCGGGCGCTACCTAGGTAGTATCCCCACACCTGGTCGAGTTCGTTTACCCGGAACTGCCATCCTACTCATGCATCTGAATTTCTAGCTACGCAAGTCTACGAGGCCCATCCGAACCGGAAATTGGCTTACAGCGCCTGGTCGAAAAGCCTTGCCAGTCTTTCCTGTATTCAGACACGGCCTAGGTACTCTCTGCTCGCGCTTCTTGATCCCCGATATCATTTACTTCTCCGTGCCACCCAAAATCTCTTCTTTCAAATCGCACAGCCCTTGAAACTTCTTTCCTTGTGTACCTAAGCGTGTTTTGGTACCTGGGTTACCTAAGTGGGTGCTTCGGTAAGAAGCTTCCTTGAAGTCGGACAAGTACAGCCACTGTTCCGAGCCAACTTCGCTCACGCCCCCTAGGTACCTTCTGCTGAATCACTAAGAGACCGACTCAGTAGTTTTGAAACTTCCTTCCAATCTGGTCAAAACCAAGCTTTGCTTATTACGTCACAGGCCCTTGACTTGCCGCAAGAACCTTCCTGGCTTCAGTAAGGACATTGAAGGCGACGTTGCTTCGGTACCACATCGCCGAACAGATCGCTGGCAGAGACAGTATGTCCAGCCCTGAAAATTATCATCTAAGTCGTTCTTTTTTACTGCACTTTTTCTCCCACAAGTTTAGCTCTAGCTCACTCCTCAAGTGCCCCGGGGCTGCTAACCCAAACTATGACGCACCTTCCATTGCCCCTTTCTTATCCGAGTCCTTTTCGGACCCTATGATTTTGAACCAAGGCTCCTTCCCCAGAAATCTCAGATGTGCTAGTCACGCAACAGGGGATCAAGAAAGTGCCTTGACTAACCCTTGACCTCGTAAATAGCAAACACCATCTGATTCTTCTTCACTTCTCCTCCGAGCATCCTCACCATTCACATGTCATTACTCTATCCATCCACCATCCACCTGTTCACACAAAGGCATACTTTGATCAAGTCACATTGACATCACAGCATCCCAAAAGCAACATTACAAAACCGCGACGTAGCCGCACAATGTCGCAGCGGAGTGGTCCCGGCTCCGAAAGGAGTGGCGCCAGATCCCAAAGAGGTGCCAGCGGGTCCCAGAGAAGCCATACAAGCAGAAATCCCCCCAGCAACGCCTCTGGAACACAGAGAGGTCCTCCAGGAGCCCCTCCTGTTGGAGCGGTTGTGGGTCGGCTTTACGAGTACGTGATTCCAACAATTCTCAAGCTCGGGAAGTAGCAAATAACTAAACTTGGTTGTCGACCTTAGACATCCCCAAGACCTGATCCCCAACAATCGCGTGCGGGAGTTGGAAGATCAATACGACAATTCCGCGAATCTCGCAACCCTTTCACTGGCTTCGGGGCCCGTCCCCAGCAGGCCAGGATTTGGTACCCAGGGCCGCCAAGGCGTCATATGGACCAATTATCTTCACCTTCTGGTACATGACAACGAACTGGTCTTCTACCAATATAACATCGATATACAGCCTCGGGCTGTAGGAAGGAAACGTGCCCGGATCATCGAACTGTTCTTCAAGCAGCCGCAGTCCCTCGCCCTTTCCGATAGGATTTGCAGCGACTTCAAGTCTACACTGCTCTCACGCACTCTTCTTGAGGACGACTTCACTGCATGCAACATCGTATATCGATCGGAGCTCGATGAACAACCGGGACCGCGTGCCACGGTGCATCAATTGCGACTTCAGCACACAAAGACGCTACGAGTTCGACACTTTCTCGAGTCGTTGACAGCTTCCAACCTATCTACCACCATCGACGACAGAAGTGCTACAATCCAGGCATTTAACATTTTATTGAACCACTTTGCTAAATCTCACGGTCATCTGATCACCATTGGAAGCAAGACGTTCCCGAAGAACGCGGCTGGCCTTGACTTAGGTCGTGGCCTGGTGGCAATCCGTGGTTTCTTTTCCAGTGTTCGGGCTGCTACAAGCCAAATTCTCATCAATGTCAATGTCTGCTACAGCGCTTTCCTTCGTCCAGGTCCTTTGGGTCAATTCATGTCAATGCATGGAGTACAGGACACGTACCAACTGGAGCAAATGCTTAAAGGCGCTCGAGTGAAGACGTCCTACAGAGGCATTCCGAGAATCCGAACCATCGTAGGACTGGCCTCACCGTGCGATGGGCAAGGCATAAATCAACAGAGACCCAGGATTCAGCAGCATGGAGCTGGTCCAGAGAGAGTGCAATTTTGGTTTCATCAGATGGACCGCTACGTGTCCGTGTGTGAGTTTTTTCAAAGAGGTAAGTCATGACGCCTGTCCAAAATTATATTTCAGTGGTGATTTATCTTTGTGACTTCAAGAACATCAAATTAGAGCCGACGCGAGACTTCCCGTGGTCAATGTTGGTTCGAATTTCAATCCTGTGTATCTGCCTGCAAATGTGTGCGAGATCATGGCTGGACACAGAGCCAGGGGCAGGCTTGACGCGGGGCAGACAAGCAGAATGATTCATCATGCCGTCCGAAGGCCCACTCCAGCTCACAATGCATTGTCTATTGCTCGGGATGGGCTTTCTATGGTTGGGCTGTCAAAAGAACACAACCGTTTGCTAGTAAGTCTTCAGCATTGAAGCAGAGACATTTCCATGTCACTAATTGCTATCATTCAACAAAGGGTGACTTCGGGGTTGATATCGATCACAACTTCATTCGCATTCCATGTCGCATCCTGTCCAAACCTGGAGTCGCGTATCACAACAGGCTTACGGTGAATTCGTCCGCTGCTTGGAACATACGCGGTCAGAGAATGTCCAGACCTGCCATCATCCCCACAGGAACATGGGGATGGCTGTACATTACCATGGCCGGATGTCGCCCGGCCTTCCGTGATCTCACTCAATTCCAAGTCGCACTGGGGTCTTTCCGTCATTCACTGCGAGACGCAGGTATCAACATTGGCGAAGCCAGCACAGGAAGCAGGAGACTTGATCTGACGGGTGTGGAAGACCCTCAATTGGAACAAACTCTGACAGCCGCTGCGGAAAAACTTCGTCTGATCTACATAATCCTGCCCGTAAAGCATACTGCCCTCTACAAGTAAGCACTCGGCTCCTCAAGTTGCGTATTTCTGTCTCATCCATCTTGGAGTGCCCTGAGATCCACTACATCACATTCTACAGAGCCACTGACCCTTATTCTTCTAGTCGAATCAAGCAAATCTGTGATGTCCAGCTCGGGTTGGTGAACATATGTTCTGTTGCAACAAAACTCTTGGAATCCAACGGGCGACCTCAATACTTCGGTAACATCGCCTTGAAGTTTAACCTCAAGGGCGGAGGCGAAAATCAGACCGTCGAACCATCACGCCTGCATTTTGTCTCGCGTGGAGATACGATGATTGTCGGCATCGACGTAACGCATCCGAGTCCCAGCTCAAGCAGTCGAGCGCCCAGCGTGGCGGCCATGGTGGCTAGCATTAATTGGAACCAAGCTCAATATCTAGCAACACCATATGTTCAGATGAGAAGGCGCCAAGAAATGATCGATGGCCTCAAAGATATGCTGAAGCGTCATTTGCATCTCTGGAAATCAGAAGGCAAGCACCAAATGTTCCCACAGAATATTCTGGTCTACCGCGATGGTGTCTCGGAGGGCCAGTACGCGATGGTCAAAGACCAAGAACTACCGCTTCTCCGGCAAGCATGTGAGGAACTCTATGGTCCTTCAGGTCAACGCCTCCCACGCATCACGATCGTGATAGTTACCAAGCGTCATCACACCCGCTTCGGCCCTATGAACGAGGAGCAAGCCGACAACAACGGCAACTGTCTTCCTGGAACTGTTGTGGATCGGGGCATCACCATGACCGGCCAGTGGGACTTCTACATGCGTAAGTGTACACAATTTACCTTACCGTGTTGTTCTTGTTGGCGCAAAATTGCTGATATGGGCACACAGAGCCGCACGCTGCTATTCAGGGGCACGCCAGGCCCGCACACTACGTCGTCGTGCATGACGAAATCTTCCGCGTGGCTCCGCTCAGAGGAGGTTACACCGTTGTGGACACACTTGAGGACATTACCCAGAGCCTACACTACACCTTCGGACGATGCACGAGGGCCGTGTCGTACTGTACCCCGGCATACTACGCAGACTGCGTTTGCGACCGCATCCGCCGGTACCTCAGCCAATTTTATGATCCCACACGCAGCACGCATTCCGATACTGCTTCTGTAATGAGCGATCTGGGGAACGAGGAAGATGATCGTCGGCGAGCTCTGTTTCAGCGAATGATCACTCCTCACCCTCGAGTGTCAAATAAGATGTTCTGGATTTAGGTTACGCAACCATCCCTAGAATCACATCGGCGAAGTGCAGCCGGTCGATGTTTCGATGGAGGCACGTGTACTTTATTTATAACTCTCAACTCGACCTAAATGAACACAGGAATATCTTTTACTCAGACTCTACTGCAAATTTGATGACTGTGATGTTTTGTTCTTAAGAAAAATGCATGTCCAGAACACATATAGAGTGCACACCAAGCTTCAGACCCTCCAATGTCGCCAGGAGATCCCAACACCGCCCGACTGGTTTTGTTCTTATCCCTTGTACGTCAATGGCAGAAGCCACATGCGGCGCCTTCAAATGGTCGTGACCGCTCAAAAGCACGCTGTTGAAAAAAACATACAATGTCGATAAAGTGTTAAAAACGCGGCAGGTGGCGTAGAATGCTTTAAGCACCGCTGAATCATTGATGAAAGCTTGAATGGGTCAGAGGAATCAGAGACATTATGAAGTGAAATGCACAGGCGTTGCCCTGTGCAGGGTTAGATGCTATGATTTCTTGCCTTTTGGACACTCTCTCCAGCAAGAAGGCGATCACCAAAGCGCGCAGTGACAGAGCTGGCTTAGGCCGTAGCACCTCCAATACTTTCATTCACTGTCTCAACCCAAAATAGAACTGGTCGCTGTGGTTCCTTGTAGTTGGTTGGTTTGTCTTGTTGTTAACTACCATAACCAGGGCTGGCGCCGTGAAGCGGTGGGATTCTTTCGACTTGGCTGCATTCAAGGAGCCATCCTGCTTCCACAGCTAGTCAAAGCACTTTATATCCCAAATCAAGCTAGTATCAGATTTACCACACATTGACTGTCATTAGTGTGAAGATCTTCGCCCGCCTCTACCTATCATTTCGCCTGCCGTCGCGATCCGACCCGCTCCGTTTCTGGTTTTGCGGTGAGCTATATTGGGCCAATATGAGTGAATCTCTGATACATTCTGGCAGGGGGCTGTGTGTGTGACCGTTACACATTGAACTTCGGCACCAACTGCCTGTCAGGCTCTAAATTTGTTACACTATTTTCAGACTGTCCCCAGCTTATATCTAGTACCCAGGTAGATTGATTGGAAGATTCTTGCGATGCGTGCATACGATATGTGATGGGCAGCATCTTGACGGCGACCTTACATAGTGAAGACTGCCAAGTTTTAGATGTCTCAGTACTAGCAAACGCTTGAGGTTGTTTATGTTTGAACTGGAGACAAAGACTCAAACCATGTGTGTGCATATTGTTTCCTTGAACCGGAAGATTTACGTCTATCTACGCAATGCACTTGATCAACTCAAAGACCACCTGAATGTGACAGCCCTCCACCAGCAGGGCAAGCTCGTGGTAGTTCATAATAATAAGGTTGGTATGTGATAGATTTGAAGCTGTAAAACGAGGTCAAGATGCCCGTGAAATGTAAGAAGTTCGAGTCAAGCATCCACGTGTTTAATCTTGCTCATGCCTCCATCCACGACAATCTCCTGTCCTGTCACGAAACCGGCACCCATGAGCCACTCAATCGTCTCTGCGACGTCCTCACCATACCCAATGCGACCCGTTGGGTGCTTCCGGTGCCGCTCAGCGGGGACATCCTTGGCCCACCACTCGTGACCCTCGATTTCATCTGCTTGCTTGTTTTCGTGCTGGACATAGATGTAGCCCGGGAGAATGGCATTGCACCTGATACCCCACTGGGCGCACGAGATAGCCATAGCTTGTGTCAGCCCCAAGATCCCGCCCTTTGACGCTGCGTATCCCTCGCAGTTGGGCTCTGACTGGCGAGCACGGAAAGAGGCGATATTGATGATTGAGGGGCCCTGCTTGGCGCGTGCCGAAAAGGTGCTCCGGTGGTTTTCCGTGAGTCTCTCTGTGGCGGCATAAGCAGCCTCTGGTCTGATAACTGAATCCACGTGCTCTTTCCGCCCGTCGTCTTCGATCGTCATGAACGGTATGCAGGCCTGGCTGACGAGAAAGGGCGCGGTGAGGTTGGTCTCCATGTAGGCCTGCCATTCGTCGAATACAGAGGGGTCTGCCATGCTGCGCCCCCCGCTAAACTGGGCCCTCGCTATGCCGGCATTGTTGACCAGCACATCAATTCGTCCACCAAAGAAGTCAGCCGCGGCCTTGATTGTCGACTTGATGGCTGCAGGGTCCCTCAGATCGCATGCGCCGTGGCCAACACCAACTGAGGCCTTGTTGCCGTTGACCTGGCCGGTCAATGCCCCCGGGATATATGTTTTGGCCGTGTATGAGAGCTCCTCGGCATCAATGTCAATCAGGAACAGCCTGTGGCCCAGAAGCGCTAGATGGCGGGCAGTTGCACGTCCGATCCCCCGAGCGGACCCCGTAATAACGATGTTCTTCTTCTCCGACATGTCGGCTTGGCGTTTTGAGGTGTGGGTTGGATGCCGCGAACTTTTTTGGTTTTCACAGATTCAAGCTCGTGCACGCTCATTTATGGTCCACGATTTCTCCGAAGACAACACAATCGAATGTCCAGGTGATGTGCAAATCAGCCTTAATAACAGCCTAAAGAAGGTTCCGTCTGCGAGAGGAGCAACCTGCATCCTACGTCACACAGAAGACGGCGAGCCGGACCTCGAACTCCGCGTTGACCACAAAAGGAACTAGCGCCGCGAAAACGGATGGCTATACCGGCACAGCGCGCCAAATAGCAACGAGTCTCATTCACACACGCCAATATATTGTGCATGGGCATATATTCCCTAGCCATCGCTATAAATAGCCCCCTGCGAAGCAACATGCCCCCGTAAACATGTGAGGAGCGCCGCTTCTGTCCAGCATTAGATGTTTATACAGGCCTGGTGATAAGAGCAGGGATCTGGAGGCCTGCCCGAAATCTCTTTGCTGCCGTTATGACCCTCAGAGAGAAGATGAATTAAGTTATAAGTAGCCAATGCCTTATGTCCTCCAACAGAGAATTGACAGACTGGAATTATTGAGAGCCATGGATACCGCCAGCCATAATTCCTTTCCAAAATCCAAGAATAATATAAATCACACTTGCACGTCGCGAGTGTGCATGACCACCATAACGCCTTGAAATGTCGATAGTCGGCGTCATCTCAATTGCGACTTAAAATTCTCTTGAAAAAACTCTTCTTTGTTTTGGGCTGATCGATGCCGAGGCTTGCTAAATCGGACTTGTGGCGGCTGTCTTCTTGGTCCCTCATATCTCGTTTCCTCTTGCGGTCGGCGCGTATGACCTTGTAGAAAGCCTCTTCGACATTGGTCCGGGTCTTGGCACTGGTCTCGATGAAGCCGCAGCCCAGCTTCTTGGCCAACATCCTCCCCTCGCTGATGCCGACGGTCCTCTTGTGGTCCAGATCTGACTTGTTTCCGACCAGGACGATGAGGGTGGCGTCGAAGCCGCCGGGCGCGGCGTACTTCTCCTTGGTTGTCATGACTTGCTCGAACACCTTCTGTACGGCTTCGAAGCTGGGGCGATATGTGACACTGTAGACGATGAGGAAGAGCTCGCTGTCGCGTATCCATTGTTCCCGCAGCGCGGTGAACTCTTCCTGCCCGGCCGTGTCGAGGATCTCCAACAGGCATGCCTCGTCATCAACAACGCATTGTCTCCTGTAAGAATCCTCTAGTGTGGGGTCGTACTCCTCAACGAAGTGTTGGTGCGACATCTGGATCCATGAGCAGGTGGCCTACGCTGGAGGGGCCGGCGGTGGGGAGCTCGAGCGACCTGGGAACCTACCTGGATGGTGAGGGAGGTTTTGCCAACGCCGCCCTCGCCGAGGACGGCTATTTTGACCATAGACATCTTGTTCGCCATGATTGATCGATTTCGCCGATACTCTGGGGCCCTATCAACAATCGCCGACTAGGTTTGGCGCATGAGTAGTGGTGACAGGCAGGGGAATGTTACCGCAGCATCTAGTTGCAGAAAAGAAACTGAGAGCGAAGGATTCATTTCTGCACGCTCGGAATTAGCCCCTGATCCTCGCAGGGCCGGGGACGCGGTGTTTGATTCCAGCCAATCGCTTAGGGAACGGTTGATCAGCGTGGAGGTTCGCAAATCTCCTGTTGCTAGCTGTGATCAGTAATTTCTGGGTCTCGATTTGGACCCTGGGGCGGACCGTCCCCTCGGGACAAAAACTGGGGCGGCCACGTGCCATCCCCTATTTCATGGGACTGAAACTTTCACTCGTCCATCGAATAGGACGCAGATTTGCTGCGTGCGGCCAAGCATGATATGATCGAGCCGTTGGCGCCATGCCTGCTAGCGGCGAATTACAACTATAATTTAAAGAGAGTTACCCTCAAGGTGTTGTGCGGTGTATAAGGGTTAATATGGGATGGAGAGATTTGTCGGCCCTGAGTTCCTAGATATTTCCCCATCTTCCGAGAATGAACGTGGCCGAGAGACTGAAGACCTCCTTTTGGGGCGACTTTTGCGTATCTTGAACCCTGTGCGATAAGGCCGGCAGCAAGTGGTGTTGTGGGTACTCAGCACAGTTTATCCGGATCAACCGGGCATCAGCAGGCCAATTTTCACACGAATCACGACTTACCGCCGCGCTTTTCATGTTGATAGTGAACGCGACCGACCGAACATGGTGTGGAACCCAAGCCGTGCTGCCATTCAATGCGACCGGGGCGTACAGCTCTTGAACAAGCCAGTTGATGGCGATCGTCATAATTATTCTGCAGATCCAATTGAGAACACACAACACACTGCCAACGCATCACGCTATTTAGCAATGATCAAAGTTTTGTTGTGAACATCTTTCAGAAATTAAACTTCATTGATGTTCGTAATATGTTGGTGGAGGTGATCATAGGATTGAGAGGAGGGTATCAAAGAAAGGTCGAAATAATGCTGGGTTACACAGTCCGTCGGCACCTGCGTACCACAAGTTTGCGTAGCTATTGAACCGGCGACAATCAAGCCGAACTTGGTAGAGTAAATCGAAGCAAGGATCCTCATTTTTGCGATCATCTTGATTATATTACCAAGGATCTAATATAACAGAGATCGGGGTTTGCAGAAGCAAACTGGAAAGTCACCATCAAATTCCCTGCAGGGAGAAACTTACTGTCTTTATCTTGAATTATATATTACCTTGTCCTTCTAGGGTACTTACTATTGTTTCGGCTTAATTGAGGAACTCAAAGAATACAGTAAGTCCTATAGCAGTGATCGGAGATTTGCACCTAGGAAAATGGAATGTGCTACAAGTACCTACACCTGGACAGCCCCGTGTGCACAAATTGAAGTCCACTATAGGCTTGCCATACAAAACACTAAAGCATCATCATTGAATTTCTTTACATCTGTTTATATATACTCATCAGTACTAGAAACATCATGATTGCTCTTACCCTTGTGGTTTAGTGCTTGCCTTGTTGCCTATAAACCCTAGAGGATAACCCTCTATAAGATAATCCACTATGGGATGACTTACTCCCTATAGATAACCTCCTACAAGATGACTACTTCAACATTCAGTTCAGTCTTTTAATCTCTGAATCGTCCTGGGTCTTCTCTAGCTCTCATTATTTACATCTACTTAGCTGTCTAGGTAGCCTTACAAGGGTATACGGTCCGTTTTTGCGGGCGCGAATCTCTGCAATCATACAATAGGGCCAAGTGGATCACGAACGGACAGATCTAGGGCTGGCCAAGAGAGAAAAAAAAACGAGGAGTACGTCTTATGCCCAAGTCAGGACTTCGACTTTGTAAGAGTTGCCCAGAACCTTCGGCGCAACTGGTCTTGGGCTGAATACTTGCTCTTCCGCGTCAGCGCAACTTGACAAACCCTGTGAATTGACTGAGAAGACGCCGATCTGTCTTCGCGCTGCGTAATTGGCAAATGATACCAACTGCGCCAGCTTTCGTTAAGTTTCTGTCATACGATTACTTCAGAATGGCTCACTACCTACGTATTTAAGATTTATATTGTCACTTAAACCAATACCAGGACTCCATCGCCAAATTCACATGTATGTTTGCTTTGTTACTTTCTGGACTCAGATACTGCGTGCTGTAATTTCTGTTCATCTTGCAATTCATACTTGTATTGGACCCAAGTGTGTATCACGACAGTACTGTATTTCTGTCCTTCGATTGATCATATGGACACGGTCTGGCCGTATTGACAATTGTTAGGTACGGGAGGTTCATAATTATTGGTATTTGTTCTGTTGAACACATCCTCTAGTCGGGAAAGACTAGACTGATAGGCTTCGTTTTTAATCCGTAAATATCCCGGACGGGTACGGTCCCTTCATTTAGTGGTGAACGCTCAAATACCCAGCGTTTAAACCAACACAGTCTGAGCTGAATTCATAGTCACGAGAGACCAAGAGAATACCTACCGAAAACTTCTCAGTCACTTTCAAACGAGTATCAGTACCAAATCAAGTCTAACGATTGAGTCACAGCGCAGCATAGGTCAGTGGGCCACTCCGCAGACCATGTCACTTAGTGGATACTGACACTCAATCTGGAAATGGCTAAGAAGTGGTTCGAGGGCAATTGGCTCTGCGGCAGTGTCACATGAGTTTCACAACTGGTGCAGACGAGCAGTAGTGAGAGCTACTGCGAGCCCATGGACAGACATCTCAATCGGTATCGCTTCTACTCATTGAATCGGCCCTTCCGATGGCCCGATGGAGTCCACCTTCAAATGTTGTTGATTAAGCCATATCCCAGGTGATCTGAGTTATGGGCAAGCTTGATTGGGTGGGTCGTCCCCTTTGGGGAACTGATACGCAATTCATCTCGGCCAGCCCTTTTAGTTTGACTTGAAGTAGTTATGAGTAGCACTCTTGAGAAATAGACGTGCCGGCCCGCCCCTCCCGGCAAGAGTGTCACGTATGAAACGTAGAATATTCTCATGTGATTGTCTCCACTGCTGTTGCACAACGAGTAGGCTCTATCTACTGCAAGCATGCAGGATATAGATAAGAACATGCACGGGCAGCCTTCCTTCATCACGATCTTGCGCATTGTCGATTGAGCCAGCCCAAGGTTTCCTGTACCTGACGGTCCGAGACGCTATAATCGAGAATGGTTGAAGTGCATGGTCTGCTGACAGGGCGACGGCAGAGGTCTGAACCTCGGCATGGTTGAGCTGAAGTGCTGTTCACAGGCTGAGGCAGACGGTGGAGCCACTGTTGCCCCTCTCAACCCTCAACTATTGAATAGATGAGAGTACTGTTACCTCTAGCATACCATATGACTGCAGCACAGCCTCGAGAATAGCAGCACCAGGTAGCAGTTCTACGTATTTCATATGTGATTCTCCCGTTGCCGTTTGTGCCAGGGGGAGTGTGGCCGAACAGGGATCGGAGCTGGTAGAGTGGCTGCGTCGGAGAAGCAAGGTGAGCCCGACACGGCATTGAATCAGCTGTCTCGAATCCAAGACAGCAATATTAGACAGGACGAGGTAAGGTTTCAGGGACAAAAAAAAGGACGGGCAAAACGGCCTTTAGAATTCCAACAAGGAAGGACAAGACTGCGTGGTGTTGCATGCCGAAGCCGCGGTATCACCAACCAGACGGCCTGATGGTGGGTGTGGGCTGCTCAACCACTCGGGCCTTTGCTGCCGAGGCAGGACCGCCGGCTGAGCTGCACAGACGGGACCAGCCTGACAGCTCGGTTCTGGGCACTTGGCAGCAGGTGAGGCAGGCAGGTGGTGGTCCACGAGCTCTTGCCAAAACTCAATCGGAACCGACGGGACAGGGCTGAATGCGCGAAGCTTCCGCCCAGGAACACGGCACCACGGCACAGTGTGCCTAGCCTATGGGGATCTCGGGGATGGCCATGAGGTGCCAATGAGGACACCCATGGCACACAAACACACAGTAGCGTGCCATCAGCCACAATGGGGCAGCTGTCCTCTGCGTCTTGACTCTTGGCTGCTTGGAGAGGGTAAAGTAGTGTAGTCTCTCTTGTCTCTTGTCGTCCACCAGCACAGACGCCAAATCTAGGAACTGAATTCAATCGGTGGGTGCAATTTGGTGAAAGGGGGTGGGGGGCTTAATTCCAGAGTGTGCTGGCAAGCCTGGCCCCGTCCAATAGTAGACGTCTAGAACAAGCCAGTCTGGTTCATTGCGTGCATAGGGTTGCACCAGAGCTGGGCCCCCCCCCAACCCGAGAGGGGGGGCACAGTCACAGCGACAAGCTTCCAACTATCAGAGAATCAAGAGTCAAAAAAAAAAAAAAAACACCAAAAAACCCCCAACAACACCTCGACGTGTTTGTTGGTGACGAAGGAGCAACCTTCACCAGAGGTGGCTGAGCTCTGCAAACTGGCTGGACTGGCAGACTGGCTGGTGTGTGGTGCAATTACGGACCACAGAACTGGGAAACCAGAAACGCGCCGGGTGTCCGTCGGTGTAGCGATACCGTTCCCTGACTAGTCCCTGTTAGTACTCCTGGTCGAAGATCTGGCATCGATCGCCCAAGTGGGCCACAAATAGAGTGGAATCAGCGGGTTTCATGTGCCTCGGCAGGATTTGACCACCCTTCAAGTGGCCCGTAATCTGGCTGACACTAACACCTGCGGTGAAGGGCGGGGTAGAGGCTACCAGAGCACCAGCGAGGCAGACAGTCCAACGGCCAGCGGCCAGCGGCCAGCGGCCAGCAGCTAAGAGCCAAGCTGCCCCCTTTTAGCTCCGTCTACCCCGGCAACCTTAAGCAGGTACTGTAGGTACGGACTACCAGACTACCTGCCTGGGACCTAGGTGCGCGAGTACTTCTCGTACTTCTCATACGCGCACAGCAAATGCGGCAGGTGTGACGTTTTGCTCCATGGTCGGTCTCTGGCGTGCACAGTAGAAGCCGTCCCGTTCGCCCTCAGCTCTGCCCCCCGTTCCACAATCCACCTCCTTCTCTCTGGCGACGTGAGCATCTCTCGTTCCGAAACCCACTCCTCCGCCCCCCCCGTGTCTTCCTCCCCGTCAGCCCTCCTCAACCCTCGCTCTCCTTCCTTCTCGCATTGCTATGGCGCGGCCTTGAGGCGATTGAAACATTCAAGCCTTGCATACCCTTTATTATGGTCGGAGTCAGCGGCAGCCAGATCTGACGCAGATGCGATGCCCACGCGGACCACGCAGATGCACCTGGACTCAGCCACAAACCCAGACTGTCCCATCTCGCTCTGTCTTTGCCTAAAACTGGTCAGATAAATGTCTTGAAATTGTCCAATTTATTGCTCCACTGCCTCTTTGGTCTGTGCTACAAAGCTGTTGAAGACACGCGATTGCAACCATCATCAGGTAAGCAGGCACTCGTCAAACCCTCCCCCTGGGCCCAAACCCACGAACGCCATGTCATGGCCGCCGCCACTCGTCGCTGACAACATCAGATATCATGCAGTAGAATTCAAGACTCGACCTCGTCCACCACAGTCATCCCATACGAACAACCACTCCCAGCCCATCATCTCTCCCGCCTCCTCACAGTTCGGCTTTGAGGATAATACCGCAATCCCGAAGCTTCCCCCCACCTTTGACGTCAAGACCAGCTCTCCCTGGAGCCATCCCTGCACGCCACCCCTCGACCAACACGAGCCATCGCCCAAGTACTGTCCAATACACGCTCGAGAGACGACGGAGACCCCATTCCCTCTTTCTCGAACGTAGCAGCTTTGCTCAGTATTACGACTGTTGAATATGGTTCACATCATACCACAACGCCTGAAATCATCGTCACGCTTGAACACCGGCTCAGCCACCAATAGTCGTAACGCCAGCCCAATGAGGAACAAAGGAGACTCAGCGAGCCCAGAGGGCCGCAAGGAGACGGGTTTGATGCTCAACACCGTAATTCTGAAGGTAAACAACTCGTGCGTGTTTGATGCACAGTTCTCCTACAGCTGCGTGCACGGAACACGGCTAACCCGCGCGTGCTAGGCACGAAATCTCGCCGCAGCAGATCGAAGTGGTACCTCGGATCCAGTAGGTCTAATCCTCCTCCCCGTCGAGGACCGACAAGAGGGAGTAGACTGACATTTGCGCACAGTACCTCGTCTTAACCCTAGGTGAAAACAGGCACCAAACACACTCTGTGTCAAAGACGCTTAACCCACACTGGAACGAACAATGCGAGTTCCACGTCAACGAAACACGACACCTGCTACTTGACATTATCTGCTGGGACAAGGACAGATTTGGCAAGGATTATCTCGGCGAGTTTGATCTCGCTCTCGAGGAAATATTCGCAGACGGCCACTACGAGCAGGAGCCGAAGTGGTTTCCTCTAAAGAACAAGAGCAAGGGCAAGAAGGCTACCAGCACCAAAGTCTCGGGCGAGGTTTTGTTGCAGTTCACTCTCTACGACGCCTCGAACCCAAACGCTACCGATGCCGACATCGCCGCCAAGTTCACAGCCCTCACCAGCGCGGTCCCTGAAGCCGACCCAACGTCCAAGAACCCGACGCCCTCCCGTACACCGGTTCTGGCCCCCACCAAGCCGAGCACCTCTCCGTCCCCACCCATTAGCCGAAGGCCAACAGAGGATGTCAGTGACGATGATGACGCTGAATATGACATATATGATGACGAAACACCCGAGGAGGAAGACCCGTCGAAGCCTGAGAGTGTCGAGAAGCGCAAGCGCCGACTTAGGATCAAGGGCTTGAAGCGCAAGAAGCGCGACAACCCGTACGAATTCACCAATGGAGACCGCAATGATGTAGTCGGCATCATTTTCCTCGAGGTTGTCAAGATCACCGATCTTCCTCCGGAATCCAACTTCACAAAGACCGGTTTCGACATGGACCCCTTCGTGGTCGCGTCGCTGGGCAAGAAGACATACCGGACCAAGGTTGTGCGACACAACTTGAACCCGGTCTTCAACGAGAAGATGATATTCAACGTCCTCGGTCATGAGCAAAGCTATTCTTTCGCCTTCACAGTCATCGATCGGGATCGCTACACCGGCAATGACTTCATTGCTTCCACCTCTCTCCCCCTCAAGGATCTCATGGAGACGGCCCCTGTTGCTGATCCAGAAACTGGCCTGTATAGACTCAGAGACCCACCTGAGTACGTGCAGCCGGACAACTCATCGCAGAAGTCTCGTTTCAAGAGGCTAGGCATGTCGCGGTCGAACTCTCAGCAGAGCCTCGCGAAATCTTCCCGGCCTGCCCTGAGCAAGAATCCTTCCCAGATGTCCCAGGTGCCGCCTTCTGTACCGGGCGACGGCGCGGCGGAACCGACGCAGCTACCTATTCCTAACCCCGGACTTTTGGCGCCTGTTGACCCAGCTGCTACCGGGTCTGGGGTAGAGGCGGCTACAGACGGCGAAGACCCTGACTTCGTACTGTTCGACGTTCCCCTGAAGATGAAGAACATGGAGAAGTGGGAGGCGAAGCACAACCCGGTTCTTACTTTACGGGCTAAATACATGCCCTACCCAGCTTTGAGGCAACAATTTTGGAGATCTATGCTCAAACAGTACGACACGGACGAGAACGGGACCATCAGCAAGGTCGAACTGACAACCATGCTGGACACACTCGGTTCGACATTGCGAGACTCAACTATTGACAGCTTCTTCAAGCGCTTCCCACATGCAGCTAACAGCGGCGAAAGCGACCTTACGACAGACGAGGCTGTTATCTGTTTGGAAGATCAGCTCTTGTCGAAACCGAAGCCAACAATGACTGACCGTCTCAAGGATAAATTGCCTGATTTCGCGAAGGGGCAGTCATCTGGAAAGGAGCCAAGTTCTAGCGAGGTAGCGCCTGGTCCCGAGACAGCGCCTGGCAGTCAGACGTCGACATCCACGATCACGGTTCCAAAATTCTCCACCCCAGGAGAAGAAGGCGAGGTGCTAGCCGAAAGAGATGACCTCAACGACCGCGGGGAAGAGCACGTGGTTGAAATTAGGGAATGCCCCATCTGCCACCAGCCTCGGTTGAACAAGCGGACTGATTCGGACATTATCACGCACATCGCCACTTGCGCCAGCCAGGATTGGCGCCAGGTCAACAACCTCGTAATGGCTGGATTCGTGACCGCAAGTCAGGCGCAGAGAAAGTGGTACTCCAAGGTTATCACGAAGATTTCGTACGGAGGATACAAATTGGGCGCCAACTCTGCGAATATTCTCGTCCAGGACCGCATAACAGGACAGATAAGTGAAGAAAAGATGAGCGTGTACGTGAGACTTGGTATCAGACTGCTGTACAAGGGACTGAAATCGAACAACATGGAGAACAAGAGGAGTAAGCCTGCCTGCCCTCTCCACATATGCACCAAAGATCTCGCTGCTAACCTGCCACAAGTTCGCAAACTTCTGAAGAGCCTCAGTATCAAGCAGGGCAAGAAGTACGACGATCCGGCGTCCAAGGCTGAGATCGAGGGATTTATCGAATTCCACAAGCTCGACATGTCCGAGGTTCTCCTTCCGTTGGAGGAATTCAAGAACTTCAACGAATTCTTCTACCGAGCCCTCAAACCAGGTGCCCGGCCATGTTCCGCCCCGGAGAATCCTCACATCATTGTCTCACCTGCTGATTGTCGTTCTGTGGTTTTCAACCGTGTCGATGTTGCCACTGGTGTCTGGATCAAAGGCCGTGAGTTCTCAATAAAGAGACTCCTTGGAGATGCATACCCCGAAGATGCGGCCAGGTATGAGAACGGGGGCGGACTCGGTATCTTCCGTCTTGCGCCGCAAGACTACCACCGGTTCCACATACCCGTGGATGGCATCATGGGGAAGCCCAAGCTCATCGAAGGAGAATACTATACGGTCAACCCGATGGCCATCCGGTCCGCCTTGGATGTCTATGGTGAAAACGTTCGTGTCATCGTGCCGATCGACAGCGAGAAGCACGGCCGCGTCATGGTCATCTGTGTTGGTGCGATGATGGTCGGCAGCACCGTTATCACGAGGCAGGAAGGCGAGAACGTAAAGAGAGCCGAAGAGCTTGGCTACTTCAAATTTGGTGGCAGTACCATCGTTCTGCTCTTCGAAGAGGGCAAGATGGTGTTTGACGATGACTTGGTGGACAACTCGAATGGCGCTCTCGAAACCTTGGTACGTTGTTCCCTATGTGCGATTTTCAGTTCTGTGCAAGCTAACATGGAGGCAGATCCGTGTCGGCATGTCTGTAGGACACTCTCCCAGCGAGGCACAGTGGGCACCCGACATGCGGAAGGACGAGAAGGACATCACGGAGCAGGAAAGGTGGGAGGCCAAGAGGCGCATTCAAGGCAACTATAGCCTGGAGGACGACAGCGACGAGTCGCCTCCCGCTAGCCAGATTGCCGGGCAGGGCTCAGGCTAGGTGCCTGCCTGGTCATGCAACTGGGCTGGGCCGGGCGCCGTGACTAAACTTTGGAAGACGACAAAAAGCAAAGTTGATTGTCGGGTTGAGGTCAAGCGAAAGCATATGTGATTGTGAGGTGCAGCGAACACGGGGTCGCGTTGACCGGTAATGGGAGACGTATGCAGGCCGGGCAGATCCTGCCTTGTTTGGATCTGCCCATGTTCTCATGCCTTTGTCGGTCACGTTAACAACAGTCATGAATGTAAATGATCAAAAGAGATACGTTGGCATTTCACCTACGCACAGTCTTGCATCATGATAGAGAAGGCCTGCCTGGTGGTTCCGCCGCTGTCGGGTCGTCCTAGGCCTCAAGGGCCCGGTCGTCGACCGGAAGGTGGGAGAGCAAGTGGGCCTGATGCTGACACAGGGCCTGAAAGGCAGCCAGGAAGTTCCCGAACCGAGTCGGCGATGTCGTCTCCCCACGTGGGTGGAGCAGCTCTTCAGCTAGGTCAGGATACAGGTGCCTCACCGGGCTGTCAGCTTGTGCGACGCAGTACGGATACCCATTCCGGCACTGAGGCTGGGAAATATTTGCGGCGTGCTAGGACGAGCCGAGGGGAAGATCAAATGCATCGTGCCCGGCCGGTGAGACGTGCGAGTATCACCGTGCTCCAATCTAGTCTCCGTTCTTGATTTGTGACCGGATACCGGGCTGTTTGCCCCCTCCTGAGCGCACGACCACGATGCGTTCATGGGGAGAGATAAAAAAAGAAGCAGAGACGTTCATCTCAAAATTCTGTCGGATGCATGGGTTCCCCGTCCCCACCACCCCACCTCACCTGGCACTACAGACCTCCACCCGCATCGTTGCTCAGGTGCTGTGTGGTCAACGACAAGAGCACTGGAGGGATGGCGGGAACGGTTGTGCCACAAAACGTACTAGCGCACGGGTCTGTCTCGAGCTCGAGAACATTCGTCATTGTCTTCGGATGTTTTCTCCGTAGCCTTGCGGCACCCGTGGACACTCGGTTGTAAAGTCTGGCTTCACACCTGGCTGCGCAGGCAGAATGACAGCCACTAGGGATTACCAGTCCCTTATTTGGGCCGTCTTTCGCAACCATGTATACGATCGCTGCACCGAGTCCTGCTTCTTCAAGCTCCATTAACATACGTCGACACTTGTCCGAGGGCACGAGCGACCAGAGACAGCAGTCTTCAGGTTCATCTGAACACAAGTACTGTGTATTATCCAGCCCAAGGCACGGGCCGCAACTATATATATTTATTCCCTTGCTTGCATGGGATAAGGTGACTGACAGAATCGCTGGGGAAAAAGGGGGGGGGTGGGTGAAGGGGTGTCGCAGTTAGGTAAGCTCATGGCCGTCATTCCAAAAACACTGTTTTTAGGCTCCGAATGACTCGACCTCCTCAATCATCGCAGCCCAGCAACTGAACGGCTGCTCGGCTCCGCAGCTCTCCCGTCTCAATGGCTCTTCCGCCTCCACAGCGTGCCCATCATCTTTGTCTCTCTCTTTTTCCTTTGCGGGATACGAAAAGGATCTACAACTTTGGTAACGATACGACGCTGACCTCAAATAATGCTGCCCGGACAGCTCGGGTTTAGGCCGTCGTCTCACCAATTTGCCGCACGCAGGTCAGCTTGGCTGCATTCGGCACCTCTCCCCAGGCGCCATAAGGCGGCTTCTCGTGCGACAGAGCCCGCGAAGGAGCGTATGATGGGACATGTCCGAAATTTCCCATGACAAACGACAACCGCAGCACCGTGGCCCATGGGCTGCGTGGGTCCAGTCCTCTCCTTCTCCCCCACCTTGCCGCGAGTCCCCCCCCCGTCGCCCTGCGGATACCCACATCGCAGTCCTCAATGAGGCTGAGAAGATTGGGTTCACAAGAGGTTGACTCGGGCGCCACAAGGCCCAGCTACGCGTCCCCTCAGTGGTGGGACAGCACGCCCGGCAGTCTGGGAAAGATCCTTTCCTTTCCTCGCTCTGGGCGTCGGACGAGGATGAGGCAGGAGAGAGACCGCAGCGGCCCCGGTCCCCCTTGTGCACGATGTGGTGAGTCCGTTTGCTGCGAGTAATCCATGTTGTCGATCACTAGGGCAGAGACAGATCCAGTTGGGAGGACGGCATGGGCTGTCCCTCTTGCGTAATAGTCGCCGTCGTGTGAGGTGACACTCGCTCCTTTCTTTTCTTGTTTTCCATGTGTCTTCAGCCATCTCTAGTCCTCCGAGCATGGGCGAGTAGTTCTCCTGGACTATAGACATTCGTTTTGTTCATTTGACTTCCCTGTCTCATATTGGCCCATCCCTTCGGTCAAGGAGAGCCTCTGGCTCCGTTGCATTCTTTTCCCTATTCTTAGTCATTCATTCCCCTCTCTGGCTCGCCAGCCCTTCAATTTTGGTTATAGCCAGCGTGCGATCGTTTTAATTCAGTAGTTCAGAATGGGTGGAGGCATGAAGAGGTCTGCGTCGGTCAAGGTGCAGAAGGATGTCGTCATCCCTCAAAGGTTGTTGTCCGTCTCGAGGAGAGGGGACGACTATCCGTCCTTCTCGAACACTCCCAATATCCGTGGTCACCGAAGACAGCCCTCTCGCATACATAATGGCTTCGTGCCTAGGGGATCTCACCACCCACAAGTCCATGACCTGGATCAGAATGAGGATACGTACGGGCCGGTCCAGCAGGTCCTCGACGAATATAGGAGGCGCTCATTCTTGCCACCTTCGGACAAGAGGACGTCGTGGCAGGAGACTCAGGTATCAGGCAGGCCCAGGAAACCCAGCGAACCGGTGACGAATCACGACAGACGCTCCGCCCACCAGTCTGTCTACCTGGAAAAGACGGCGGACAAAGACGTTGAAGCTGGTATATCACAGGGGAACGACACCGAAGCGTTTCCGGAGTTTCGGCCCCAGCCCATACCTCAGCACAGATTTCCGCTCCAGGATCGGTCCTCCGATGCGATATCATCAGTCTGGGGGGATGACGAGTCGACATATAGCCCACAAGATGTTCCGAGGCGCAATAATACAGTACGGAGAGTCGTGGATGCCGTGGTACAGGAGACAGCACGTAACGTCATCGGCCGCGCGCGTCGAAGTTCAATGGCTGAGGTTTACGAGAAAGCCAAGGCCAGGGGTGTCGAGCTACAACGGAAACGATGGGTGGAGGTTCTGTTTGAGTGTACAATCTACACAATATTGCTCTGCTTTATCTACTTTGTCTTGATCGGTATGCCTCTGTGGAATGGGGCAGTCTATTGGATGTATTGGTTAATATCGACGAAATTCGTCGTCGCGGGTGGTTGGTCCATCACCATCGCCATCGCTGCGTTTTACTCGTTTGCTCCTCTGCTCATCTTCTTCGAGAGGGAGCCACCAGTCGTGGATCACCCAGACGATTTTGACCGGACATCGATACCGGGCGTCGCGACAACGGCACTTCTCATCCCCTGCTACAAATCCGCAAACCTCATCGGCCCTACTCTCGAAGCGGCACTGAAGGTCTTCCCTGCCTCGCACATCTTTGTCATCGCCAACGGAAACTCCGAAACGCCCCTCGACAACACCGAGGATATTTGCATTCCATATGGCGTCAACCACATCTGGTGTCCCGTCGGTTCCAAAATTGTCGCCCAGTTCGTGGGGTGCTACGCAGCCAAGGGCTTCAAGAATGTTCTGCTCATCGATGATGACTGCGCGCTTCCGCCCAACTTCCCAGTCGTGTCTGAGCGCCTCACCGACAAGGTGCGCTCGATCGGCTATACCATCAAGAGTGTTGGGCCCGGATCTTCCAAGGGCACATACTGCCAGCAGGCGCAAGACCTAGAGTATAAGATCTCGGGCCTCCAGCGCGCCTTGGCCGGCAAGATGGGCAGCGCGACGTTCCCCCACGGCGCCATCTCGCTCTGGGACCGCAGATTTCTCATAAAAACGTTCCACGACCACCCGGGGTTCTCGGTCTCGGAAGACTGGTTCTTTGGCCACAGCTGCCGCCGCCTCGGCGGGAGGATCAAAATGTGCACGTCAGTCTTTGTCGAGACGGAGACTCCGCCCGCTGTGTTCTTCAGCAGTGGAGGCAGCCGCGGCGGTTTCGGCGAGATGACCGTCTTCAAGCAGCGTTTCTTGCGGTGGAATTTCTTCTTCGTGAACGGCATGTGGTACAACATGCACTACATTTTGACAAGCTGGAAGCTTGGCTGGTGGGAAATCGGCGCCAAGCTATTCGTCTTCCAGGAGGTCTATGAGACCCTCTTGTACCTCTTCACCCCATTCGTCCTGCCAATCTCATTCATCGTCTCGCCCGCGTTCTGTGGGTACCTGCTGGCCGGCACAATCGTGCTCTACCTCATCAACGTGGTCATCTTCAATGAGGTCCACCTCCGTATGCGCAACGAGCGGATCGGCTGGGACGTGCTCTTGATTTACTACATGCCCTACAAGCTCGTCCTCACGCTTGTCAACGTCACGAGCTGCTACTGGAGCCTGTACAAGTACGCGCGCTACTTCGCAAAGAGGCACCCCAAGGTCATCGAGGACGAAAAGGCCGTCGAGGTCGTCCTGCGCCTGGAGGAGACCACACCCGTCACGAAGGAGGACGCCATTTTCGAGGACGAATCGGAGGGCGGCAGGCGCATGAGTGTCGCTGTGCTCGGCGCGCAGACCAATTCCAGGATGAGCAAGAGGGTGAGCGCCCGCTTCTCATACATCGGCGGGAGCGGCAATGACACGATATCCGTCAGCAGCCCTCACAGCCCCAACTCCCCACTGCCGATGCCCCCGAGTCCCATCTCCCCTGCGCCCTCGTCTCGAAGCCCTTATGAGCCGCTGTCGCCCGGGTGCGGGCCTAGCAAGAGGGTGTCAGCCCATGGGCCCTATCTGGTTGTGTCCTCCGCGGCGAGCCCGTACGCCCGGCCCAGCCCTGGTAGCTTCGGCCCTGGCGGCCAGAGCCCTGTGGTTCCCGATGAGGCTGTGATGCAGCAGCCGCAGATGGTGCATGTCTCCGGAGCGAGCAATGTGGTCCACTTTGACGCGTCGCTGAAGGAGAAGGCTGGGCCGGGCTCGATATATGCTAGGAGGCGGAACAGCTAGATATCCAGGAACCTGGTATGAGGGGGCTCAAGTCGGCGTTATAATGACAGCAATATTGCTCGATTACGGGTGCTTGCTAAGGGCCCAGTGTCATACGTCTGTCTTGATACATTGGCCATCTTGCAAGCAAAATATAGACGGCATCTGGGAGGCTTCACGGTGCGGCTATACTACAATATTTCTTTCCTTTGTCTCCAAAAGTGGGGTTCCAACCTACTTTCTCTTCTTGTATATACCTAGATGTTGTTTTCGATCAGAAAGCCCTGACGTAGGTCTGATCATGAGGGTCTGCTTCATGTTTGCCATAAAGTAAATGTCAATGGTAACAAAAGTCACACACCGTATGTAAGAGCTCTCTGCAGAATTTTTATGCTGTTTGAAAGAAAAGCTGCTTTAGTTTAACTAGCTAATGCTTTTGGCTGCCAAGATGTGCGTTCTTTGTCTCTTTTGTGCACATTAGAGACTATAATCCACTTTGGTCTAGCCGGAAGCATATATTTGCAAAGTTTTGTCTCCATGCTCAATGGGTTCCTTGTGTCTCTCCAGCGGCCAATACAGAAAGTTCAGCCTCTTGCCCTGCCGCAAAAGTATTATTACATATGTAGCCAGCTGGACCCTGGACGTGATTTTGCACTTCCAGAAAGTCATCAAAAAAAACCACAAAGGTTGATACTATGGCCTCTGAGACCAAGCAAGCAATTATCATCTCTGCATGGCCCTGTGTCGGCAAGACCTATTTCACCGAGCATAATGCAAAAAAAGAGCACCCTCCCATCGACTTAGACTCATCCGCATATGATCTCAAAAGCACAGCTGGAACTCAGGAATACGTGGAGAATATCGAGGCCAAAGCAAGAGGTTCACCAAATTCTATCGTCTTGGTCAGCTCGCACGCCCTGGTGCGTGAGCTTCTGAGGGACAAAAGTCTCAAGTACGTGGCTGTTTCTGTTCACGATCTTGAGGACTGGAAGAAACGACAGTTGAAGCGACTTAATGATGACCCTGAGCATAAACCTGCTCATCAGGGTTTGCTGAAAAAGGGAATAGCGGAGTGGGAGACCTGGAAGGCGAGAGAGGCTGGCGAGAAGGGGGCCAAGATTATCCTTGAAAACGGAGAGTATCTGGCAGATATCGGTGTTGAAGAGATCCATAAGCTGTGGAAAGAGTATTGGTAGTATCGTCACCTTCTAGGGGGGTTTTCTTGAGAATATCAGCGACTCTCGAGGTATATCGGTCGACTGGAACTTCCAAGATTGGCCGTTTGTGGCGAAGAGAAATGGCATCACAGTGTATCACGCTTGTTGGAGGGCATTGTGTTGTATTCTGGAACGCACTTGTATTTATCCCGCTTTGTATCCACACCTTTTTACGTACAGACTTTTGGCTACCGAGTCCACGGGTTCTCATAGCCATGCCAGGCTATATCCTAAATCATAGAATGAACAGCTACTGGCTCTTCGGCTAGCTCCGATGGGCGAAAAGACACCAGATCACTTTACTGCTGATATTTGAATTGTGTAAGATCCGTAATCAAAATGAAGAGAAGATCCCTCAATGCCTTATAATTCTAACGACGGCGCAACGAAACTTGTCGCAGTGAACTGGGACCGCGGTGGACCCCCGCGGTGTGGGTCATGACGACGCAGTCTCTTCAAGTTGATGTGCGATAATTCCCATATACGAGGTTTTTATTGGTCTAACATCGTATACTCGACACTACAGTTTGTGGTTTGATCTGTTTCGAGCCCGGCTGAGGTCTGGCGGTCTCATCCAGCGTGGAGTTGACTACCCGGAGCCGTTGGGGGAGAGAAACCGTCAGCGCCACAACACGGTGGTCATTGCTGATCTTCCTGTATCCATAACGCTGCTCAATCTGGAGAAATTTCTCTATGTAATCTGAAATCCTAGCACAGTAATCCTGCTCGGTCTCGCCCGGATTCCTCGGATACTCCTTAAGCCACATCTCTGACAGTCCGTCGTCCGAAGGCATGCCCGCCCTCGCAATAAACGTAATGGGCAGGTTGATAGTATACCACGCTGGTAGGGTACCGTTGTTTATAAGTGAGTAAAACAGTTCTAAGGCATGAGGTGCAATACGTTGTTGGGAGTACTGTACTATGATTAACCTTCGGGTGTTCCAAGTGTCACCGCCTAGGGACCCAAGCCAGCACTCACCTGCAAACCAGTCGTGTCGTCTTTGTACTTGATCCATAGCATTTCAACGAATACTAGCTCGTATCCAGTGTCATTCAGGGCAGAAAGGATCAATTCATCATTCATGTTCTCCCGTATCTTACCAGTATCGTCATATAAAAGCCTCAGCGTCTCCTTGAAAGGCCTAGAGTCATCGTCCGTGTCTCCCAAATCGCTACGCAGCCATTCCGTAACCCATGGTTGGTAATCTTCGTGTCCATACTGATTTGGCTCCTTGGAGAGGCGCCAACTCGAAATAAAACCAATGTGGCGCTCTTGACTTTGACTTTGATCGCCGTCTTGACCCGGCGCACCCTCTGTATTAGGCGCGTCTAGCTTCAGAAACAGGTCCGCGTAGTAACCCACACGGGTCCGGTAGCCTTGAGGATCAGCGTATACTTGGAGAGACATGCGTAGGTTTCCCTTCTCGCAGGTCTGTTCCAGGGTGACGGATTTTGACCCCCCAGCCGTGGCTAGAGTTCTCGATTTTAAGCGTGCCTCTGCCATGCGACTGATGTCACCAGATAGATAGCCATCCCCTTGTTGGCCATCTACCCATGGGAGTCAGCTGGGCGCGCCTTCATTGCTCTCGTCGTTGTCATACCAGATCGAGTCGTCCGCTGGCGCTGTGGGAACTCCCTCAAAAAGATCTGATATATCGCCCGTTCTGTCCCACAGCAAGCTATTGTCAAGAAACGTATTCCTTTTGTCGTCCTGCCTGCTGCTGCGCGGGTTGTTAGGGCTACTCTTTGGGTCACTGCTGTTGCTGGGCTGGTTGTTGCTGTTGCTCTTTGGTTCATTGCTGCTCTCTGGTTCATTGCTGCTCTCTGGTTCATTGCCGTTGCTGGGCCGATTCTGGCCACCAGAAGTATCTATTGGAGAGTCACCGCTTCTTTCACGGTCTTCGCCTGGGAGGGGCAAACGGCCTAGCCCGCGACAATCGTCAGGGCATTTACAAGCTTTGATACTGTCTAGATTCCTCTGGAGATTCAGCATCCTTTGCAACTGGTCTCGGCGGGTCCTTTGATTACGAGGGCGAATCCCCGCAGGCGTATTGCCGGTCATGACGGGAAAAATTGACTCGAGATCGCCTTTTGCTGTTCCAAGGCGAGGCTTGATAGTTGAAATATTTTGTGGGGCTCCCCGTGTGCTGAACCGCACGGCGAACAATCACCTTCACCCTGCAAAGATCAAGTAATACAGAATTCCCACAACCCGAAAGGAATGTTTTCTTGATGCAACTAAGTGCTCAATCAGGGAAGAAATTCGTTCTGATTTCTAATCACTGTGAGAGGTACGGGACTGAATACGCTGCGTCTCACAACAAAGGGCCGTAGACATATAAGAGGTCTGCCGAATTCGGCGAGATAAAGGAATGCTTGCCAGAATCACTTCTTTCGTGCTACACGACCAATCTTTTATTCAGTGTTTGTTCCGCCGTTTTCATCACTAATTACTAGGCAAGGTAGCGGGCTCAAAATCCATCGCGGACTTCAAATTTTCCATAAAGCTGTCTCGGGCGTATGGCCCGGGGTTTACCTTCATGGCACATTACACTTGAGGCCGCGTGTGAAGTCAATCGTTGTCCCTCTCCATCAACGAACAAGGATTTCTCTTCTTCCAAAACAAACCGCGCAACACCAGTGGAACCTTGGCTTTCTCGACTGAAGCGATGACGTCCCCCGCAAGAGCGTTGTGTATCAGGGTGTATAGTCCATTCTCAAATATAGCGAACGTCCAGCACTTTTAACTTAGGTTCACATGCATCTTATTAACTTAGGAAGCTAGGCCTAAAGTCGCGCAAGACCCTCTCTTAATACATTAGGGTAGGTTATATTTCTAATTCCCTATCTAGCTCTACTTCTATTCTATATATAGTAGTAACAGTACTTAGTTCTATATACTATTAGGAAGAAATAATAATAAATTAGTTATTTTAATCTTTTAATTAAATAAATAAAGTATATAATTAATAATTATACTATTTATTATAATAATTAATTTAGTTAAAAGTAAAAGTTTAAACTTTTTTATTTAAAAATTATTTAAATTTTAATAAAGTTTTTTAAATAAAAAAAGTTTAATAACTTTTAATTATAAATAAGTTAAAAAAGAATTATAAAACTATTATATTTTTTATTATATAAAGTTATTATATTTTCTTTTTTATATCT
>JUJX01000348.1:0-43438 GCA_000800745.1 Diaporthe longicolla
CCCACCTCTCACAAGAGGACAATTTCCAGGGCTCCAAACCTCCCACAGGATGACCTCCTAACCTTCTACCGGATGACATTCTCGAAGACAACACAATAGAGGTAGGCAAGCCACAAGAACTCCGCTATGACATCGAACAACGTTTTGAAGATGTGGAGGTGTTAGGGTAATCATACATTTGACGTAGGCTATGCGTGGAAGCCCTTTCGAGAAGTCAGTCCGTTTTTCATTACTAGGTACAGCTATCATAGCCCAGGCAGACCATGTACAGTGGCAGCGATTGGGAGGACGTTATATCTCCAGATGAACCTCGCGGTCGAGACTTTGGCGTGCCTGATACCCATCAGCGGATTCCTGAAAGCATAGTAAAGTATTAAAGATATGGTAGCATGTGGTTGTAATAAAAGCTGATGCCTACATATACCACTACCTGCCATATCTAGGTATGCACATATTGTGTATATTGTGACAGTTTTCTCTTATTTACAGTCCAGTGGCTGAGGCTGTGATCTTGTTGCCAGAAATGCAATGGGCTTCTGTGCAGACGTGACGGTATAAAAGACTGGGGTATATTGAGTTAACTGAAATTTAGTGCCAGTCTCGAGGTTGCAATCTCGGTAGGCATTGAACCAAACACCGCAACTTCATCAAACACCTCTTGATGGAGTTGGAGTCTAACGGGCTCTCAATGGGTACCCTTACACACTAGAACCGGCGTGGAAGCTCAACCACTGGGGAACTCGATTTCGGGGCGACTTTTGACTCATGGCAGACCTGCAAATGAAGTAGAAGATCCCCGGCTCTCATAGACTGCAGTATTGACTCGACACCATTACCATCTCGGATGCGCTGCAGTATGGCCCGGGCCTCGTGCGCTTCCCGAGACTGCAATGCCTCGATCAAAGTGCCGAAGGCGGCGTTCGACTCGCGAAGTCGTTGAGCCTCTGCCTGCAGCTCCGCATGCTTTCTTTTCAGGTTTTCAGCTTGAGATTCCCAGGGCTCCGCGGAGTATACGCATTCCTGCTGGCCGGAAAGACACCGGATGCAGGAAGGTCGCACTCCATCGCACTGTACCTGGATTAGACTACGCTGTGACTGCTTTTCCAGTTGATGCTATACTTTGCATCGAAAATTACTTGCCTTGCATTTTCGTTTCCTGCACGACTCGCACGCTGCCAGTACATTTTTCTTACGTGGTGCCACGGCTTTCAAAGGAGGTGCACTTTTTGCCGGTCTGGTATCCTGAGGAGCCCGGGGCAGGATCTGACGAAACTCCTTGATTTCATTCCCGCTGGCAGTTTCTGTGGCTAAGATAGACATAATCGGAACGACCTAGGGACAATTGGATCAGTCGGTGGCTGTCCCGATGAAGACGCGACTCGGAGGAGAAACAACGTCACAGCGAGCAGGGAGATTCTTCCGTAGTGACTGCGACGGCCGGACTTTTACGCCAACCACTCGAAATGCAGTGAATTGGTGAGCACTGCATCCCCTTAGTTTAAATAAGAAAAAGTTTCTTTTATCGTCGGCCAGAACGGTCAGACACAGGAGTGGGATGACATTGAAAAGTCAATGGAAGGGAAGACGTCAGCATTCGTTAATGAGCCGTACAACAGACGGTCGATGCTAAACAATATCCACAAATCTTCACAGACAGGTGCATTGGAGCGTGTGTTTGAAGTTTTTAGGGGTAATTACCGAGGAGTGGCTCGCTGCGCCGGAGAATACTCCGATGTTGTTCATTGGCCAACTAAGATCCGAAGATGATGGACAAGGGTGTCATTTCTGTTGGGCACCTTCCCCGGTCATTTTCCCGATGATCTCTGGTTTTGTGATCTTGACGAAACCTCACCTGCCCTGTGAACATCCGGTGTTAAAATGCTGGATCTCAGTTCCCAACGTCCTAAACCTGACAGCTTCTTACATCGGACGATAAGTTGCTCGATGTTAATGTCCCTTTTTGAAAAGACTAGCAACTTTGACCTTCAGGGGTTATATCACTATCGTATATTGAATCAGGCTCGAGAGTCATAAGTTGTTCCTACCGGGGGGAGGGGGGGTTCCTACAATAGGCATACAATATATTTATAAATTAACATTTAAACAAAATTAGGATATTATAGTAAAATACTAGTAAAATACTAATAAAATACTATTATAGGTAAAATCTATTAAGGGGTCGATATTATATTAGAATTAAGCCTATATTAGAATTAAGCCTATATTAGGGTTAGGGTATATTAGACCTTTAAATCTACTAGTTTTAGTCCTTATAAGTTAGCTAGTAAATAAGATTTCTATATTTCTATAATTCTATAGCCTACTTTAGAGTATATAGTTAAGCTAATAAATAGCTAATAAGTAGTTAGGTTAGGGATAAATTAAAAAAAAAAAAAACTTAGTCTTAGCAGGGATTAAACCCCCTTTTTTTACCCATATATCAGGGTTTAATAGTATATTAGAAGTATATTAGGGCTAATATTATATTAGGAATAAGTACGTTAATTAATAGATATAAAAAAAAGTATATTAGTACTATATAACACTTATAGAAGTATTTAAAGATTATATAGTTACTCTACTCTAGTTATGTTAGAAATGCCCCCTCCCCCCAGTAGGTTGTAGTAATTCCCGGTCATACACTTTAACTCGGGAACGAGTGCCCGCAGAAATGACCTATGGATGATGATATCTCCTAGGAGTGCATGTGTTCTTAGCATCTTGACTAGGACCCAGTGACGTTACATGTAATAATTTTAGATGGCTTTTATACTGAAGCTTAGTTATAGTAGAGACTAATGAGGAAAGTGCACCTACTTAGCTGGTTATAGGAATTAAGAAGTAATATTTATACTAATTCGTAAACGGTGAGGTACCCCCGGTCCTAGCATGATTTAGGACGCCGAACTAGTCTAATTAGTTAGTAAAGGGCCTGTCTAGTGACGGCCGGGGTAGAATTTCTAACGCTAACCCCTTAGATACTTAATAAAGTTAGTTTAGCTAAAGCTAGTTTAAAGTAACTTCTATACTAAGCTACTTATATATATAACTATACTTATTTAAGTATTAATAAAAAAGTTATTTATTAGGTTTAAAAGCTATTACTACTTTCTTAATTAAGTATAGCTAATTAAAAAGAAGTTTTATATTATTATTACTATAAACTATAAGTTATTAAGTTATATTATAAATAAATTAACTATAATATTACTAATTAAATATATTTACTTATAAGAAAAGTTTAAATCTTTTATTAGTTATATTAATAATAGTATAGAAAAGGACTTTCTTCTACCTAATAATCTTATAAAAGCTAAATATTTAATACTTATTATACTTTTAAAGGATAAGTAAGTACTCTTTAAACTATATAATAGTAACTTTTTTAAGCTAACCTTTAATTTCTTTATAAAAATAATTATTTAAGTTTTAAATTAGTTAAAAAATATATTAATCTTATTATTAATTTAAAAATCTTATAAAAAGTAAAAGGCTATATTATTAATAATAAAGACTTTTATATATAAGTAGTAATATAATAAATATAGTTAATAATTATCTTTATCTTCCTTTTAAATAATTTAAGTAACTTATATTAAATATATTTAATTATAAATATATTAGTTTATAAAGCTATTAAAAAGTATAAGAAGGAAAGTTTATTTAATTTATTAAATATATACTAATAAAGACTTATATAAAATAAGATTATTTATATTTTAAAAGAAGAAAACTTTATATAAAAGTATTTTATATTAATATTTAAAAATAAGTATAATATTAAAAAGAAGAAATATAAAAAGTAGTTTATATTTTTTAACTATTTTAATATTATATATAATAAAGAAACTAGTAAAGTAAAAGGTTTAAAAGAGAACTTTATAATAATAGAGTATTATTATAAGAATATAAAGTAGCTTTAAAGTATATTATTTAGTAACTTAAAGCTTTATTAGAAGGTTTTTTAATAAGAATTAATATTTAATAATAAGATTAATAGTTTAATACTATTATTATAAGATAAGAGTAGTAAGGAGAAGGAGGAGGAGGATAGAGTTATATAAATATACTTATAGAAAGATTTTAGTAATCTAGATTAAGCTTTTAAAACTAATAATTTATTACTATTTTTTAATAAAACTTAAGTTTCTTCTTTTCTAATAAAATAATAAGTTTATAATACTATTAAATATAATATTTATAATAAACTATTAATTATTCTTAATAAGCTTATAAAGTAAATAAAGTAAAAAGAAAACTTTATAAGATTTAAAGATATACTAGTTATTTTAATAAATATATAAGTTTACTACCTTAAAAAATAATTAGCTTAGTTAATATAATAATATAATAATAATATTTTATATATATAGAATAAAGGAAATCCTTTTAAATATAAGAATATAAAATTATATATTTAATTTAGTTAAAGATATTAAAATAGTATTATAGGTAAATATATATAATAGTTAAAAGAGGAAAAAAGTAATATTAATTATAGTAAAAGAACTAGTAAAATAAATAATAGTTATTAAAAGCTATTTATTAATTTAAAAGTTATATATAATATTTATATATATTTTATTTAAAATATATTATATTAAAATTTTAAAATAAATATTTTAAAGCTTTAAATCTCTTTTACTTTATAATCTATTTTTATATTCTTATTCTTTTTATAGGTTAAGAAATATAGAAGTATTATTTAAAGAGTAGAAAATTTTAATATTTTTAATTAAAACTAGTAAAGCTTTATAAACTTTAAAATATATTTAAGCTTTAAATACTAAAACTTATATATCTTTCTAATATATTAATAAAATTTAATTCTAACTTTATTTTATATATAAAAAGGTTTAATTAATAGTTTTAAAACTTTTTTAAAGTTAAAAAACTTTAGTATAGCTAAGAAATACTAAATATTAATACTTTTATTAATAATATACTTTAAAGTTAAGTTTTAAACTTTTAATTAACTACCTACTTATATTTAACTAATAAACTATTAATATTTTTTATAGATAATACTATTATATTTTTTTAATTTTTTTAACTATAACTACTATAATTCCTTCTATAATAATCTAATTATATTTTTACTATTATTACCTTTTTTAATACTTTTAATTCTATCTAATATATTATTAACTTTATTCTATAATAATAGGTATATAAAATAACCTATTTAAAGCTTTATTAGCTATCCTTCTCCTTCTCTACTTTACCTATATTAAGTAAAAAGTTTTAAAATACTATATAAGTATAGATAAATCTAATCTACTTTTTAATATTATATTTAAATATAAAAACCTATACTATCTTTTATTACCTCTTTAATAACTTATATTATAATATAAAACTAAGTATAATAAAGGTTATATAACTTTTTTATATTAAGTAGCTTCTTATCTCTTTTTCTTTAATTTTATAGATAATACTATATTAATAAAAAAATATTAAAATACTTTTTTATAGTTTAAATCTAATATTTATTAAATAAAACTTACTTAAAAAATTATAAAACTATATTTAAAAGCTTTAATTAAAAGTATTCTATTATTTATTAAACTTTTAATATTAGTTAAAATATATATAAATAATTTATTACTTTTAATTATAGTAAGAATATTTTATAATACTTATCCCCTTTAATCCTTTTACTTTACTTATTTAATAAAAAGTATATAAACTATAATATATATATTATTAATAGTATTAATATATTTATTAAAATATATATTCTTCTTCTATAGCTTATACTATTTATTAATTTAGTTTTAAAGCTTTAGATATATTATTAATTTAATTAAAGTTTTAAAATACTTTAAATACCTTTATATAATCCTATTAATAATTACCTAATATACTAGAAAATAATAAATATAATTTTATTAAAACTTATTATATATATAAATAAAAATAAATACTATTAACTAATATACTATTATTAACTACTTTATATTTATAAAAAGTATATATTTTATTAACTAAGTAAAAAAGCTTTTAAAAGTATTTTTAAATATTTAAAATATATTATAAAACTATATTTTACTTTTATATAAAAAACTATTTATTAACTTATTTATAACTCTAAGTTAAATTTCTCTCTCTTTTATAATAATAATATTTAAAAACTATATTTAACTTAAATATTAATCTTTATAATATAGTTAATTAGTAAGTAGCGGATATTAGTAAATAGCGGATTTTTATAATATTTACTAACTTCTATTAACCTTAATACCTACCTAGTATAATTAATCTAATAAAAGTTAATACTAATTAATATTAACTACTTTAATAACCTTATTTCTAATTAATTTTATTAATTTAAAGGGGTTAGTATAGTTATATTTAAGTTTAAAGTAATTAACTATTAATAAAAAAGGTCTATTTTAATATAAATTATATTCTAGTTTTTTATATTAATCTTACTTTAATTTACCTATTTAAATATTTAATATATTAAAAATTAATAACTATTAATATATTTTTTATTAAAAGAAAATAAAATCCTTTTAGCTATTTAGGTAATTTAAAACTTTTAAAAAAATAATATAAAACCTATACCTATAACTTAAGCTACTACTATCTTTAATATTCCTAAAACTATAATATATTATAAAATAAACTAATAATACTTATATAAAGAATTATATATTAATAAATATAAACTTAACTAACTTAAAAAGTAAATACTTATTTAATATATTATTAAGTAAGATATATAAGGATTTTCTTTATAACTTTCTAATATAAAAGATATAGCTAACCTCCTATTAATATTATATAATACTAAACCTATAGATAAGTATTAGGCTTAATACTTTATAGATTAATAATTTAGCTTTAAAACTAAGTTTAATTATCCTTATAACTATTAAAAAACCTTTTATAAAAATCTAAAAGTTATTAAAAACTAGTTTAAACTACTTTATAATATAATAATTAAGTATTAAATTATTAATAATAACCTCTATAACTTTAATAAGACTAGCTTTATAATAGGTATAATTATTTTAATAATAGTTATTATATATATTAATAGATATAAAAAGGTTAAATTAGTTTAGCTTAATAACTAGGAATAGATATACTATTAAATATATTAATATAAGTAGGTTATAGATTCTACTATTTATAATTATTTATAGTATCTATTATTTTACTAGCTAAGTAATAAAGTTAGGTTTTCTAAATAACTAGGTTATTAAGCTTATTTCTAATAGATAAATAGATAATAAAACTACTTTAAAATAGATTTAATACTTTAATAAGTATACTAAGCTAAAAAGAGATATTAATTATTAAATATTAATTATAAATAGTTATAAAAGCTATATATTAGTTAAGTTTAACTAATATTATAAAGATAATAAGATTATTACTATTAATATACTACTATATTTATTTTACTTACTCTAGTTATTAGATATTATATTATATTTACTTTTAAAATATATATATAATAACTAAATTAATCTCTTTATTTAAGCCTTTATTAATTATATTACTAAGTTTAAGTTCTTTCTTATATTTAAGATAGCTTATAATAAGACTTTTATAATAAAAAATATTAAATTTATATTTAAAGAAGCTAGAATTACCTTTTAAAACCCTAACTCTATAATTTCTAAGCTTAATATCTACTTATAAACTCTAATATAGTCCCTTTCTATTTCTCCCTAGAAATAGGAGTCTTAGATACTATTAAATACCTAATAAACTATCTAGTAATTAAGTTTTATTAAAGGTAGGATCTCTACCTATTAAGGGAGCTCCCCTATACTAATTATAAAAGCTATTAACTAGATAGTAAAGAGTATATAGGTAATAATATATAAACTAATTATTTTAAAAGATTAGGTTTATATTTTTAAAAAGGCTAATATAGTACTTACTAAATATTAAAAAGGCTAAAAAAACTTAGGTATAACTTAGAAGAGTATTTACTATTAAGGAATTCTAAGCTTTTATTTAAAAGAAATAAAAGAGGAAGTAGCTAGTTAGTAAAATAAGTAGTAAGGTTAAGGAGTTAGTCTATAGTAGACTAATTAAATAATAGTATAGTAACTATAGTAAAACTAAGTATAATATAAAAACTTATAAGAAAGATATAAAGGACTTTAGTTAATTAGATTCTAAATAGATTATATCTTTTTTAAATTAGTTAATACTAATTAATACTAATATATATATTTAGTTAATCTATTATAGACTATATTTTTAATAGTATAGTTAATATTAATTAATATAAAATATATATTTCTTACTAAAAGTTATTTATTTTAAACTAGTACTATATTTATACTAACCCCTTTAAATTAGCTAAATTAATTAGAAATAAGGTTATTAAAGTAGTTAGTATTAGTTAGTATTAACTTTTATTAGATTAATTATACTAGGTAAGTGCTAGGGTTAATAGAAGTTAGTAGATATTATAAAAGTCCGCTACTAATATCCGCTACTTATTAATTAACTACATTATCTATAATAATATATTATTATATATAAAGCTATTAATATATATAATTATTAAACTTATAGTTACTTTATTATTAATTATAAGTTATAAAAGTTAATATATTAAATTAAGTTTATTAAACTAAGTTTTAAAATCTAATTTAATAAACTTAGTTTAATAGTAGAATATATAATAATCTTCTTTTAAAGTAGTTATAGCTAATAAGGAAATTATAATAGAGTAAGAGGTATTTATTAAAACTTAGTTTAATAATATATAAATAAAAACTTTTATCTATAAATAAGAATTATAGTTAAAATAAGAATAAGGTACTTATTAAAATAATATATATACTAAAATACTACTTATTTAATTATTAAACTAACTTTAGCTAGATTAGAAATTACTAAGTATTTAACCTTTAATAACCTTCCTACCTCTTTTTCACTTAACGTTATTAAAACTATATATTATATAAACTTTTTCTCCCTTTATATATATCTAAAAGCGTATATAGTCCTTTAATTTAATAGTAATCGCTTAAAAACCTAGCGTTTATATATTATTTAAATTAATATAAATATTATTTAAAAATTTATATAACTTTAACTATACTATATTTTCTTTTAAACTATCTATCTATTTATTATTTACTTAGTTATTAAACTCTTCTTTTTAAAACTTATATATAAACTTTTTAAGTTCTTAATATTTCTACTTATATTAATTTTTTATAAGCTCTTTAAATTTCCCTTTTCCTTTTATTTTTTAAATATTTTATAAACTTTATATATTATTTTAATTCCTTTATTAAATTAAAATCTATAATAAAAGAAAATATAATAAAAGAAGATATAGTAAAAGAAGATATAGTAACTTTATAATTTTACTTTATAACTTATTTATAACTAAAAGTTACTATTTTACGCTAGTAGCTATAGCGTTAAGCTATATTTATTTATACTAGTATTATTAAAGTTAAAGCTATTATAAACTATAAATAACCTAGTTTAACACTATTAAACACTATATAAAAATACTATTACCGTATAACTTAAGGCTTTATAAGTTAGCTAAAATAAGTAATAATAAAGCTATTATTACTCTAATTATTTTATAGGATATATATAAGTTCTAGCTCTACTTAAATATATACTCTTCTAACTAAACTAAGCGATATAACCTTCTTATATTATATTATAAAACTATTTAAAAGTAATTTTTTAACCTACTATACTATTAAAGCTAAGATAACTATTAGCTAAAGTAACTATAATTTATTATCTAAATATATAGAACTAATAGTTTATATTAGTATAGGTCTTACGTATATATAAGGGTTGTGGTTATATTGCTTAATTAGTATATTAGGAGGAAGAGCTTATACCTAGAAAGTAGAAGGCTAGACCTTTACTATATACCTATAAATTAGTTATATAACTCTATAAGTAATTATATTACGCTTACCTTTATTCTTATACTAGTAGTCTTTTATTAAATAGTAGGTAAGCTTTAAAAAGTTATTTCCTTTAAAGTTAAGTTAAACTTAAACCCTTACTATCTTTTAATTTAATATAGTATACTAACTTAATTAGCTATAATACTATAAAATAAAGGTATATATTAAAATAAGAATTATTATTAGTGTTTATTAGTATAGTTTATATATAGGTTAATTCTTTTTATCTAAAGTAAATCCTATTAAACATTAAATAGTATATTCTATATATAATTAACTTTTTATTAATTTAATTAACCTTTTATTAATTTATATTTCCTTTATATAAAGTTTATAAAAAATATAATATTTATACTTTATAATAGTACTGTTATAGGTAGGTAATAATCCTTTTCTCTAGAGCTTTAGATTAGACTAGATTAAATTAGATTAAACTAATTATAGTTAAGGAAAAAACTTAACTACTAATATAGAATTACTTTAAAACTATCTAATTTAAGTATTTTATTATAAATCTTCCTTATAATAGGTATTATATAATAGTATAAAAGTATTAAAGTTATTTATATAGTAGTATAGTACTCTTCTCTCTTAGTTACCTTCTATAAGTTTATAGGAGTAGTTATAGTTCCTATTATAGATAAAACTACTTAAGAGTAAGGGTTTTCTAATAATATACCTCTTAAATACTAGTATCTACTCTAGAACTAATAATATAAACCTAAGTTTAAGAAGGTCTAGGGTTAGGTATAGTAACCTAAGATAGTTCTATCTTAATATAATACCTAAGGGTTATTATATTAGTTTAACTTTTTACTTTTATTAGTAATATATACTATTTTATAAATATTAATTAAACAGAGTAACTTTATTAACTTAAAGATCTATTTATCTTAATATTATTAAGGTAACTATTTTACTAGAAGTAATTCTTTAAGTAATATCTTTACTTAAAACTCTATAGGTATTAGTACCTTTTAGTCTATATATCCCTAAATATAAAGCTTTAACTTATTATTAGAAATAAGTTATTTAAAGGCCTTATTTAGTATTACCTTTATTATTATATTAGTAGGATTATTATTATTATTAATTTACTTAATCTTATTAATCTCTCTCTATTTATATAATTAATAAAGTACTATTATATTAATTATTAGGTATTTTTTTTAGTAATATCTAACTTAACTAAATACTTATATAATAAGTAGGAATTAGTATAAATAATAAGTAGGATCTATAGAAGTCTTAAGTAGTTAGTAACTTTATAGATTATAGTGAATATTATAATATTTATATTAAATCTATTAACTATACTATAGATCTTTAAAGTAAGTATACTTTAAGTAACTCTTTTATACTTAGTAAAGGACTAATAGATAATATTTCTAATAGCTTTCTAGTAAGTATTATCTATATTTAGCTCCTCTATAAAAAGAGCTATTATAAATTTAATTTATAAGCTAAGGTTAGTATTATTAGTAAAGGAGCTATCTATAAAGACTATAAGCTTAGCCTTTATAATATCTATTAGTATAAACTAAATTCTATAGTTTATATTATTAACTTACTATTATAAATACTTATTTAATTTAGTATAGTTTAAATCTATTAAATTCTATATTTATACTACTATAGAGAGATTAAAGGCTATTTCTAGTTAATAGATTATAGTTAAGTATACTCTATAAGCTTATTACTTAATATATTTCTATATATAATTAGATATATTAATATTTATAGATTTAATCTTTATACCTTAGCTCTTTTAATATATATAGATATTTATTCCTTACTTAAGAATATAAGAGCTATTAAAGTTAAATATAGTATTCTTCTTAAGTTATATTTATAACTTATAGTTTAACTCCTATTCCTATACCTTCTCCTCTAAAAACTTAGAGAACTTAAGAGTATTAAAGTTAAAAGTATTATTAACTTATATAGCTATTAAGCTAAAATTATTCTTCTTATATATAAAGTCTATAATTATAAAGTAAGGATTATATATAGAAGTCTTTATCTATAGATCCTTAATATAATTTATTTAGTATATTATAAACTAGTAGACTCTAGATTTAATAATACTATAAAGTAGCTTAATAATCTTTATAATAGTACTAAGAGAGTACTTATACTATAGCTTAAGTAGTAGGTATACTAAGATAATATACTTTAGTTTAGACTTTAACTAAAGGTATACTTAAGTAATATTATAAAGTTCTAAGATTATACTATAAAGTATAATTAGTATAGCTATTAATACTAGTAGAAGATATTAGCTAGTATACTATATAGTTAAAGATTATATAAGAATACTCTTCTTCTCTTTATCTCTATATCCTTAAAGAATTATTTATAACTTTTTAAAAAGCTTAATATTCTTACTTTTAATCTTATAAACTATATAAGTATTAAAGATATATATTCTACTATATTTCTTCTTATTAAATAGTTTAAAGATAAAGATATTAAGTTTAATTAAGTTAGTAATTTCTATATTATTAGATTCCTTAAATAGGTTACCTAAAGTATAGATTACTCTATTATATTAGAGCTTTAATATAAGTATAAAGTTCTCCTTCTCCTTCTCTATTATAAAACTTATTATTAAGGTAGGTAGAGTATAGTATATTACTAGCTTTAGCTTATTCTTTATACCTCTTAGTTATCTATATTAGTATAGCTATAGTATTATTACTATTATTAATTTAGCTAGACTACTAATCTCTACTAATAGTAGTATAAACTATATTATTAGTTTTAGTAGAGTTCTATTATTTTTACTATCTTTATTATTTAAAGGCTTATAATAGTACTCTTATACTTATATAGAGTAGAATATAATAAGTCTATTCTTAAGATTAAATATAATATTATATTTATTAATAGTAATTAACTTATATAAACCTTATTAGCCTTCCTTCTCTTTCTATATATATATATTACTCTAGAGAGGAAGAGTAAGAATATTTATAATATTTAAGCTATTCTATATATTTAGAGTATTATTTACTTTATATTATACTATAAGTATCTATAGTACCTTTATTACCTTCTAAATAGCTATTATTTATATTAAGGTTAAAGGTATTAGTAGTAATTCTTATATAATCTAAGGGTATACTTTAAAGATAAATAGTATAGAAACTAGTCTATTAAATTCTATAGTATTATTAATAGCTTTAAAAGCTATCTATAATATTACTTCCTTACTAAAGGTATTCCTAAGTTTAGTATATAAGATCCTAAATATATATTAAAGTAGAGTATAGTATTATTTAACCTTATTAACTAACTAATATACTTTTATAGGTACTTACTTATAAGTAATACCTATAATCTATATAGTACTCTTAAATTCTATAAATATAAAGTTAGTTTCTATATTATAAACTAAATAGTTTAATAGTCTTAAGTATATATTAATCTATACTATTTATAAAGCTTTCTATATATCCTTTATAAATAGAGAAGATAGGAAATATTTATTTTAAAAGAAGGTTACTAAATTAATAATATATAAAATAGGAAGTAAAATTAGGTATATAATATTAATAATAACTTTATAGTTAAAGTTATAGTTATTCTATAGGTTAAACTTAAACCTTCTAAGAGTAGAATTATAGAGTTAATAATAATAATAAAACTTAAAGATTACTTTTAAAGTAGAAGGTTTAATAGAATAACTAGTATTAGAGAGAAAATAAAAGAGTTAATTAATAGAGGGATATTTAAACTATTAGTAAAACTATTATAGTTTAGCTATTATAAAGAATATTTAGTATTAGCCTTATATATCTTCTACTATAAACTATAGATATCCCTATTTCTAAGTAATTAGAAATATTAGCTTAGAACTATCCTTCTTAATATATACTACTTTATTAGTAGTATTCTAAAGAAAGATATCTAGTATTATTATATCTTAAATATAAAGTAGAAAAAGGGTTAGTATTTCTATAATATAGAATACTATCTTATTAATTAGTATCTAAATAGTTACTATATTAATAGAGAAGATATTAGGTTCTAAACTAAACTTAATAGATACTTTTATATTATAAGATATATCTAATATTATAGATAGGTTTATATTCTATAAAGTAAGGAATTAGTTATAGTTATTAGTAGAGTATTTAGCTACTCTTATGTCTAGAATAATTTCTTAGAATCTCTAATAGGAATAATAGCTATTAAGTATAAAAGCTTATACTAAGCTTATACTTATTCCTATAGTTCCTTTAAAGGAAGGATTAATAGAGTAAAGGAATACTTAATCTATTAAGAATATAGTATTTTTATAGTTAAAAGCTTAATCTTATAAGAACTAAGTAATCTTATTATCTTAAAGATTAATTAAATCTTTATTATTATTATTATCTACCTTATTAATATAAAGGCCTTCTATATTAATAATAAAAGCTATAAAGTTAATATCTAAAGAGTATTTATTTTTATTTTACTAAGCTATAAAGTACTAATTATATATATATTAGTACTCCTTAGCTATATACTTAGTTAACTAATAGCCCTCTCTATTATAGATAAAATAATATTTATTTTAAAAACTATTACTACTTAAGTAGTTACTATAGCTATTTAATTAGTTTCTATAGCTATTACTATAGTTATTATATCTACTATAACTAGGGAAGTATATACTATAGTTATTTAACCTACTATTAAAGCTATTACTATAGAAGTTACTATTACTATAAAAGCTACCTTAACCTTAGTTATTACTAAACTTATAGCTATTATAGCTACTATAGTACTTATAGTCTAAGAAGTATTAGTTATTATCTTTATACTCCTTATTATAGCTAACTTTACCTATATAGAAAGCTTAGTACTTAGTTAACTATTAACTCTTATAAGCTTAAATTAAAGTATATAGACTAGAATAGAGCTATTTAATTAATTATAGTAAGTTAAATAAAGCTATAGTAAACTCTAGTATATCTTTAATTATATATAGTATATTATCTTATATAAGCTAATTACTATAAGTTTAATATCTAAAAGCTTAATAATAAATAAATAACTTATTAATTAATAGTTAAAAGACTTATATATAGTCTTTATTAAAGTACTTTTACTAAAGTTTAATAAATATTAGTATAGTTTAATTTATATAGTAGTTTTAGTAATTTATATAGTTATTAAAATAAGTTTTAATCTTTAGATATATTATTCTAAATAAATTATCTTACTTAATATATTATATATAATAAGTCTTTACTCTTCCCTTTAAAATATAAAAGAATACTATTTTAAATTAGTATAGGCTAATACTTATATTCTTATAGATAGTAAAGAATAACCTTATCTTATTATTAAGTATATTATATAGATTATTAGTATATATATCTTTATCTTTATAGTACTTATTAAAGTTTATAATTATTTATATATTAATTATTAAGTTCTTTATCTTTACTAATAGGAGTATAGAGTATATATTATATATCTTAGATTATCTAGTAAATTACTTAAGGTTAATAGGGTTCTTAGGAGTACCCTTACTATTATTAGGTGGAGTAGGAGGTTTACTATTAGGGGGATTAGGTAGTTTAATAGTACCTTCTTCCTCCTTAATACTACTATTAGTAGAGAGATTAATAGGTTAATTTATAGTACTTTTCTTTAAAAGCTTTTTATAAAATCTATAAATTATCTTACTATAGTAAAGTTTATTACTATTTTAAAAGAATAGTATTACCTTATTAGGTTCTTTAGAGAATAAATAAGTAATAAGTATATTTATAAATATAGTTATATATAGAAGATTATAAGTCCTAGTATAGATTTACTTTACTTATAGTATCTTCTTAAGTTCTTTTAAGATATTATTATTAATACTTTAGAATATCTCTATAGTTTATCCTTAGAAGTCCTTAAAATACTTATAATAAACTTTATTAAAGTTTATTTTAAAATATACTTTAGTATAGAATATAATCTATATAAAGAGGTAAGTTATATTAGTATCCTTTATTAAGGGTATATTACTTTATAGGTTAGGATTATAAGATTTAACTTAATTATAAGTAAAGTATAAGTTATTATAAATTAATTTATAGGAGGGTACTATAATTAGTAATTAATTTAAAAACTATACTCTTATAGGTAATTAGGGTAAATAAGTTAATAAAAAGTAGTATAAGGGGATTTAGGGGTAAATCTAACTATACTAGTATTATTAGTACTATAGTTATATTATTAATATAAGTACTATTAAAGGTAGGAGTAGAGGGGAATAGAGTAGAATAAAGTATTACTATAACTATAGTCTATAGTCTATAATTATAGTTATAGTAGTAGTTAGTTTAGTTTTAATAAGCTAACTAAATTCTACTAAGTAGTATATTAGTTATTATAATATATCTAAGTATCTATTCTAATATTAAAGTTAGGTAAATTAGAGGGCTTAATAGGGTTAAATATATTATTTATTATTATATTACTAGTCTTTAAAGATAAAGTTATAGCTTATTACCTATCTTAGGTATTATTCTAAATATAGAAGAAGTTTATTAATAAGAGAATACTATATATCTTAAGTCTTATAGATAACTATAGTATTCTATAAGGTACTTACTAGAAGTATAGGAGGAGAGATTAGTAATAAGAAGTTCTACCTTTATTTTAAGTCTAAGTAGACCTAGTAGTTCTTTAAGGTATAATAGATACTTATATATTTCTAATATAAAAACTCTATTAATATATATCTAGCTATATTATTATTATATAATTTATTATAGTATTACTACTATAATAAATTTAGTAGAACTTATAGTATTACTATAGCTACTTTACCTAAAGACTTATAAAGAATCTAGCTATTAAAGTAGTTATCTATCTTTTTATACCTTACTATCTATACTTACTACCTAAAGTAAGTACTAATTAGTATTAGTATAGGTCTTATATATATATAAGGGTTATAGTTATATTACTTAATTAGTATATTAGGAGGAAGAGCCTATACCTAGAAAGTAGAAGGCTAGACCTCTACTATATACCTATAGATTAGTTATATAACCCTATAAGTGATTACATTACGCTTACCCCTATTCCTATAGTTTATAAATAGTTATAAAATAGTAATTAATAACTAAGTATACTTTTATATAAAAGGAGCTTTTAAATTTAAAGCTATAAATATTATATTTATATTAATAAAACTTAGTTTATTTATTAATAAATTAAAAGTATATAATATAAACTTTAATATTATTAAAACTTATATATTTTTTAAAGTAAAGTTATAAAAGGGTATAAAGTTATTATTAATAAAAAAGAAGGTGTTTAAAAACTTTAAAAAAAGGTTTAATAAAAGTTAAAAATTAGATTAAACTATAGATTTAAAATAATTAAATAAACTTAATTAAAAAAATAACTATAGGTTTTTTAACTTTATATTTAAAAAAGTTTTAAATATTTTATATTTATTTTATAAAGATTCTTATTTTTAATAATAAAGGTAAATATATAAAATAGTATAAAGTTATTATAATTTTTCTTTATATTTTTATAAATATTTTTTATTATTTTCTTTAAAGCTTTTTAAATATTCTTATAAATATATTTTATATAGTTATTTTTAAAATAGTTTATTTTAGCTTTTATTTTTTATTAATAGCTATATAATTAAATAGATATTCTAATTATATAAGTTTATTTAATAAAGGTTTTATATATATATATATATATTAATAGTAAAGGATTATATTTTTAATTAAAATTTCTTTTATAAAATTATAAGCTTATATAAAGATTATTTTAAAACTATTTCTAGTTTTCTTATATAATTACTTTATTATTTATTAGCTATTAAGTTATATATTAATAAATTTAATTTATAATATTATTAAAAGTAATACTTTTTAACTTTATTTATATAATATAAAGCTAAGACTATATACTTAGATTTTTATACTATTATTAATATTATATTTTTTAATACTAGGTTTTTAAGTATTTACTACTATATAAATGGACTGTATACTTTTAGAATATATATAGATTAAGAGTAAAGCCTCCTAGAGAGTTATGTGGTTCTATTCATGTACTACACATTCTTAATTTTAGTAGAAGTCTATTTAACTCGAGAGAAGACGAATGGAAATCCCGCGCAATCTCTAAATAACACTCTATATTTGTACTTAGCTGCGGAACTCGCTGAAAATGCTCCACTCAAGACACATCTCATCCGGAGAGATGTCAAGGGAGTGTGCGAGGCATGGTCATCTCTTTCGATCTAGTAAGTTTTCATGTTTGCTTCACTTTCTTTTAGTCATAACGCATGGAACCTTTAATGTTTCATTTCTTCTCTTGTGGTGCTTACGTTTAGCCATTATTAATTTTCCTGCCCACTCGTCGTCAGTACCTATCTGCGTAATTTTCCAAGCCAGAGCCAATCACAAGCCTTTGGAGACTCATCTAATTATTCTGCTGTTCATTTTATTAGCTTCGAGGCTAAGAAGTCAATACCTGTAATCGCTGTGAAACCAGGCAATCAACGGACTTTCAAAAAGTGCCAGATAGAGGTAGCATTCCACTTTCTCTTTGTGCGTATGCTCTAGTGTGTACTTCATATGCAGGCCGTCAAAACCAAACTCAGCCTCCTAGGCCAAAGTTCAGTCGCCCTGGGCAATTTTCGTACTTTCCAACGCTCCATAGTCAGTCTCAGACTCTGAGGGCTGGCAAGTGCTACTTGCGCCTTCCGTACATCTCGTGATACTATGTGGCTGAAATGTTTATAGATATTCTCCCCAGTCCGAGAAAATACAGCTCTGTGAGATACCAAAATAGCATTGCAAAGCCCCTATAGCTTGATCGCAACTAAGACCTGTTACGTGATCTTCGTGCCTTACACGGCTTTTACGTTCCGTAAGGTGCCCGGATATCGACCACCGCGCACTTCGCAGATGCTGCGCAGTCCGAGCGACTCCAGTATTTCTTGGCATCCCGCTACGGTATCTTGCAGGCAGGGTTGAAAAATTAGTCATTTTAGTTAAAAATCTAGTTTTTTTAGTCACACTTTTAAATACTATAAAAACCACATTAAACTTATAAATAAAGCTTAAAAAGATAATACTATATAATTTAAAGTCTATAATTTAATATAAATTATTTAAAAAAAGATTTTATTAAAAGTAAAGCTAGTAATATTATTTTAAAGTTTTTAAGTCTTAGTTACCCTTTTTTTAGTAACTAAAATAACTAATTACTAATAAAAAGTTCTAGAAATTAGATATTAAAAATTAGAAAAAAGATTTAAATATATTAATATTTTATCTACCTTATATATAAATTTCTTATATATTTATTTAAGTGGTGGTGTTTTATTTTAGTTTAAAGAGTGATTAAAAAGTGACTAAATTTGTGACTAAAATGACTAATTTTTCAACCCTGCTTGAAGGTTCCGCAAACCGTATGGGCACAAGGGCTGCCTTATCAATTTATCACGCAGATTCTGTAGCTGCGGAGCGGACACCGGGTTAAAGTTGGCAGGCCTTTGACTCGGCGTGAGACGACGGATGCTCGAGTTTAATAGTCTGCGATTGCAGTCTTCAGCGCGGTCTCAACAGTGAGTCTTTGTTTTCTCACCGGAGTCATGCGGAGCAATGACGTCTCGCAGACTGGGCTTGTAATACGTGACTTTTGGCGTGCGGCTGGACGTTTTGACTGTAAAGAGGCGCACTGTTCCGACTTCTTATCGGCGTATTCAATCAATCTCTGGATCACCCGGCTGTCATGACAGAAACGTCAATGCCATCGAGATTGCCATACTAACATCTTAGTAAGCGCTTGAGCTGCAGTGTCGAAGTGGTGCCGCGCAAGTACGACAAATCAGATTCAGAAGCGGACAGGAAGCCGCTGTCAGACGGAAGGGTTGCAACGTCAATTCAGCTTGTTCAACATCGTTGAATGAGCCATTGGCCACATTTAGACCGAGGGACGAGTCGTCCTGCGGCTTACCTTCAAGGACCTTGCTACTTGATGGCGATCTTGCTGGCATGATAGGTTGCATAGAGCACATCAATATGTCCTCTTCTCTATAGACACGCACCCTCGGAACTCCTAGGGTAGTAGTAGTCGGCCGCTGGTGCCGACGGCCGGCTGCATGACGATTCTGGTCAGAATAGCACCAGTACAACGGTGCAGTCTGCCGTAAGATACGCAGCATTCTGAGACTTATTTGAGGGGCAGAATGGTGTGAGGCCCCTCACAAGGCACCTTGGCTGCAGTGGGATTAAGAGGTAACGATTTGCGCTTAAAGGACTACTACCTCGTCCCGCCCTCGTCGCCCCTCTCCCAATTTTTGTGACATTCAAGTTCTGAACTTTTGGATACACGCATTTCAAAAGCTTCTGGAAGGCAAATAACATCATGGCATATACGGCCTTCATCCCGCTTATCATCGTGGCCGCCATCGTCTACAAGCTACGCAATGTCGGCCGTAGACCACAAAACTACCCGCCCGGGCCTCCAACGATGCCCATAATTGGAAACCTGCACCAAATGCCATCGAAGAATCCACACCATCAGTTTAAAAAGTGGGCGGAGGAATATGGGTATGTTTGAAAAGCCTGAACAGTGCCTGATAGCAGGGGTGTTTTACTGATTTCGCCTGGTAGGCCTGTATATTCTCTTATACTCGGGACGGACATCATGATAGTGCTATCGTCTGATAAAGCTGTCAAAGATTTGTTGGATAAGCGCAGCAACATCTACTCATCTCGTCCTGAGCTTTATCTAGGCAACTTGGTTAGTGGGTATCTGCGTGTGCTGCTCATGGTATGTATTCTTCCTCCCTGATGCTAGTGCTCGCCTGGGAGTATCACCGAAGCCTAAATTCAAGTGCCTTTTAGCAATACGGCGAAACCTGGCGTATGATACGGAAGATTATGCACTCCGTTCTGCACATAAATGCATCGAAAGGATATGTGCCATACCAGGACCTCGAGAGCAAGCAGATGTTGAGCGGTATCTTAGACGAGCCACACTTCTTCGCCGACCACATCCGCCGCTTCACCAACTCCCTCACCACACAAATGGTCTTTGGTTTCAGGACGATCGATATCCATGATGAGAACTTGAAGAGACTGTACGAATGCGTCGAGCAGTGGAGCGAGGTTATGCGATCCGGTACCGCGGCTTTCTTGGACGTTTTCCCGATCTTGAGGAAATTACCGGAGTCCATGCTTCCATTACAGCGCTACGCGAAACAGCTACATAAGAAAGAGAAGGCACTTTATGTGGGACACTGGATGGAGACGAAGGAAAAGATCCACAAGGGGACAGCAATGGTAAGGCTCTTGAGGTTAATGTGTACCATAGGGTAGTGTATGAAAATGCTAACGATGCATAGCCTTGTTTCAGCGTCGGCGTTGCTGAAGGACAAAAGAGCTATGGATTCTCCGATGATCTAGCGGGATACATTGTTGGATCCCTCCACGAGGCTGGTTCAGATACGACAGCATCTACTCTCAATGGCTTCGTCCAGGCCATGGTACTGTACCCAGAAGCCCAGAAGAAAGCTCAATTTGAGCTAGACAAGGTATGCGGCAACAAGCGGCTCCCAAATACCGACGATTGGGATTCTTTGCCTTACATCCGCGCCTGCGTCAAGGAGGCACTGCGTTGGTTGCCCACAGCCATCCTCGGGATGCCGCACGCCGTCATTCAAGACGACGAGTACATGGGCTATAAGATTCCCAAAGGCGCTTCAGTGATGTGTAAGCTTTTATCGTGCCATCTGCTCTCTTATTTGTGAAATTGCTAACAGAATTTTAGACAACGTCTGGGGTATCAATATGGACGAGAATCGATTTAACAATCCACGAGCCTTCGATCCCTCTCGCTATGAAGGTGACAATCAGACATCGGCAGAGGCAGCAATGAACAGCGATCCCAGTCAGAGGGACCACTTCGTCTTTGGAGCCGGGCGCAGGGTGTGCCAGGGCATGCACATTGCCGACCGTTCCTTGTTTTTGAGCATCTCGAGGCTACTGTGGGCCTTCAACTTTGAGAAGGCCACTGACGCTCAGGGACGAGAGATTGTGCCGGACCAGGACGACCTCACTGAAGGGTTCCTGGTGCAGCCGAACCCTTTCCCTGCGAAGATCACTCCGAGGAGCGAGATTCACGCGCAGGCTATTCGGAAGGAGTGGGATGGATGCCAGGCACTTCTCGATGAGAGTAAGCAGTGGAAGGAGGTCCCGCAGGGAATGGTGTTCAAGTCCCCGGTGCCGTCAGAACTCAAGGACTGAGTGACGCCGCCCGGAGAGTCGACCATGCGGCACGTGTACCTCGCACACGAAATTAAATGCATCGTAATTGTGCTTCTCTGTATGGGAGTTAACTAAATTGCTCTATCCAAATCGTGAGATTTCGCTGCGATCGCATTCGCTTGGCTAGAAATACAATGGTTGGGGTTCATGATTAACTACTTGCTCGATGAAAATCGCCGCCCACGACGATGAATACTGTCTTGTCGGTAGCCTCTGATTAGGTGCTTGAAGCGCTTTCAGTGGAATGAGAGTTGCTGTCTCGGCGCTCGTATGGCGATGCTACCTAGGTATGTACGCTTCCCGGAGCCATGCACTAGAGGGCTGGTACGGTCTTTGACCACGGCTGATGCATGTTACTTGATCCAATCAACCTAGGTATGGAATGTTGCATGTGATGTCTCCGGTGTTAATATCAATAGTCTGCAGGGTTCAAGAAGAAGAAAAAAAAGAATTGGAGGCATGGGGAGAGTCCCAATCCTGTTTTTAGCGACGGACTTTCCATTTATCACCATCAGAGCTGGTTTTGCGTTGACGTCGGCTATTCAGCCGTCACTCATGCCTTCGTCCCATGACCCGGCGCCAGCTTTCTTGCCGCGGTCCTGCTACAAAGCCCCAGAGTAAAGTGGGAGTAGATCAGCTTGTGCCAATCCTAGTCCTCGTGATCTGCAAAGGGATAGACCACGAAAGACTCAGGGCTGTAGTAGTGAACATCAACCCGTGTCAAGCACAATTCCGTGGAGCATCGCCTCTGACGGAAACCATTTGGTGAGCTGCTGTCCCCATCCTCGCCAGCCTCTACGCTCGACTATGAAGTCCCAGTGTCGAGGGTTGAGCACCGGTGCGAACGTCCTTCCTTGAGACCGACATGATTAGAACCTAGAAGAGACCGTCATGGGGGCGGAAGTTCTCCTTATTGCCACGAGGGCCCTCGTCTGTGCACCTTTCGGATACAACCTGCTTCCGGCATACAGCAGGGCCTGGCATCCACCACCTCGCGGCGGAGGGCAACGAAACTTGAGTCTTTCCAGAGGGGTTTCATTCGGCACAAGACCCGTTCAGCTGTCAATCATCTCAGGAGCTGGAGACCAATCCCTGCGGGCTCGTGCTTTCGCTGTTCTCGGTGGACGTCTCTCGCTCGGGTGATCGTCAAAGGCGTGGCCATGTATCTCCTGCGAGATGCTTGCAGGACCAGACACGGCCGAAGCCAGCCCAAGCTCCTTGCCACGTCAAAAGACCACAAAGAGGAAAGAAAAAAAGAGACCATGAACGCACTGAGGACGCGGAAACGATGTGTGAGACGACACAAGTGGGAGTTCGTCGCCCGAATTCTCATTCTCTCGGTTCCAACACGTCTCCTTCCTCGGGGTCTCAGCACAGACTTGGATATCAACCAAGGGGGTCGGAAAAGCTTTTCGAAAAGGTCTCGTCTCATCTTAGGTGTCCAGAGCTGCATCCCTGCACCCTACTGCGGTGAATGCAAGGGCAGATGAGAGAACCGTACTCCGAGAGTCAAGAAGCAACGTGACGCTCATCCCTCGCGTTGCCGAAAATATCATGCAACACAGAACAAAACAAAAAGCACAAGGCCATTGCAGGGGCTGGGAGATCATGACAGCTCCCCGGGAACCAGAAGCGTCTCGTTGGGGTGGAGAGATCCAGAGCTCTACATAACCACCGACGACTGGCCAGGGCAGGCAGCCCGCATTTAGGCACCCCGATTGATAAGATCCGCCGTTGCGTACCGGTTGATCGTGTGCCATGGGGAAGCGACAGAGCTTCGTAGGCTTCTCGACACACGGAGACTCCCCTCGCCGCGTTGGCAGCACGCGCTGCTTCATGGATGAGCAGCGCGGACGAGACGTCCGATCACCGCGGGGCATGTTGATCTCCCAAGACCCGCGCTGCTGCGACAACTGCAGGCTCTTGAAGCGAAGCTCTGCAGACACCCGTGCAGGAGAGCAATAAAAAGGAAATAAGAAGAAATAAGGAATCTGAGATCTTACATGCTGAGCTCGGCCATCAAAGCCCAGTCGTTATCGACCAAGGTATCGTGCCAGAGCGTGGATCATGAGCAACCAAATGCCCGGCCCCCATCCAAAGCTTTGACGAGACTGGTTCCGCAATCCATCCGCCTTTGCGGATGGGTTGTGCAGGGAGCTGCCCGGCCGATAGACGAGCCCCGGCAGCAACTCGATGCATCTCAATGCTTGGTCGCGACCTTCAAGCGCTGTGGGCGGAGGCTGGTAGAAAGATGCAGACAACCACAAACAACTTGATCTGATGTGATCTGAACCGATCCGGTGCGGGCCGGCTGGCGCTTTGAGCCCTGGTTTTGCGATCCAAATTGGCTTTGGGGTTATTACAATGACACCCATGGATCCCTTTCACCAGGCCAGGTCTTGGAAATCAAGATGACTTCATCCTTGGCTTGATCGCAAGGGTGTGTACAGTTTCTTTCCTCGTGTCGGACAGGAATCGCCCAGCAGCATGCACACTTGAGCAGGGCCGGCGGATGCAGGCTGGGTTGCTCTGGATGTGTGCGATACGAGAAAGAGCAACCCCGCATGTATTCCTGCAATGAAACGGCGAGACTTTCGGAATCGTCACCATGCAACGCGTTCGGGCGAACTGCATTCGAGCTTTGGAAACTTTCTGTGTGTGAGCACCCGCTGCCGTGGGACGTTGGCTCATGCTTCTCTGCCCCCTTCGTCCACGAAGTTGATTGCGTTGCGGACACGTGTGGGGTGTGGATGCACACTGGCCCAGCATCGCCGTGGCGGCGGGATTGTACACTACTGTGTATACAGATGAGAAATGGCGACCCCGAGCCTGGGAGAGATGGCCAGTGAACCCATGTCTCGGTCTGATGTGCGTCGTCGTTCACCTCAGTCCACCTCAACACACAAGACCGGACAAAGACACGTGCTAGTCCAGTGGCTCTGCCCAAAGCAGACAGGACCCCAGCTTTCCCCGGCGGTCTGGAATCCGGCCTTCCCAAGCTGCCAAGGTGGTACAGTGTATCGTGCAGTGGACCCCTATAGAATCAGCTGCCTGCCCCTTTTGCGGGTCGACGGCTCAGAAGTCCCACCAAACAAGGCTCTGGAATCAATGGGACGTTCGATGGAGCCTTCGGTGGCTCTCACTGGGCCCATCAGTCTGTCAGTGCCATAGGGCGGGCTGGGCGGCTTACTCGATCTCGTCGTTCCGCCCCTTCCAGCACCTTTGCAGGGTGCGACACTTGAAACAAATCGGGGATCTGCAGATGGGTTACGGCATCCAGTGGCCTGCCGCCCCCGCCCTATGTGCTCTTTGTTGGTGGGTTGTTTCAAGTTGATCGAGCCCAACCCCGGGCCCGGAGCCCGGAGCGAGGAGGGGTGACCAAAATACGAACCCCAGCGGCCATATTTTCGAGATTGCGAAATCTCGAACTAGTTTTGCATTGATAGCCCCCGTCGATTGACGGAAACGTAAGCCAAGGGTCAACCTGCCCGGCTGACCGGCTGCCCTGTAACGGGTTGAGCTCCGACCAATTCGTCCGACCGAGGACCGCTGTTGAACGTCGCACGGCCGGGGCTGGACGTATATGCCCGAGGGATCGATGAGGGTGTGTGACCGTCTGATCCGCGAAACGGGGATGTCACCGGATCGCAGTATGCGTTTGTCGAAGAGACCAGACCAAGACAAACCCTTCCAGACTTGCTTGACCGATGCCGGGTAAAAATAGATTGGCCGTGGTAAATGTTTAACAGGTATATGGGAACGCCGTCGTCCGAAGTTTCATCTCGCTGAGCGCTCAATGCCAGTCGCACGGGATTCTGTCACGTCTAGAAGCCCAAGTCGTCCAGAGTTCACAGCCCTGGAGGTTCGAAAATAAACAAGCCTTGATAGCCATGAGAACTTCTGTGGCCAGAACACTCCGAAACCTGTGCCTCTCCCGTCTGCAGCTATGCCGGGTTGGGCTGGCCTGTCGTGAGATCCTTCTTGGGGCCGCATCAGATTGATTGGACCGTGTTTACTTGCTAATGCTTCCTGGGACCCCAGGAGCTGTCAACGCGGGGTTGGGCCTTGGTCGACTGATTGGGCCGAGCGGACGGAACATTGACCTCCTTCCATTCTTCTTCCTGCGACAAGAAGGCAGACCACCAACCAAAGTGGTGTGTTTGAATCCGGAGAATAAGAGATCGGTCACCAATGAGCCTGTGAGGTCGTATCAAGATCTCTTTCCGCTCCCAATGCATATCCGTCGCTAGCGGTAGTGCCTCTGTAGTGCCCGAGGTGTTCCCGCTCACTTCGGCGCGAGGTAGCTTCCCTTTTGGGTGGCGTGAGAAATATAGTACCGTTAGTTAAAAAGATAAAAAAAAACTAGTCACGCATGGGGCAAAGAGACACGCAATGCCCTTGGAGAGTCTCAGCTGAGAATGCCAACATCCACGCAATGCTCACCCCCAGTCACAAGGCCAAAGACATCTAGACAGAGGATATGTCGGCACGACCTGCAAGGTGTAGATGATCCCGGGGAAGCCACAGACATCCCGAAGCCTGTTCAGCAGCTGCCGTTTTCCCGTTTCATTACACCTTATCATGACCCCCTCGTCGGTAGGTGCAGTCCTTCCTCTTCGGGGGTCCCTTGTGGGCCAAGGCGCTCTCACCATTGGTGACGGCATTATTGGACCCTGCAGCCAAGTGCCAAGTCGCGCCGGGCGCTATTCTAGTGGCTAGCCGGTGTGCCCTTGCCGCTATCATAGACCTGGTCGCCGTGATGGCAAGGGCGGTGGTGCAAGCCGTCTCGGTTGAAATCTTAATCGCCATAAACCACTACCGGACTGGGCTTGCACTGCGCGACTCGACGGAATCCGCAATATCGACATGTGTGCATCCAAGACAGCCTGCAGATGGAGCTTCGAGTCAAGAGCGCAATTTATCATGTACTCTGGCGGAGGGGATCATCGTAGCACCACCGGCCATGCGACACATGGGCTCTGCGATAATGCTTATTGTCCTGCTTGCCGCCAGCCGAGACACACGGACACCGTGTTTGCGCTGAACGGAGATGAGGGTCATCCGCGTCTGGCAATGATAGTCAAGCCATCGTCTCTTGATGCAGCGAGGGAACATCTGGCGCAGCCTCGGACTTCAAGGTGAGATAGAACGATGGCTTTGTCTGTCAGTCTCCCAGCGGCACTGACGGACCAAAAAAAAAATGCACCTTCAGTTAATTAATGCTCAGACGCAACGATTATAGAACCCGCTAGCCTTGTTGCACGGTAGCAGGGTGAAAAGTAGGTCCGCATGGTTTGACGAGCTTCACCTAAGTGAATTATTAGGCTAGTGCCCATCAGCACGACGTCGTGCAGCGGCTATGGCCCGCTAGCCACCTGAAGCAACGGCGTCCGAACTTGCTTGGTGGCTTTCGCGTCTCTGTCAATGTGCTGGCAGTCTAGTAGCAGTTCTTCATGGTCAAGTCCATGTGGCGCCCGTGCCAAAGGCGAGGACAAGGAAACACGGCGCCTTTGTACGCGTAGGCGTCGATGTGGACGAAGCGTCATTTCCGGACATTCTGCGCATTCTGCGTATCTGCCACTTATTAGTACATACAAGCCCCCGGTAGAATGGTTCCCGCCCCGGCCGCATTTGGCGGAAGAGACAACGATCAATCTCGGCCGGCCAGTCAGACTGGCAGGCATCAAGGAGCCTTTTTTCCTCTCGCAGCGTTTCCGTAAGCTTATCCGTGCTTCCTATCAAGGCCTAGGGGATCTACCGATCTTCAGGAGGGAGGTGATGGCGAGTCGCCTGCTGGCTCTCAGCCGAAGCCGGCAGGTCGGCAGGGCGGGCGGGTGGTCGAGGGTATTGGGGTTGATCAATCCGAAGCGAACCATGGCGGCCATGGGCACGCCCATGCGTCGCCGGTTGGCAGGGTCTGGCACCGCTGTCAAGTTTCAACACAAAAAGTGCCGAGTGCAATTCGAGTTTTGCCAAATTGACAGCCGCAACTTGAGTGGTGTCTCGGATTCGCTGATCCTTGCCCAGTGGCCATTCCGCCGGCGAATTGCTGCAACCGCCGAGGGCTCAGAAGAGTCTGGGAAAAGAGGTCTTCACGCCTGGCGCGCCAGGATCACACGGCCCACTGTGGTTGAATGGGCCACTGAGGGGCTTCTACTGCGCTGGGCCTTCTGGGGCCCTCAGGGCCTCTGGGACCACGGCAGGACCATATCACGTCACTGTGGAACCTCTGTTAGAGATATCGAGTGTGCCGGGTACTGGTTTTTCTACGGTAGGATCCTGCGGCCGTGATGACGAAGTGTCCTGTTCTTGGGTCTGGTTTGGGCCTGGCTTGGCCTGGCTTGATCTGCCGGCCTTTGCAAGGCTGTTGGTGGTGCTTACTTTGTTTTGTCTCCATTGTTGGCTGCAGGTCGTGTGGGTTCGGGCTGGGAAAGCAGAAAGCAGGATGCTGATGCAGGTGGGTAGCGGGTAGAGGGAGAAGCGTGGTCGATGACGGAACCATGGGGTGGCAGAAGCTGGAGAGGCAGCCGTGGTAGCCGTACAGCCATGGTGGTGTATGTTTCTATTGTGCAGCTCGTGCTAGCCACTCGTATTTTTCTGGGTGATGATCAATGCTTTGGCTTCGTCCCAGTGTTTTTCCAGCCTCTCGAATGGCAGAGAGTTGCATGCATGCAGGTGTGCAGCGGTGGCAGGGGAGGCCGATTGCGTACGCAGATTGGCAGACAGGCTTTGCCATCCAGAGGGTGCACCTGCACTGCCCAGGCCAGGGAGCGAATCGGGGTGGCGAAACAGCTTTGACTTTGGGGCAGTTGGGGGAGGACAGGAGACCTGGAGGACAGGTCGTACGTATCACGATCCGGCATGGCTGCATGGCTGCATGGCTGCCAGTGCGGCGTGCGTGGACAGGTGGGCCACTGCCTGGCGGGGCCGGCTGGGCCAACAACCACTGCCTGAAGAGGCTAAAGCCAGCGCGAGAGTCGGAGCGAGGTCTGTCCTCTCGGATATGAGACTGGAGAAGACACAAAATCGCATACACGTATAGGATTGCTGTTGAGATGAGAGGGTCACCGAGATTGCAGATCAGTAGTGATCCTACACAGGACTGTTGGTGCAGTTGTCAGACACACCACGAGTTGGGGCGCCTGAATGAATCGACGGCGACGACGGACGACTCGTGTTGAGGTTCAGGTTCCAAGTTCTTGTGTGTGAGGACTCCAGTGTGGCAACGAGGCGTGCTTAGACACGACACGAACTCCGGCTTTGACCTCGGCCTCACTCGTGTTGCCGACCTGGGCGGCGGCGGCAGCGGCGCGCGGCTGGACATGGCAATTACGAACATAGGTATGCTGCTTGTGGCGATGGCGTTGACTATGCTGCAACAAACACAGCCATCGCCGTTCATGGGAAGAAAGCTTGTCTCTCTGGAAGTCGGCGGGTCGACAAGAATAGCATTTGCATCGGTGCTGGCTGAGTCAGGGGGGGGGGGCGGTTGTTAGTTGGTACCAGCTTGGAGCCGCCTTTTTTATTATTGCAGTACTTGGGGTACCTTGGCGACCGACTGAAGATTCCAGCACAATGTCGCCATACCTGGCTGCTGCCCAGGCGTGCCGGGCAAGAGCAGGGCCGATTGGGAGATGGGCTGGAGGGCTGGATGGAGACGTCCCCCAGCTCCCCAGCTCCCAGGAGCACACGCGGTGTGGGCAAGTTGTGGGCTGCCGTGAGCAGTCAGAAGATCGTCGGACACAGCTTGTCTCCAGTTTGTCCTCGTGCGAGAGAAACATTGTCGGGGGGCTGTCAATGCTCGCTGATCGATGACCTCACTCCCCACTGAATCCCAGTGTACGGAGCACGGGCATGGGCACTCTGTACAGTGCTGTGTACGTGCGTTCTTGCCTGGCAGTTATTAGCCTCCGGCCGCCTGCCTCCTGCCTCCTGCCTCCTGCCTCCTGCTGCTGCCGCCCATGCACCCAGGTACCCAGGTACCTATCTCTAGAAAGTGCCTGGGTATGTCCGTGTATGTGTGCTGGAAGAGCTCGAAGACAGCTTCCTACCACAGTAAAACCACATAATAGTACGTAGCTTGGTCGAGCTCTGGACGCACGCCGGCCAGCAACAGGTGGAAACATTGATTGCGTGTACGCTTCTATCACGAACCCCGTGAGGCCCAGAGGCTTGGTCGGGAGTTGAGAGCAACTGCCGGATGCCAATGGAACCATGTCAGATCTAGAACCAGTGTTGGATGTCTCCATCCAATTCCATCCATCGTCGTCGGTTTTGCTGGCTGGCTCCTTCCCGCAAATGCTCACCCACCCACCCAGACACACACACACACACACACACACACACAAACACACCCAAGCAGGCGGCTGGCTGGCTGCAAACGGCAATGGACGGGGGTTGTTGCACAGAGCCCCAGAGCCCGAGCAGCAAGGGAAGAGGGCAGCCAGCCCCTGACGCAGGTACACCGCGGCAACGAGATACGTACCTTGGCGCTATAGGTACGTACCATGCGGCGGCCGGGGCTCATTCAGCCACTAATCTTGCGGATCAACCGCTAGCAGGCTAGCACGGTAGCAGCAGGCGTGTTGGCTTCTGATGGTCTGTCGGGCCTGTCGGTCTCCCCTTTTCCTGGCTGCAACCACCCAATCTGCCAATTTACCTCGCGTCCCATGTGCTGTCGCCATCGCAAGCCTCCCCCCTGCCCCGACCAGTCAGCAGCCCTGGCCGGCCCTTGCCTTCCTGATTTGCACTGCTCTCTAGGTCCCTGGGCCGGGAGTTGATTGCAGTAATTTAAGAAGTTCCCCATATCGAGTGGAGGCTCCCCTTCTATTTGCTGCTGCACCGCGATCGCAACCCCCGTGGCCCAACCCGTTCACGGCACACAAGCCCATCGCGGTATATATGGCACGGTACTGTGCTGTATTTATTAACGCACATGTATGCGACGTCAGGATGTTGTTGCTAATTGTATCTGCGAGACTGGGCCGGTCTATTGAACCATCGGCACTCGATTGAGTTGATGTATGAATGTTTCGAGCTGTACTCAACCGGAGGGGACGGTGGCTGGGGCACCGACTGACTGATGAATGAGCTGGGTGGGTGGGTGGGTAGTTGGAGCAGCACATCAGTGCAGATTTTGGATTCCAACATGAAGAAAGCGAATATTCACTCACTCACTCTACCCAGGCCGCCAGTTCTATCAAAACGGAGTACAGTAGATGGAATTAGGACGATACGTATACACACGGTACGTACCATGACGGTACGTGGGTACCCACACTGCCCTCCTTGTCCCAGTCCCGGTCCAAGTCCCAGTTCAAGTCCAAGACCACCCCGGTCACCAAGGCCTGGTGCCCCCATCGCTTAACACCGACCCTCACTCTATCCAAGCCGTGCTGGCTCTTTTTTCGACTGGCCCAGTTGTTCCTTCTTTTTCTACCCCCATATCCCCCCTTTCCATCCCACACAGCCTGCCCACTTCTTCTTGACCCTCAACCCAACGACCACCGACCTGTCCGATTATTCTTTTTCTTTATTGCTCCCTTGCCCGTCACCGAACCTCGTTCTCGTGGCGACAGGCTTCTCTTCATCTTTCCCCCCTCTCCCCCCATTGTTCGGACGCGTCCTGCTTTCGTCCTTGCCCTCCCCATCGTTGTTTCCATCTTGCACAACGACGCACCATCTGGGCCTCCTCCTTCGGACCAGCCCGTCTCGTGTATCAGCGGATCCTCAAGCCTGACCACTTGCCCCACGGCTGTGTCTGGCTTTGGCCCGCCCGTCCCTCGTTAGCTCAACCCACACCGAGACCACCACCCAATTCCGCCCGGCACCACTTCAAGAGACATCTACCCCCTTTCAACCCAGATCGAGCCACTTGCGACCCGATCCATGTTTGTCGACGTCTAGAACACTCGTCTTTAGACACACAGCCTCCCTCCTACTTCTCTCCCGTCTCGACTTGCTTTCGCCACAGCTTGACTTGGCCAGAAAGAACCACAACAGGACAGGAAACCCAGGGTTGGTCCAATTCCCGATCTCCCGTCACCACACTCAAACAGAGCAACGGAACACACAAAAACTCGACCGGATGAACTCACCAATCTCCCTCTCACCAAAGGATCTCAAAATCATGGGTGCCATGATGCCTCCCCCACAACGTCTCTTCAACATGCGGAGTCCCTTCTCCAGGGCTATCCTGCTGGCCGTCGTGGTGCTCCTGCTCTTTGTCATGACAATGAAGCAGAACACCTACGATGTTCGCTCCGCCGTCATGAAGGCTGCCAACACCGCCAAGCAGACCATGACCACACAGCACCCCCTCGACTCGTCCGCCAACGCGTATGGCGTCGATGACAGCCGCTGGCAGGACGTCCCCTCCAACAGCTCCGCCCTCATGAACTGCAACTACGACACCAAGCACCTGAAGGAGCTCCAGGACAGGTACGAGCTCGGCGAGCAGTTCGAGTACTTCAAGCGCTACGTCAAGGTCTCGCGTCAGGACGTCGAGAGGAAGACCATGACCAAGCTTGACCAGCGATTCCTCCCCAACACCGCCAAGACGGTCGACCTGGGCAAGAAGAATCTGAACGAGCAGTGCCCTGAGCCGCTTGTTGTGCCCGTCACCAAGTCGCCCGCCCCTGACTCGGCCAACCTTACCGACTTCATCTTCGGTGTCTCCACCACCTACAAGCGTTTCACCGAGCCGGAGACGAGCCCCATCAACGATTGGAGCTACTGGCTCACCGACAACCACGGCAACTCGAACGGCGGAAAGATGGTCTTGCTACTGCTCGACGCCAGTGACGACGAGCTTTACGATGCCTGGGACCGCCTGCACAAGGTTGGAATTGACGCCGATGTCTTCCACTCTGACAGCTCCATGGAAATGGCCGTCCGCTATCTGACTCTCGTCCCAACCCTCTACAACCACCGCGAGCGACCCAACAAGAAGTGGCTCGTCCTCTGTGATGACGACACATTCTTCCCCTCTCCCCACGCACTCAGCGAGCGGATGTCTGCCATTGACTCCAGCCGCCCTCTTTACGTCGGAACCTTCTCCGAGGATGTGAACCAGGTCCAGCGTCACGGCTCCCAGGCTTTCGGTGGTGCTGGTGTCTTTATCTCGATGCCGGTCGGCGAGATGATCAACGAGCTTTACGAAACATGCAAGACACCCCAGAAGCTGCAGGAGGCCGATTCCGGCTGGGGCGCCCAGGGAGACATCCTACTGCGGAAGTGCATCTACGAGAACAGCGACGTTCGTTTGACTCTCGAGAACGACCTGTGGCAGCTGGACCTCTACGAGGACCCCTCTGGCTTCTACGAGAGCGGAATCAAGCCTCTGTCACTGCACCACTACCGCGGTGGCGGCTGGCACTTCGCTTACCCCTTCGAGTACACCAAGATTGCTCATCTCTGCGGCGAGGACTGCACCATGCAGCGGTTCATGACCGAGGACGACTTCGTCATCTCCACAGGATACAGTATCGCGCAATATCCCGAAGGTGCCAATTACAACTGGGACCAGATGGAGCGAACCTTCACCCCCGCCCCCGAGGATCACGGCTGGAACTTGGACCACGCCTTCGGCCCTCAGCGCTCGTCGCTACTGCGGACTGGCGAGAAGATTGCCTGGGACTTGAAGACGGCGAACGTCAATGAGGACGGCACTGTCACACAGATCTACGTCCGCAAGGCAAAGGACCCTCGGTGGGTCGACGCTGAGGGCTGGCCGATGAGCCAGGTTGACGGGGTCATTGAGCTCGTCTGGCTGCCATGAAACTTCTGAATGTTATCGACTCTTCTTTTTCTTCCCCATTATTACTTTTACGTCAATTACGCTCGGCCGGACCGTCCACTCAAGGAGTTTCTTGGGTTGTGCTTGGACTTTTACCATGACAACAATTTGGCTCACCTCTGCTATGATCGTGTCAGGGCGCCGTGGTGCGCCTGCGATGCGATAGCGCGCGAAACCTTGGTCGCGCCAGCTTGGGACGAGTCCTTGGCGATACACCGGACGAGCCGTCGGCCCAATTTACCCGTGCCGCTACAATCGCCCGTCAACTCCGCGACTGCCCAGAAGGACGACCAGAGGACCAGCAAAATCCACCAGGTAGCCGGAACCAGAAGCTGCTGAAACACCTACAGCGTGTGAGCAATTCGCCGTGTTTTCGACAAATTTTAGCCAGTAGCGATTCCATGCTTCGGCTGCTTTCATCGGCCTCGCCTTTCGCTGTCATGGCCGCGGTCTACCTGAAACGGGACAGGGTGGCCGCGTCAGCCCGTCCACCAGTCATGCACCATGGCGAACGGTAATGCGTAATTATCCGAGGGGAATACTCCTACCACAAATCATCGATTCTATTTTGTCACACTATCAACCAAACACATTTACGAGGACAGGCGGATGTGCATTGCATACGGCGGCAAATTCGGATACAGCCGCCAGGCGTTTGGCAGATCTCTTACACCTTCTTCCATCGACCTATAACAACCACAAAGACATCATTCGGTGTCGAACTGTATATACCATTGGTCACTTTTGAGATAAACGGGGGGCGAGTGGCGATCGTTCTGGGATAGATGGAGCTCTGGGTCCGGTCTTGCTTTTCTGGGGTAGGTTGGTGCAGCGAATGCCCGTTACGGCTAGGCTTGTGTACAAATTGGATCACCCTGATTCTGGAAACCCCGGGAGCTTACTGGCAAAGAAGCTCTGTTGGATGTACATACCTTTGGAAGATGCGACAAAAGCATCCTCACAATCATAGGCGGGGTAAATATCTATAGAAAGAAATCCAGCCAAGATCAACAAACATCAGACCGTCCTGATCCATCTCGTGACTTGAAATGTTGCCCGTGTCTGGGGGACACGACTCCTGGGGTTCACCGACACGGGAACTCTTCTGACGCCTCTTGGTTGCACATCGAGGTAACCAGCTAATACTCCGGTGCCACCAGTCCTCAAGGGCCTGGTATTCCAGCATCTGCGGCTTTCCACGCGCACGCCACGTGGGCGTACCGTCTGTGTCTCAGAGATGAGACTCTTGTCGTGGCTGGGCGGGGTGCGGCCTCTGTGCTTGCTGGGCTGGGCTTGGCTGGCTTGGAAAGAGAGAATTGTAGTACTTCGTATGTGTGATGGCTTGTCTAACGTATATGCGCAGCCTCCAATCAGTACTTCACCCGCGCATCTCATCAACTCGGTGCGTACAAGAAAAACAGCCCCGCCCTGCGTACCGAGGTGGAGGTGAAGGGGGTTTACGGACAGGGCTGTCAGGGCCAGAACTCCCCCCCCCCCTTCCCAATCCATTAGGCTTGGCCGTGTCTCGGGTGCGAGGTTTGGTTTTGATTTTTTGTGTTGTTGTTGTTTTTTTGCCTTCTTTTCTTCTTCTTTGGAAAACAGGCTAGGGCCCCCTCCCCGGCCCTCCCTTCCTTCGCTGATCCCGTCTGCAGGCGGCGGTTCGTCATGCGGAACAGGAGGGAGGGCTTATGTACTTACCCGGTGGCTTGGATTCTCTCGATGTCTTGCCTCCTTGCTCCCTGCTTGCAAAGCCACTCAATGCTAGCTAAGTAGGCAAGGGGCTGCAGGTTGTATTACACCACATGTTCTTCTGGTGCTTTGTATCACGCCCGTGCACGCACTGTATTGATGGGAGAGAGGCGTATTGTCTAGGAATCATCTTACAGATGGGAAGAGACGCTGCCGTTGCGGGGCACATGGTTTGTTTGCGTTTCACAGACGGGCAGAGGAGGGAAACAAGGGAATTTAAGGTTCGTTAGATCAGTAAGTATTTTTATTATGGGATTTGCACTCTCAATCCTGCAGGTATCATCATCAAACCAGTGCACGAGCGGAATTGTACCCGCATGTGCTCCTTCGCTCCCAGCCCTCGAAAAAAACGCCCTTTCGATCCGATCATTCTATCTATCTGTCTAAGCATGCACAGCACAGGATTCGACCCCCTGCGCGCTCCCTCAGAAAGCCTCGGCTCACGACGGCGGTCCTCCGGGATGCTTCGTGTCCCCAACACCGGGGCGTGCCACGCCGTCGTCCGCATATGCCGGAGGCGGCTGCTCCCCGTCCGCGGCCCCATGCGACGCCTCTCCGGGCCCGGCCGTCTCGGTGTAAGGCGGCGCCATCGACACCGGCCTCGCACCGCCGGCGCTCGCCTGCTCCAGCTCCTGCCTCTCCCGCAGCTCCTGCTCGCGGGCGGCCTCGGCCTCCGCGGCGGCCTCTGCGGCCTTTGAGCGTGCTGCCGGGGTCTGGCTCTCCGTGTGTGGCGGGACGGCGGCGGCAGTGGTGGTGCTCGTAGCTGCCGGCCCTGCTGGCGAGGAGCCGCCGAGACCGAGACCGTGCACGCCCTCCGTGACGCCTGACACGCCGGGGCGAGGAGGCTTCGCCGGTGGGTTCTCACCGGCGCCGGAGAAGACAGGGTCGAAGCCGGTGGGGTAGCCCTGGGGTGCGTTGCCGTGGCCGTAGGTGCTCGAGGGACCCTGTTGGTTTGCCCATTGCTGGCTGGGCTGGCTGCCGCCCTGGGCCCTCCAACCCTCGGCTCCCCTGATGGTGTCGAAGAGGGGCTTGACGATGTTCACCCAGTTCTCCTTGCCGGGAACCAGGGGCGCCTCACCCTTCAGGATGTTCTGTACTCCAACCGGCTCGCCGTAGAATGCAGTGTTGGCGTCCTTGCGCTCAGTGACGATTGTGCCGTCCACCTGGACGCCTGCGTAGAAACCCCGCGACTTGACGTAGGAGTAGGTAGGCTGCTTGATGGCCTGCTTAAGGCCGGATGGCTTGCGCTCCTTGCCGGCCTGGGGGCGTTCTGCCGTCTCTGCACTGGTCTTGTCCCCGGCCGGCTCGTTCACCGTGGGGACAGGGTCCGCGCTGTCTGGGTGCTTCTCGCTCGCGGCAGGTGGGGGAGTGGATGGCTTGCCCTCCGCGTCCTTGGTCACGTCCGGGGACGCAGCAGGATCGCCTGCCTTGCCCTTGCCCTTCTGTGATTGGGGTGCCGCGAAGTCGACGCTTCCGCCTGCGCCCCAGGGACCGGCCACGACAGCTAGGTCGGAGCCTAGAGACATTCTAGTCTTTGTGAAGGCCTCCAGAGCCTCCCTTGTGTTGATGACGACAACACAGTCGTAGATGTCGAGACCGATCATGAAACCGGCACCGACACTGTGGACCTGGATGCCCGACGGGGGCGACCAGCTGCCATCGGGGAGGCGGGCGACGATGACGCCTGAGCCGGTGGCGCCTGAGACGTGGAAGCCGGCGCGAGCGGTTGTAAAGATGGCCAGGCCCACGGCTCGGTTGATCACCTTGGAAGGGATGGTCAGGAGGGTCCGGTTCTTCTTGGGCTTCGCTGTGGCAGTGGTGGGCTTCCCATCGGCGTCGGTGGTGGGGGCCTCGACGGTCTCGGGTGCCTGTGCGTCGGTGTAAATGCCATCCTCTGCAAACAAACGTGTTAGTGGCTCTTCAATGCACAACGGGTGAAGGATGGTGTGCCGGGGTTCGACTTACTGCAGAAACTCCTCAGGATCCTCGCTGCCTTCTCGCACTCCTTGTCCATGGTATCAGGTAGGAAACTCTCTGAGCCGAGCTTGTTTGCCAGCATGTTGAATGGGGTCGCGGCCTTGCCGCCCCAAGCACTGAAACGCTGGCCCCATCCGGCCTTCTTGGGGGCGCCATCAGTGTCGGGAGGAGGGACCTGGTGAGCAGTCTGCTGTTCTGTGCCTGTTGGGGGCTGAGCCTGGGCCTGCGACTGGGCCTTGGCCTCGGAGTGGGTGGAAGGAGTGTTGTCGTAGAGCTCGGAGTTTGAGTCTGGGGCGGGGTGGTCGCTCGGGTTCATGGCGAGGCCATTGTGCCCAGGTGGTGGGCCGGGAGGCGGAGGTGGGAAGTTCTGCTCGCCCGAGGGGTTCTTCTCGGCCATGACGATGTGGTGGGGTATGTGCTGGGGTGCTGGGATGCTGGTGATGCCTCTCTGGGTCTCTCTGGCGTGCTGCTCGGAGCAGTTGGATGGAACACAGAGGCGAGCCTGGCTTTCAGGACAGTCAGGACAGATGTGGGAGAGGCCGTGCCAGTGCACAGAGGCTACGAAGCTTTGACTCTGGATTGTATTTAAGCTCCTCAACTCTTGGACCTCAGGCGACTGAAACGCGTCAGAATCTCTTGGCTTTTGGGCTCTGGCAGGCGAGGCGAACAGCCAGTCTGCCCGTTTGGTCAGTTGCCGTTGCCCAAACAAGCTACTGGAGGAGCACCACCTGTACACCAAGCACAAACAGGGACGTCATAGCGTCGCACTGTGGCTCAGAGCTTAGGTGGAGGCAGCCGGGCCTCTGGGGGAGGGGCGCAGAGGGTGGCAGGGTGGGTGGAATGTGGCGCAAGCTGTCAATCAGCTAGCTCTCAGTGTTCATCTCATTCACCACAAATTTGTATGATTTGATTTGCTTGCTGTGCATCCACTACATCTACACAGTATCTATTGATCCTGGTCTACATGTGTTTATTACTAAAATTGCATGTGGCGTCCTGTCAACTCGGCCTGGCCCCACTCGTCCGCAGCTCGACGTTTAATGTCCTCTCGCCTTCGTTTCCGAGCCTCGCTTTCGTACTCAGGCAGTGGTGTTTAAAAGCGGCTTACGTGTGGGGATATTTCCTTCGCATCAGCAGGCAATGCCTAAAAGTCGACCTTGGAACTTTGGTGAGTTATTCGCAGGCATGCCTCTCTGTGTGGGTGTAACTCCTCCCCTCAGAGTTCCGAGACTGTTGCAGAGTGCAACTACCTGCACCTCTTTCTAGCAGCTTGCTGCAAGGATGGGTGACAACTTCTCAACAAAGGTCAGGCGAATTCGTTCTTTGATTTTCCTTCCCGTGCGATAAGTCGAGATTATCATTACCATTCTCACCTACCACACGCTACAGCGCTTTCAATGTACAGGCCAAAAGCGTGTGCAAGTTTCTCAAGAATAACTAATACAAATGCACATTCGAAAATGCCCCAAAGCAGGGTGACGAGCTAAACAATGAATCAGTTGAGCAGCTCGAGATCCCGCAAGTTCGGCGGCATACACAGAAACAAGTCAGGCGACTGCGCTGTCCTGCAATTCAAAAGAGACCTCTTCTATTCAGGGTGTCTTGGTATATACAACTTGTTGCTTGGTCCATTTATACTCTGAAGTCAAGCATGGCATCGATCGAATATACATCCCGTACAGGTCTCGACCAGGCAGACCGCCTCAGCATCTGTCTTTTACCCTTTTCTCGCCGTCGCCCTCACTCTCGACATCTGTGTGTGGAACAACCACCACATCGCTGCCGCCCACCCCCACAATGTCTCGCACAGCTGTGTCACCGTAGGGGAACTTTTGCAGTGTGTGTTTGTCCAGCCAGTTGACTGCAAAGAGGCCGCCCAGCATGACAACGACTACGATTATCATGGCAATATTTCCCTTTTTCCCTGTTGACGAGCGTACTTAGCGGTTGGTCAAGTTTATGACATGGACTATTTGACTTACAGTATGGCGCATCCGAGGCAGGGTACAGCGCAATGCCCCAGAAGGTATATAAACAGGTGGAACAAGCATTCATTGCGTACAGGATAACAGAGCGCGCGGCATCGTCCCCTCCGCGCTGAGTGATGATGCTCGCCCAGCCATACGACACTGGGTTAACCATATAACTCGTGCCGGAGAGGTAATACGCAAAGAACGTGCCTGCGAAGGGCAGCGTTGGGACCATCAACATAACAGCCGCAATCAGCTGCAGTAGGCATGCCAGGACGCCCATGGGCACCCTCTTGCCCGTGGCATCGACGTGGACGGCAGCCAGGAAGTTGGAGACGATGCCTACGGCCTGCACGCCGAGCGGGTACGTGTTGATCTGGGCCTGGGTGAAGACGTCCGAGTGGAACTTCATCCACAGCAGGAACAGGCTCTGCACCACGTACGCCTCGAGCGCGCCTGTGATGACGGCCCACAGGCACAGGATGTACAGCGCCGGGTTGGCGAAGACGCGCCTCGCCAGCGACCAGGGATCTATGTTGTGCCCGTCCTTGCTCTTGGGCGGGAGCCGCTGCAGCGCCAGCTCGCGCTCCTCGGTGCTGAGCCACTTGGCCTGCGTCGTCTCGGGTGTGTCAGGGAAGAAGAAGAAGCCCACGATCGCTATTGGAATTGTGATGATTCCGTTGACGAGGAACAGCCACTGCCACCCTTTCAGGCCGCTGTGGTTCTGCATCCCCGTGTAGATGGCCGTCATCATGATGCCGGCGAACATGGTGCCCGCCTGGCCCGAGGCCGTGAAGATGGCGGTGCGCTTGGCGATCTCGCGGGGCTTGTACCACGACCCGATGATGTAGATGGTGCCGCAGTAGGTGCTGGCCTCCGCGAAGCCCTGGAAGAAGCGCACGACGCAGAGCTGCTCGTACGTCTTGCAGGCGGCGCAGGCCATTGTGAGGGCGGACCAGACGATGACCATGGAGGGCAGCCATATCCTCGGCGGGAACTTTTGGATGATGATTCCGTGGGGGATCTGGCCAATCACGGAGCCGGCTGTGAACATGGAGAGCACGATATTGTAGTCAGAGCCATGGAGATCAAAGTCTTCTCTGAGGCCGGCGACATAGGCGTTCGCAAAGGCAGACCGGTCGAGATAGTTGAAAAAGGAGCTGAGGCAGCAGTATGTCAAGATGACCCAGTCTGCAACAGCGATCAGCATCTAAAAGGACGGCCCATGTCGCATGAAGATGTATCTCTTACCCAACTTTTGCACCAGTCTTCGTTCCTCCTTGCTCTTCGCCTCGTCGCCGAGGAAGACCGCCTTCACCCGGGCAACCCCGCCAGTCTTCTGCCCGGGGGCGTCGAAACTACTGCTCCCCATGATCCCAATAAAATTGCCCAGTCGTCGACGGGATCTGCACCAAAAATAAAAGTTTCTTATCAGCCTCAACGGGAACAAAACCACGGTGGCGAGCCTGCGCAGCAGACCGCGAAAGTATATGTAGGCCCGGGAGAGGGGCATGCTACATGCAGGAACACCTGCTTCTGCATCCCTCCTAGTCAGTTGGGAAGTCCTGCCCAGCTCCCCAATAACAAAATCTCGCGCAATTACCGACTTCGTGAGTGGCCGCTCGGTCAGGCGTGTGGATATCTACCCCATCGCTGCTTGACCATCAGGGTACATCGCCCTCCCAGAATAAAAACGCGTCGTGCTTGGCATGTCGTGGACCCTGTGGGGGTCCCGGACTTAGTCATCCCTCCCATACCTGGATGAGGAAGGTGTCGTATCATCGTCTGATTTGATCCACCACTCTAACCCCTGGGCTGTGGATTTTCCTACAGATTCACGCCTCTTTCCTGCTTGGAATATTGATGGCAAAGGGAGATTTCGTCGTTCAGCTGTATTTTCACGAGTTCTCGAAGTAGTTGAAGGATCCAAGTCCACAAGCGGACAGGCAACGTCAGCCGATCGTCCTAATAACTCGAACAATGCATGTGCTCCGGCGGTGCATGCGGTGGCTCCATAATACTTTATTGGGTTCTCGTTGACTCGCATTAAGTTGCTGTGATATTTTCAAGCTTGAGATCACCTGTATGGCTATGCAGATGGTTCAAATTCGACAAAATCTGCCTTTGGTTAAATGCCCCGAGGACAACCCCCCCCCCCATCTCCTGTAAGCTCTTTTCGGGGACGAGGACTTTATTTCGTTCCTGCCAGTAGCCATCCCTTTATGAGTTGAAGCCAGAAGCACGCCAGTGACTTGGCTTCCATATTTGCCACTTGCGCCCGCTGACTTGATAGGTTCTCGCAAGAAGCACCGGTCCGGAGCAGCCGCCAGCTTCTTGAACTCAATTTCACAAACATACCGACCGTACATGAGATTTAGACCGGCCCGGACACGTCAAATGAGTCAGTTGGACTGTCTTGGTGTGCTCCATGGGAATGGGCTGCGGGATATGCCGGAGCACTTGAGTCCACAAACGGACCGCTCATGAGCAAATAGTCAGGACTAAGTTCATGCGCATGCTGAGCTTCAACTTGTATTCTTCTTCCACCCAAAATTAGCCCTGGATTTAGTCTTAAGGTCTGAAAGGTATGGTAGTCCCACATTTAAATTTCTGAGCCTGGTCTTGAATCGATGTCGTGGATCGGCACGCATCAGACGCCGCAGAACATTCGGGTGTCTCGTTGACACGAAACACGATGACAATGCTTCAAGAGTCTTCAGCAAGTATCAAATCACGGACTATCATCTACTAGTCCACTGGGAATTGTGATCTTGAGGCTCAATGAAGCCGGAATGCTGGAAAGAAAACAAAGTCATCCATGGATCCTGCCTGCCTGCCTGCCCGAGACTGGTGCAAGGCGACTGCAAAAGAAAATGCGACTGAAATCTCGGAGCTCCGAATCAAGAATGTGTTCGCGGAGTCGTGGGGCCACTAGGACACAAGACCACCAGCCCTGATGAAGCTGAACAGCACCTAAAAGGAAGCGCCCCTAGACACTCAAATGGCCCCGGCCAAGTGCGTTGAGATGGGATCTGATGATTGCGTTCTCGTCTTTTGATTACTAGCTGACTTGACTTACAGTACAATTAATAATTAAGTTCGTATCGCGCTTGGTTAGCATATGACCTGCGGAAGTTGCAGCTAGTTGCTTTCTCTTGGAGAATTGGACGTTTACTGAGGAATACTTTCGTTCTTTTCTTTCTCCTCCCCGTGCCAAGCTCCAAGGTCTTGGGTTTTCATGCAAAAGACGCCATGGAAAGTGTATGAATAGTCTATTAAGATATACTATGATGCAATGCACCCTCAAATACGAGACATACCATACACCGTAGAAAGTCTCTGTAGTAAGCTCTCTATAGATCGTCATTCTATAGGGAGGTGTTCTTTCCTATAGGAAGGAGGTCCCACAGGAGCTTGTCCCATAGGACATTGGTAGGCGGAGGGGGAAAGACGTGTGGCCGTGGCCGTGGCCGTAGCCGTAGCCGTATATCAGACGCTGAAGCGAAGCTCGTGCTGATCCAGGTAACTTGGCGGCATGGTGGAGAAGGTTGGGTTCGAGATCACTTACCAGGAGACTCAACGGCAAGGGCCATATGTACGACAAGTGCCCTCATGCCATGAGTTCGCAGAAGTGGATCGGGTTTAGACTGTGACGTACTGTATTGATTTTATTGTTATTGGCACTGTTTTTCCTTTCTTTCTTCCTTTTTTTTTTTT
>JUJX01000035.1:0-159274 GCA_000800745.1 Diaporthe longicolla
AAAAAAATATTTTTAATATATAAAAAATTAAAATAAATATTTTTATAACTATATTTTAAAAATTTATTTAAAATTTATATTTTATAATAATATAATATAAAATTAAGTTTTATATATAAAAGCTTTTTTTAAGTAGGAGAATAAGGGTTTTTAAGGGGGTAATAGGGGGGTGGGTAGGGGGGTGGTAGGGGGAATATAGTGTAGACCTAGTGGGTACAGGGGTTTCCGAACAGTGACTGCTATGAACCACCCTACAGCCGTTGAGCAAGTGTCCAAGCGAGATGAGAAACTTGCCGCCATGTGCGACGAACTGGATTTACAAGCAAGATTAAACTTTTCGAGGCGTTCGCAGCTATCTTAGCATCAGATTGTGTGGCAATGAACTCTACTTGGGTATGACTAAGGTTCAAACTCAAAGTTTATGGAGGCACTACTTTAACACGTTCAACCTGAAATCTGTCCAATTCGCCAATAGCAGGTTTGTCTTGAACGTGTGTTTTTGTTTCACGTATGAGCCTATAAGAGGTACAAAAATAATTTGACAAGCTTGTACGGAGAGAAAGAGAGAGTAGAGAATGTGATAATTTCTCGTGCTAAGATTACTCGGAATCATTCTGATTGAAACTAATCCCTTCTCAAGAATTAACGAGCTCCAACTTGGCAGTCGTCAACTTGTAATTGTCTGAACATGTGGTGATTGTAAGTCATTGCACCTCAGATTTCCGGTGAAAGCGTGACTTTTTTCCTATTAGACTATCATGCCCAAAATCTTGACTATTTTCTTCATTTTCGATTGACCAAGGTCGGTCGATAGTAAGTCATTTGTACACACTGTGACTGTTTGATACTCGTCAACATGCGTTCAGCTTCCCCTGAATGTTGTTTCAAAGAGCAAGAGCCATACACTCGTCTCATGACAACGTGATTAGTGAGCCCAACCTCATTCGATGGGCCTGATCTGGTTAACATGCATAAGATCAAATTCCTTTTGGCGCGTATTCCACGAAATTTCGCATCGTAAATATAGGTGTAAAGGTCCCGGTGACCCACAGATCGGGCTGTGGCGAGACACGAGTCTGATCGATGAGATCCTCGTATGCTCTCAATACTTTTTCACTGACACGTCAGTGTCACCACCATCTTCCCCCTTGATTTACATCGAAATCAATAATTATGGTGCGTGCCTCCAACATCTGCAGTTGTACTCAGCCAAGGGGAAAGTCACGATTCAGTTAAGGGGTGCCAGGTACAAGGCGTGGATCACAGCAACTACGGGCATGGACTCTAAACAAGGTCTATTAATCGCCAGCGGACCGAATTATGGACCGAGCCAGACCGCGAGAGGCGTATCAGATCGCCGGAAAGTGGGCCATGGTGGATTCCGCAGGTTATGGCAGAAAGTCCTTCCAACATTTCGACTACGCGCGCGAGTGCCATTGAAAATGGGCAGAACGGTGCCCATTGCCTTGGCGGGCTCTCGTCGTTGGGCTCGAGGGCTCCAATGACAATGGGCCCGCGTCATGTTCTCGCTGAATTGCGCCCGCCCGCCCGCTACCAAGGCTCCGCCCTTTTGGGAGTGGCGAGGAAAGGCCTGGCTTCTTCCGCCGCACTGAATCGCGATGTTAAATCGGTGATGGGCTCCCGGAACAAACCGGGTGAGATGGGCTCCGATTTTTTACGGGACCACGCGTATGTAGACTTGTTGTTTGTTGCTCACAAGGGTTCGCATTGTATCCCCAACGGTCCCATATCAAAATATTCGACCGAATGCGACCTGCAGGAGAGGGGCTTTGGCCCAGTGCAAATTCGGCACCCGCTCTCATGCAGCTTCGACTTGGCGCCCGTGACGTGCTTGGCGGTTATGTGCGGCCGTGAGATCTGGAGCTTGAATTTGTGAGGGTTTTGTGTGCGGCTGGGCTTGGCAGGCTGGGCAAGAAGCACGCCGAGACGGGCCAGTCCGGTAACACAACGACTTGTAACGACATTGGAACCTGGCCGTGAGACCGGACTGAGGACGACCACCGGATCAGGAATGAATGGTGGCAACTAAATGTGGCGAAGCGGAGCAAGTGCAACGAGGGACAGGGTGAAACTATTTTGCATTTGCACAACGGTTGACAGAGTTTACAAATGTCCTTCTGGGCATCGCGATAGTCATTCCGCAGTGTCACTTTTCGGAGTAACTGCAGATCGTCAAAACTGCGAAAGATTTTGTGAAGGAGAGCAAGAACAGAAATTTTGGAAACGGAAACGGGAGCCTCATGGGCCTGACAAAATTAAACGAGTGACGGTAGTTGGTCTTTTTTTCTTTTTTCCTGTTTTCGTAACATTCTAGTCAAAATCAAATTAGTCTATGGGGATATCGTAACTCTCTACATCCAGAAATGAGTGCCTGTTGGAGCATTCTGTGACTGTCTCCCAGTAATGCCTGTTCCTCCGACCGAGTAGAACTGGACAATCAAGAAGTCGCCCGAGTTCCTTTTTTCCCATAGAAAATCAATCCCAGCCACAACGCCTGGCAGAAAGTGCAATGCTAGCAATTTTGAATGCTGAAATCCACGATGCCAAAAAGATGAAGAGAAAACAAAAAATGGATGTCAGTTTCCGCCTTAGTGGTCGTTGACATCCTCGTCTCTGCCTGGGTACATGATGTCCTGGACAATGACAGCCCGGATGTGGTGGTACAGGACGAAGAAGTATGTGATCAGAATGCACACAGACATGAACACAGCGAAGTCAAGCACGATCTTGCTGTTGATGGCGTTGCCGAGCGTGATGGTTGCGAGAGTGAAGCCGGTGTTGGGGAACACACTGGCCCACCAGCCAAGGTGGAAGTACTTGGGCCTGCTCTGGATGACGGCAAGGACGGCGACTCCCCACCACCAGAGGCTGAGGCCCCAGAGGTAGACACCACCCAGGAGTGCCATTTGGCGGACAAAGTGGACGTCCAAGATTCCATTGTTGTCAAAGTCGAAGTTGTCGGGCAGGCCGTTTGACATGCCAATGAAGGCCAGGCAGGTGAAAGCTGGGGGGCCTACGTTCATGAAGAGACCGGCCCTGTGCTCACGGCTGGGAAGACCAAATGACATCAAACGTGCAACCATGTGAGCGTACATGAGGAACGACACACTGATTCCGAGACCCTGGCATGCGAGACCACCGTAGACGATGGCGACGGACATGAACTCGGGCTGCGTGTCGGCAACGACCGAGGCGATGGTTCCGGAAAGCATGATGGGGAAGATGGGCAGGATCCAGGTGGGCATCATGGTCTTCACCTCGAGGTTGTGAGTGCGGAAGACGTAGCTGTACTGGCCGACAGCGAGGATCAGTGTCACAGACAGGTAGCTCCAGAATGCGACCTGAACGGCCCAGTTGAGGGTTTCATCATTCTCAGGGATGGCGTAACGGTAAGTGCTCGTGATGAGTGTGGCGATGGAGAGGAAGAATGTGGGGAAGAAGAGGCCCTCACGCTCGTGGCAGATGGATGCCTTGAGATCGCCCGGGAACAGGAAGAACCGTGCAACCAAGGCGCTGGCTGTGAGAGCGAAGAGGATAAGGGTGATGATGTAAACGACGAGACCTATTTGTCTCAGGCCGGGGAACTGATACGGTTGTGCAAAGATGAGAAGTGACAGTCCACCTGTGCTCATGATGAGAGTCCACCATGCCCAGGTGAAGTGGTGTAACCGTTGCTTCAGTCCCAGCTTCGGCCTGTTGGGGTCGTAGATGTCATAGCCCATGTATGTCTGTCGCTTGTGGTCGTCCTTCTTGAGCGGCTCCTCATCCTCGTACTTTTCAATGTCCCGCTCGCCGGAGGGAGTCGACACCCGTGTGCTGTCGGTGCTCTCGATCTGAGGATTTTGGAAGCCGTTGTCGAAGCTGTTTGCCCGGGGGAGTGGTCGGGGCTCGAACAGTCCTTGTGGGGCGACCTGGGGGTCCATGAAGGACGGCCTCTGTTCAAAGGATCTCCTTGTGCCCTCCATTTTGTTGTCGAGCAGCGGATATGCTCTTGTGTTGTAAACCTCGGTATCGGGTGCTTATTCGGCGGGGAACATATACGGCCTTGAGAATGTGTTTGTCGTGTGATATATCAAAGGGGTTTCTAGTCGACGCCAACAACCTCACCGCTAGGATGAGATCGACCGAGGAGGTATGTGCTGACGGACCAGGAAGTGGTAGATGTATGCAGATGCAGACGCAATGAGCGATGTAAACAAATCTGAGCAGTTCGAAACAAAAGTGAAAGTCAATAATGATGTGGGACCAGCCTGTGACAGAAGAAATGAATCAGAGAGACCTGGGATATATATCGTCAAAGGGCACGGGGAGAGGATTCATGGGATAGGCATTAGAGTTATGTATCTTTGTTCAAAGGTCAGGTACGGGGTTCGCCAGGCCAGCAGCGATATCAAATTGTAGATGGAGATCCACATGAGCCAAGCCCTTCGCCATGCCCGAGCAGCTGGTGTTCCAGAGGGCACACGAGAAGCTCCTAGCCACGGGAAACGGTTGCGAATGTGCAACAAATTGTTTCTGAATTTGGACTGGCCCCATCCCAGTACCACGTCGTGGCGATCTGGGTACGACTGGTACAACGCACACAGACTGGCGGACTGGGATACACACAGCACACGCGCACACACGCCCCCCCCGGCAGTGTGTGCGAAGCGGCTCTTTTTCGTGACATGGCAGCCAAGAGTTTGGAAGAAGTGGGTACTACCGCCCGTGAAGTATCGACGCCAAGGACGGACAGGACATGGCAGCGTCTAAGAAAGAAGGACGGAAGCTTCAGATCTTCAATCTGGCGGGCTGCTGGTGGGGACTGCCGAGAAGAGAAGAGGCCCACATTTCAATATGCTTCGCGACGTGAACGGCCAGAGCATCAGGACCATGTCCTTCCGCTGCCCCTGAGCCCCAAAAAGAAGCAGAATGTGAGAGAGAGCGGGTGCGAAGAAACATTTACCCCGTGAAGGGACCACAGAAAGAAAGACAAGCATGCATCAAGACAACACAGACCGACGGTGGGGAGCCGGTGGGTATTCTGGTGAATGGGATCAGCTGGACAGGCATGATGTAAACAACAGACAGAGACACAGACACAGGCTGCTGCTGGGCCTGGGTCTGAGTCCGTAGAGGGCCACAGGGCCACAGGGCCACAGGGCCACAGAAGCACATGAGAGCCACAAGAGGCGATATGAGCCTGTGGACATAGCTTCTGCACAGCCCGTTTCGGCGGATGTTTCTCAGCGCATGGTGGCATAATGATGGTGCACATGTGGGTGATCTGCATGCACGCATGGTGGCGTCTGTCCAGGAAATGCCAGCCAGTAAGTCGAGGTGATGTTGACATCAGCTTCGGCTTGGTGATGCAGGCGGGAACAGGCGGGAACAGGCGGGAACAGGCGGGAACAGGCGGGAACAACGCTGCGGCAGTCCTGCCAGTTGCTGCCAGCAGCCCAGCGGGCATCCACTGCTGTGCAGCGCTGCGGTCCTGCTGCTTGCCGAAACCTTAAAGAAACTTCTGCTCTTGATGTCAAAAAACCCTGGCCCTGAAGATTGTTTCGCCCGACTCGGCCGCTTGGCGACTTGGCGGGCCATGGGGGCGTGAGGTTCTGGTCTGGACCGTCTTGTCGCCTGCCCGAATGAGTCGGGTTGTTATCTGGACCCCCACGGAGTTGGGATGTGGCTTGATGAGGCTCTAGATGATCGACCGAGGGAAGCGATCAAAATTAGAAGCAGGCCAAGACCCCTGACGCCGGGAGAGGCAGCGGACGGCGCCGTCTCAAGACTTTGAAACCCATGCTGTCAAAGCCTCTGCTGCCGCCATCCACACCCTGGCCAGCCGGCGAATTAGCACCAACCGGAATCCCGCCTTGGTCTGCTTGTCCTTCGCTCGACCACGCCCGACCTCCATGTCCTGGCACCGATGGCCTTGGCGAACCAGACCAGCCACTGGATCCGAACTCAACAGTCTTTGTCTGGTTTTGTCTGGTTCTGTCTGGCTGTCTGGCTGTCTGGCCTCTGTCTTGCTGGTGTGGCTGCCCGAGTCCACTTTTGATAGACGATCGCTGCGTTCCCCGTCGTGAGACGTCCATTCTTGACGTGTCGTTGCTCTTGGCAGAGCCCCCTACCCGGCAACAGCGCGAATCAAGTGAGCAGACCAGACCAGACCAGACCAGAGCAGCAGAGAGACTGAGAGAGAGAGAGCCCTTCACATCCATCCATGCCTCTCTGCTCTCCCGCTGTCCTCACACCCACAACACCCTGACCTTCTTGGCCAATTGCCACAAAAAGAATGCCCAGGCTTTGAGAGCGGGTACCTCGCCCTTTACATAGGCCAAGAGCCCTCACTCTGCAGGCCCAGCCACGCAAGCTTCTCACCCGATCTGACTCGTTTCGTGCAGTACCACATTGGCGATGCTGGCGGGTACCTTTTTGCGCTGGCGATATAGATCAAGCCCATGTTATACCGCGTACACATTACAACACCAGTCCTTCTAGCCCGGCTCGCCAGTGTAACAGATTCACGAACCCTCGCATCGCGGCCCCATCTATTGGCCGGGACTCGATCCGACGTATGTCAACATCCACATCAGGGCCAACGGGGTGACTATCACGATGTGGGACTTCGGTGGCCCTTTCCGGACTCTCCGTGCTTGATGTGCGAGGGGTATTTGCGCTGTCTGCTGAAATTGGAATTGTTGGGGTGGCTTCATCTTTTTTCCCCCTGGTACTATCGAGAGAGCCCTTGCCCTGATCGCCGTGCCCGCTCCTCACATTCGTGTTAGCCTCAGCTTCGGGCACCAAGTGCGCCTGTGTGCTGTGGGTCTCCCACATGTGCAATCTTCGCCGCCCCCTGGCCGTCAACCGCCCAGAGGTCACCTCGATTGTGGCACTCACAGTATCACCCAATAAACCGTGCACATGCCCTAATGTCACAGCTGCAGCCCAAGGGAGGTCTGGCAGGCGGCCTGTTTGGGAATGCCCAGTCGATAGACCGTGGCGGAGCAGCTATCGCAATGAGTATTCAAATTTCCATCTCAAATCTTCTCGTCGGTCACTATGTCGCTGAAACCACCACTCCCGTGCTTGGTAAACCGTGGCGCCAAGTTCTGCGCGCTTGGGAGAAAACGGGATGAGCTTGTGCTGTCTTTCTTGTCGACACGGGACTCAGCCTTCCGATGTTTGCTCGTGCGATAATGCGGATTATCCAATGATGGACTGTATTGGTGGTATCAAAGGTACCGCCGGACCTCATCCCTTATGCGCTCTTGCCGATTATTTACTATAACGGTCTTTCTCACCGTCAGAAACACTTGGCCACGGTAACCCACCAATTTGTAAAATGCAAAACCACTCCTGGAGCGATCGAATGTTGACGAGCAGTGTGCGCGTCCGGACGATAGTGACGACCTCGATGGGCTTCACAATAAAATCATCTCATCACTACAGACTTCGCCAAGTACAGGCCTCTCACGCACACGGAGCATGCTGTTTTGCGCAATTGAGTTCCTTGATCAAGAAATTCCTGTTCAGGAAGTTAAGAAGGGTGAGCCCTGTTCTCCAGGATGAGTAATTGTTACGATCAAGGTGCTCTACGAATATCCTCAGTCCATCTCCCATTGGCATTCCCGGGATTTCACATTCGACCCTTGTGCGCGGTCTCATTCTTGCCCCGAGAGGGTCCATACCGCAGGACAAGACTTTTTAGATACACCCTCACCGGACAGTCATGGACCGTGAGCTGTTTTCTTCCCCGAGCACTGGCGGCCTGGGCGATTTGATCCCGGAGCTGACGACTTCTCCGGGTTGCTTCGCGGATCAGAAGCCGAAATGAAGATATAATGCTTACCGAAAAACATAGGCCGCCCACCGCTCTTCGACTCCATCAGGGCGGGCATAATACTGAATATTAACAATGACACGCTGTCGGTGTATTATCGGTGAGCGCGAACCTCCCGGTCGCACATATAATCTCGGTGACAAGAGCGCAGTAAACCCACTAATTCATGACGATCGCGCCACGGGCTTTCAAGTATGGCAAGCATGTGAAAGAGAAAATACAATCTAAATCCGGCCCCCGGCACGGCATTTTGTGCGCGCAAAAAGTATAGTGATTCGTGTGGTTAACGTTACAATCAAAAAGTCTTGGGCCGTCACAGGGGGAAATGCTTACTTACCAATTGGCAATTGCCAAATTCCCACTCTGAAGCTTGTACCCATCCCCCAAGGCGCTTGACTCAAATCGCCAAGTTCTAAGGGGACTGGCTGATTGCGCAGCTGTTTCAATGATAAGCGAGTAGTGAGTGTGTTTCAAGTACAAGGGAAGTGCAAGGGTTGAAACCACACAAGCCCAATTCCTCAGATAGCGAACCTCTAAAAACATACACGCATTGTGGATGCAGCTGCAGAAGACAAAGAATAGCTCCCATGCGGCATACGCCTGGCAGACACGCGAGATTAGCCGCCGCCGTGGATAAATGTTTCTTAATTACTGGCTCCCCATTGCGCGCGTATTTTGTTTCTACAGCCAACCTATACCAAGCCCAGGTGCGTAGCAGAACTAGTCTCTGATATCGTTCCAGAAATAGAACACTAATTGTATTCGTGGTAGGTAGGGTGCACATCGAGGCCTGCTGTGTGGGGAGCTATTTGTGTAAATATTACGGAGCGGTTGTTACAGGACCGCCCACCCCCATCGGAATCCGTGAGGTATTTTCCATAAGTACCCAATGAGAGGCAGACTTGGCCACGGTGATGGAGAACCGTTGAAGCTGGGCGGGCATCCGAGTTGACCTGGTTGGACTCACCTCACACCGTCCGGCCCCTCTGCGACGAGGTGACCGCTCAGTGTCTCAAGCGCGCAATGTTCGCGGTGCAGTAGTAGGACTGCGTCTTGGCGCGGGAAAAGACGGATGGCGGACACATGAGACCGAATGCGAAGAGAAACGAAGATGAGTATGCCGTTCTGCCGTGGTTCACTGATGCAGTGTTTGCAGCCAGACATGCGACGCGCTCAGGTCGGGAGAAGCAGTCTAAAATTGGCGATCATGTCTGCCCTCAGACTGCCCAGGAGCTTTGTCAATGCGGACAGTGTAGGTGTTATGCAGAGGCATTTTGTGTTTACTCATATCTCTTGGAAGATCTGAAAATTCTCACAAAATAAGGCGCGATTTGTGCTCTCTCGGCCCCACGATGGCATCATTCATGTTTGCGACACAGTGGTTGGTTAGAAACGCAGCTAACGTAATTGATCACAAGCAGTAAATGGGGCCGCCATCTCCAAGAACACAAGAGATAGACGATGGCGATCCGTTCCACGCCGGGAACCGAAAAGAGAGGGAAACCAAGAAAGAGACGTGTCACTCCGCCTGCCGATGAAATCCTGCCAGGGGCCGTTGTTCACCCTTCCCGCGCCGAATGCTTGGAACACTCTTGGCCTGCAGCCCCTTTGTGGACACGTGATTGCCACACCACCGGCGGTTGGTGAACGACATCGCTCGACAATCAGAGGAGAATGACAGGCAAAGGCGACGGACTGGCATTGTCAAATTTAGGGACAATATAGAAACGGGAGGTATCGCTATGGTATCAGAAGAATTGCATCACGGCTTAGCAGGTTTGGCTGCCACCTAACTACTTGACGAGTCGGAGGTTTTAACCAAGTGCTCCCGACATGTATAGGTATTGGGACTGTCATTGTCATTTTGTGCCTTTCGCGGATCAGTCAATGCGACTGTCTGCTTGGCTCTATTTTTACAAAGCCCAAGCGTCTCAAAGCTCGGTGATGTGCTCCTTCATACTCACCAGTGGCCTCTTGGGGCTCGTTTTGCTTGCATCTTCGCAAGGTTATGTAGAATGCCATGATGATCGAAGCCATGTTCTGTCCATCGTCCCACGTGCAAACGCCATGACGATGGCATTCCCAGGGCCTTAGCTCAATCAAAACCAACTCGGGTTCTCCTTCTTTCCCTCTGTGGATCATGCCCAGCTTGACCCAGGCCAAAGTTATGCAGCCTCTCCCCAATAAGGTAGGCTTCATCTCGAATCCTGACCCTCCAGGATCGGAACACGCCCAGCATACTCCGCAACATCGCCACACCAATAGCGCTGAGCAGCGCGGCGAAGAAACAGAACCGGTGGACCAGAACCACCGCCGCGTCGTTGCTAGGGTCGATACCCGCAGCCATACCGTACGCGATACACGCCCTCGCCAACAGTGGTGGCCCAAACACTGCTATAGTCCAGACCGATAGTCCCGGCACGACAAATGCGCGTGTGAGGACTTTGACGTCCGGCTCCAGCCAGCCTCGTCTCAGCACCGCGCGAGTGGCAGCTGCGACACGGCTCTCGCGGTGCCAGGCGACGACGTATCGAGCGGCGAGCTTGAGGTAGATCACGCCGATCGTCCAGGACTGCATCACACGAACTGTGTGACGAGGGTTTTGGACGCTGAGAAGAGTGCTATCGGGGGCTGCGTCTTTCGATACGACCGCCCCGTACATGTACGTGTCAAGGGGTATCAAGACATACAACTCCATAAGACTGGCGACCATGAGTGGGAAGACGACCAGCAGGAAGAAGTACGCGTAGATGAGCTTCGCTGCACGTGTCGCAGCAGCAGCGGCGCGGTGGAGTGTTTCGCGTTGTAGAATGTGTGAGGTGGTGCTGGCTACCCGCTTCTTGGCCTTCTCGTAAATTTCCTTAGAGTGGAACAAAAAGTACGCGGCAGAGCCGAGGATGTAAATGCCGATGCTGAAGGCATAGATGTCATTTGTACGGATGCGGTCAGGGATGAGTGACCGGAACATCCAGCGACCGAAAAGTAGGGGAATAATCGTAAATCCCAAGCCTGTTGCGGCGGCGAATATCCAGATGAAGAGGATGAATAGGAAGATGCGCAGCCGGAAGTTTGGTGGGACATAGACGAATTGGTACTGAGGGGTGGAATAAAGATCGACGCCTGGCTGCTCCACGCGATCCTGCCTCGAGTTACCCTCCGTCACGTCCAGGAAGACCCTTTGGCCCTTGGGTATCTTCACTTGATCCGACGCTGGAGCTCGCACGAAACGCCCATCCGGAATGAGCTGATGAGTGCGCACTAGAGCGGCCTTCCTCGCGTTGGTGTCTTCCAGCTCCTGAGGGCTGAGTGGCAGGGCGGGTTTCGCCTTGCCCCCTTCAAAGGTCCCTTCCCATGTCTTCGGTATGACTTTGTTACCCTCGACTTCCAAGAACATTCTCTTCCACACCGGTAGAGCATGGTCTTCATTTGGCGAAAGCATTTGGATTTTTCCTTCCTCGTCAAGTTTTCTCTCGCCAAACAAGAACCATGTCAGGCGTAAGGTGCGGGCCAACTTGCGGAACCACCAGGTGTACATCGCGTGAAGCCCATCGCTTGGCTTGAAGAATTTGACGGCGAGGGGCATCAAGAAATTGTAGAACAACAAGTCGATCGGGAATTCCAGGACTGGCTCATTAGAGGAGTAGTGAATGGGAAGTACGTTTTGGAACCCGTATGATAGAGCCCACACCACACCTCCAAGACAGACGATGACGAGCGCGCCATATACGAAAGCAGAGAACAGGATCTTCCGCAGTTGGGTAGTCACGTTTCGTTCTAGAACATCTCGGACGGGATGGAACTCGGCGTCATCAGGATCGCGAATGAAGTCTGTCAAATCGTAAGCAAAGGTCCGTGGAGGGGGCTCATTATTGAGGCGACTTGAACTTACACAGCACACCCTTGCGCATTATCTTGCGGCACATGGACACGAACAGAGCAAAGTGGAACATGTACCCTGTGCCGACAAACCAATGCACAAAAATGGAAGTAAGAGGGTAGTTGACGGTAAACATCACACGGGACACGATGGTCGTGTTCTCAAACAACGGCAGCAGCCCGATGTCCAGCAGGAGCCCGCAGTACAGCGGGAAGACGAGCATCTCGATCCCGATGATGAGAATTACCTTCATGACACCACTTGCCTGGTTCAATGCATCTATCAGGGTAGCTTCCCACTCTTGCCCAACCCGCCCTGGGGAAATGGGCCCGCCGCGACCGAGGTAGAGCGCTGCGGAGAAGGACAGCGCGACGTATCCGCCCAAGATGGCCCAGACTCGGTCCATGGCGCTCCAAGACGCAAAACCGGCCTTCAAAGGCACCGCATTTTCAGGGCCACCGAGGTCGATGACCCACGATGTCGGATCCAACACAAGACCAGGCAGTTCACCCAAGCCTTGCCACGCCGTCGTGGCAGTGATTGTGGCCCACGAGCCGAGTTCAGCTGCCTTGGATGAATAGTCACCCCCAAAGAGGAACAGCATCGACTTCCCGAGCGCAGTAAAAACAAGTGTCACTTGGCTTTTCAGTGTAACCAGAGCCACATGACTGACTGTTGAGAAATTGCGGACTTCGTCGGCCGATATGAAAGGGAGGTCAGTCCACATGCTGTCAAGCAATCTCTGGAAAGCGTTCTCGGTCATGTTCCACGAGCCTTGCATCGACTGGCTGATCATCTCTGGTCGTGTCGCAGTGGGTTGGATGAGAGTGAAGAGCGTGTCTATAGCGCCAAACAATAGAGTGGACGCGAGTCCCATCAAGAGAAGCGCTGTGTCTTGCACCAACTTGGAAAGGCTGAAGAGGATCCGAACAGGTCGAGCCGGGTTGGCGACCAGCCAGATAGCGAGACGCCCCAGGTTGTACGGCAGAAACACACCCAGGAAGAGTGTGATGGAAACCAGAAACGCGCAAAACAAGGCATTCTGGAACAGACCAGCGATGGGGCCACGCATACCGAGGAGTTCGAGAATTCCCTCCAAATCCTCGGCGTCTTCAATGGCCTCGGCCTCAGCATCAATGCCTGCGGCGGCCGCAGCTGCTGCCACTTCTTGGTCCTGCTCTTGGTCCTGTAGCTCCGGCAGGGGTTCCTGAGCAATTGCAGCCCCTGCATCTTGGTCATGATCGAAGAACTCATCAGCCGCATCCGGCAAGGGTGGAAGCTCGTGAGCGGGAATTGCCTCGACGTCGCGCCACATGAAGTCGGCGAGGCGTCGTGCGAGCCCATCCGCTTGAGGAGGTCCCTGGGCTATGTCTCCTATATCTTCTGCATCTTCGTTTGGTTGCACTTCAAAAGGCTCATTGAAGTCCGGAAGGGCCTCCCATTCCATCGATTGACGAGTTTCCAATGTCGGATCTAAAATGTGTGCATGTTCAGGATCCAGCTCGTCTGCTGGGACATCATCAACCTCGGACGATCCCGGCGTCTGGCCTTGCGAGCTCGACGGCACGCTTTCCGCCAAGGTGCTTGAGGGCGGCGTTGCGAACGCCCAAGGTTGCGAGGCCGAGCCATTTTCCTCGGGATGCGTCCCGTGGGAGGAGGAAGCCATCCCCAGAGTAGGCGAATGTCGAGGATCTGCACGCGAGGACTCCAGAGGAGCATCTGGCCACGACCAATTGTTATTGCCCAAGGGGTTGATGCCTCCGACTCTTTGCGGTCCATCCGTGGCAGATCGCGGCCTAGACGCGTGGCTCTGTTCACCCCTTGCATCCAATGACCCGTTAGTCAATGGCGCCTTGCCTTTGCCAGAATGGCCTTCCTGCTGTGCGTCCTCTGCCCACGCCCACTCTGGCTCTGATCCCCACTCGGCCATCTGACTGGACGACTCCTCTTCTTCCGTGTGGGTTTCCGGCCGCTTCCGATTCATCTGAGATTGAGTAAGTTGAACGAAATAAGCAAGCCGGTCCTCGAGGTTCTCTTGGCGAATAATATTGATGATCGTTTCTGGATCTCCCGCGGCCGCGCGATGAATCCTCACGTATTCATCCACTGTACTTCTTCCAACCTCGGCTACACGAGCATCTGGTGTGCTGGGGAGGGCTGCTAACGTCGTTTGCGTGCTCATATTGTGCTGTGAGGTTTCTTCCAGGGGGCTATCCGGGGTCGCTGTCGCAGCCGCTGCAAGGGTCTGACCATCAGCTGCTGGATGAAGACGGGGCTCTCCGACACGAGCCCAGGCGACGGGAACCTCTTCCTCATTCTCATCTAGTATGCCGTCCAATCCGAACTCTATGTCTTGCGCCTCGGGGCCGCGAAGTCTGTCGATATCTTCTGGGCGCAACGCTTCTGCGGGGTCAGGCATAGCCGCAGCTGGCGCGACATTCTCTTGCGGCGCGGCATTCTCTGCGGCAGCAAAGGCAGCTCGCATGTTCAGGTCCGGCTGCTGTTGGACGACGTAGTCCCGGACCAGGATGATCAGGATAAAACAAATAATCACCAGCACGGTGATGATTTGTCCCTCCAGAATGTCGATTGCGAAACTGCCGAGCGCCGGTGAGGACGCGGAGATTTTCTGGAGAAACCTAACTTCGCTCAGAAGCGTGGGCTGGTGGGCAACGGTCGCCGGGGCGGTGTTCTGCAAGCTGGCCGACGTGTTGTTGCGAGACGCTGCGCCACCGATGTAGAATGTTCCCAAGAACATGTTGAGGAGAATGTTGGATAAAGGGTTGTCGGACGTGATGTTGATGCCGTAAAGAGTTGTAGTTGTCACGACACTGCTGCCCCGAGGAGTATGGCTCATGAAGGCCTGCAGCGAGGCAGCGGTTGTCGTCGCCGCATGCAAGGGGCTTGATGGGCAGGTAGCCGCACCGGCCGTCGACCCGGAGCTCTCGCGCAGGATACTGCTGGCCTCGGGTCTCCCAAACACAGGCCCCAGTCCCTCGTCGCTGAGCCAGAACAGTGCAGACCAGACTCTCCTCATGAGGTAGGGAAGCCAGACCAGCCATACCATCAGAACCAAGCCACCCCGAGCCCAGACCATCATATTGCGGAACAGGTACTTTGCAATGTGGCTGATAAAGACGTAGAAGGGGACAGTCTTGGGCATGTTCGGGGCGTATAGTTTGGTGAAGCGAAAGGGCGTCTTGCACAGCTCGCAGTGCTTCTTTTGGGAATGGGAGAGCCATTCCATCAGGCAGTCCTGGTGGACGTACTTGATACTGCCGCTGCATTTGCACGGGTAGAAGAGTGGCTCGTCCGGCATAGCCTCGCCTCTACATATCCGGCAGGTGTCGGGATCGGATTGTGAGGTGGTATCTTGGGCAGAGGTGTGTCCGGAGGGGGTGCGCCTCAGTAGGGCATCGGGTTCTGGGTCGCCTGTTGAGACCCGGCGGCGCCTGGGTTCGGCCTGCAAGGGCTCGAATGCGTGGTGTTGATCCATGTTGTGCGATGGTAAGCTTGGGGCAGTGCCCCTAGGGAGCGAATCTGGCTACGGGAGGTTCATGTGAAGTCTCGGCAAGTGTCGTTGTGCGGATCGTGTAGCTCGGGTTTCGGAGGCGTCGCCCGGTGATGCGCAGCGACAGGCCCAGAAGGATTTTAGGGCGGATCAGTCTCGTAGATGGCCGGTGGGCCAGAAGGTTGGACAGGCGTCGAGATGTTGAGGTGGCCCAAATACGGCCGCGGAGAAATCGTGACAAAATGACTGACTTCTGTAGGTCAGGGCAGGGATGGCTCGGAAATCTACAGAGTGGCGGGCGAGCACTCTAGGACTTGCTGTGGGGAATCAGGGCGTCGACGTGTCTTGAAGAGCACAGCATCAGTGTCTCCTAGCTATGTAGGCGGGCGATTGAGTAGGGTGCCGCAGGCGATGGATTGAGAGGAAAGGATGATTGACCAACCGACTGATCTCGAAAGGCTGACGGTCCAGTGTAGTGTGGTAGTCTACGGAGTACAAGGGCAGCGTGCGGGCCGCGGAAGGAGAGTGAGAGGAGCAGGGGTCCGGACTGCTTACAAGGACCAACGGTGGGAGACGGCCCAGATCTTAAGTCCGACACTGAGGGGAGCTTATCGATAGTTGGGGTATCAGGTGGAACCCCGACCCAAGCACCCGACAGAGGCCTACTGCCTGGGTTGGGTTTTGGCACCTGCCAAAGTGCACTCATCCAGTGCCTAGGCAGGCCGATGGCACAGTCGGCCGCACATATGAAACAGTAGAGATATTCTTGTCAACCTGGGAGGTCGGCCGGCCGCTCTAAATGCTGCAGCAGGCTCTGGCAGAGCCTGCGGTCTTTTCACCAAGGCCGGGCCGCAAGCAGCTGGATGCAACTCAAAGAGATGGGCAAAAGCAGACATCCCAACATAGAACAATCTGATGACGTCTCGTCATGTCACCCATGGAGATGTTCGGATGCTGGCAAGGTTGTACCGGACGGTTCCAGCGGTCTCCTTCAGCTTTGCTTGCCCACCTGCCAAAGGCCTGGTCTTATCTAGGTAGGTAGGTACCTACCTAGATGGTAGCAGACAGGCGCATATGGCACTTGTTGCGCTAGAGCAGCGAAGGTCTGGAAAATCTTGGACATGTGGCTTGGCACACACCATCAAGCGAGTGTGCAGTTGCACCTGCTGTGATGCAAGACGCGATATAACGTCTTGTGCCCCTCTCGACCTCTTGGTTTCGCCTCTCAGACACACATCCGCTTGCCCGTCTGGTCTCTCCGTCTCGTCGCTACTCAGCATCCGTGTCTGTGGTTGACGGTTGTTGGTTGTTGGTTGCACGCTCACCCGCGTTACTCACCGGCCCAAAACCCACCGTTCTGGCCAGGTCAGTCCTGTTCCACTACGGAGGCGCCACTGACGTTCGAGCTCCCCCTGCTGCAGCAAGCTTGTTTTGCTGCAAAGGCCCCTGCACCTTGCACGTTGCAAATTGCCCAACCAGCAAAACCTCCGTCGTCCGGGTTCATCGCAAGATCGACTCGGCTTCCTCACGTCTCTGTCTCGCATCATCCTCTCCTCCTCAGCACCCTAACAACTGCTGCACCCTGCTCGGACACGTCGTCCCTCGAGATTGATTCCCGGTCTCATGTACAACTGACTGATCTTGCATCGTGTAGCCCTCGCCTCGAGACCCCCCCCCACACGCGGTCCGGACAGGCCAGCCTGACTCGGGAGCTCACTGCGCGCCGTCTCGTGATTGTTCGGTCCCGTCCCGCGCGATCCCCGACCTTGGTCCGCTGCTGATTGCAGCCTCGCTGCCATGGAGCACGCAAATGGCTCCGTCAACGGCTACGCCAAGACGAAGAATGGGCTCAGCGGCGTGAATGGCGTGAATGGCGTGAATGGCATAAATGGCATGAATGGCTTCAGCTCTTCCATCAGCACCCATACTGCGACACCCCAGAGGAGATCAACACCCAAGCCGCGGCGTGGTCGTCTGTCATGGCTCTTCAGCGTGCTTGCTCGGTACGGTTGCCATGCGCAGAGCTTCAGCTCCTCCCTCACATATTCGGTTCCTGACTAGAACCAATCGCTGACTGACGGGCCTGGCAGCTTATTTACCTGGTATTCGATTCTGAGCATTCTCTTCCGGTGTCCGGCCACACTCGAAGAATGCACTGATGCCTCGCCCCGGATCTGCAAACCGTACTTCCGGCTGAAGCATGCTGTCTCTCCCCATGTCGAGCCTTACTACCACACATACGCTGCCCCCTACGTCGAGCTTGCCAGGCCGTACTACGAGACCGTCGACCAGAGGGTCCTGTCGCCCTCCTGGGCCTATGCCACCAAATACGGATCTCCTCGCGTCGCCCAGGCCCAAGCCTTTGGCAAGGAGAAGTGGGATAAGAACCTGCAGCCAGAGTTGGTCAAGTACCAGGCTCTGGCCCAGGCCAAATACGACCAGACTCTTGCTCCACATGTCAACCAGCTGTCTTCGACCGTCGCGCCATACTACGACGTCGCGAGGACCAACGCTCTCCAGACGTACCACGACTACCTTCTGCCAAGCTACGTCTTCGTACAGCCCTACGCGCAGCAGGGATACACCGCCGCCTCTACATTCACTACTGAGACAGCCGTTCCCTCCGCTGTCTGGGCTTGGAACAAGACGCTTGTTTTCCTAGATGGCACCGTCTGGCCCCAGGTCCGCTCCCTCTACACGGAGAACGTCGAGCCTCAGCTTTTGAAGATCGGCCAGAGGCTCGGGCGCTACAACGGCAACAACACCCAGAAGGCCACCGAGGCTGTTTCCAGGTACGTCGTTTGATTTTCCTCCACGTGCTAGGCGCCTAAACTAAGTCATGGTAGTAGCACCGCGGCAAAGGCAGACTCGACCTTGACGAAGCCAACATCAGCTGCGTCATCCGCATCAGCCACCCCTGTCTCCAGCGAAGCCACCACGTCGACAGTCGAGCAAAGCTCCTCGTCCGACGTCGCGTCGCCCAGCTCAGAGGAGCCCGCAGTCAACAGCGAGGCGGCAGCAGCAAAGGCCAAGCTCGGTGGCGAGCAGATCCCTGCTCCAGATGTCGCCCCAAATGAAAGTGAGGTCCGCCGGATCGCACGCGAGACTGTCGCAGAGGATCTTCAAGCGTGGCAAGAGAAATATGCCAAGGCTGCTGACGAGGGCGCTGCTGAGATCGACGATCGCATTGAGGAGATAGCAAAACGCATGATAGAAAGACAGGCAAAGACTATGGGCAAGTCTCTGGTCGGGCAGCTGAAGGACACCGTCGACACAGAGTTGGCATTATTGAAGGCTGAGATCCAGGGCATTGTCAGTCAAGTCAAGAGCAACTCCCAGTCTCCCGAGGCTGGTCAGGAGAAGGTCACTGCTGCCGTGCGGAAGGCTGGACTGGAGATTAAGGACAAGTCACAGGACATCCGTAACTGGAGAACAAACTATGAGACCGAGATCGAGATCAGCGTCACCAAGTTCGCCGAAGATCATTTCAAGATCCTCGACAGCATCCGGGACCTGGCGCTGCAGAAGATTGGCATGAAGTGGGCGTGGATGGACGGTGTCACCTACAAGGATTGGGCCAAGTACCATCAGCTCAGGGAGCGCTTCGACGAGTGGCAGACCGAGCTCAAAAACCTGATCACATCCCACCCCCAGTTGGAGTCTGCCCAGAACGAGGGACTAGCTGTTGAAGGCCAGGCTATGGAACTGGCCCAATCGGCGGCCAAGGAACTTGCAAGCCTAAAGCAGGTTGCTGGTTTCAAGATCATTGCCCTCGATGACTCGGACGAGTTCGACCCTGAAGTCACACGGACAGCTGCCGAGGAAGCAGAAAAGGCGGCAGCCGCGGCAGCCGCACCTGAAGTCGAAGCTGAGATTGAAAGTCCTGCGGAGCAGCATGTCCTCGTTGGAGATGAGACGCCCGTCGGAGATGAGGAGACGGCCGGTAAGCTCCAAGAGAGTGCATCCACCGCAGCTGAAAAAGCCGAGTCCGCAGCGAGCGTAGTTTCGGAGGCAGCGACAAGCATCGTCGAGGAGGCATCCGCATCAATCCTTCCGATTTCCGAAAGCGGCGAACCCGAGATCGCCCAGGCCTCAAGCGCCGTCTTGGAAGAAACTCCAGTCTTCGTTGGTAATACTACCGAGGCAACTGAAGCTGCCCAACCTGAGGACCCCGGGACTGCTCATGTGCCGATTGACGAAGTTGCTGAGCCTGTCGAAGCTGAGGTGTCGACCGTGGAAGAGCCTGAGGCGCCATCAGCGACTGGTACTGTTAAACCTGCCTTTTTGGGAGCTGCTGCCCAGTCGGTACCTAGTCGTCAGCCGATCCTGGATGACGACAGCTTCGAGGCTGCCGGCAGTGTCATATCTGCGATCCAATCTGATATCCCTGCCACCATCTCATCGGCAGCCAGCTCAGCTTACTCTGCTGCTCTGGCTGGAGCTGCTCATCGTTATTCCGAGGCATTGTCACTGGCGTCCGCCCAAGTTGGCGCTACTCCCAAACCTGCTCATGAGAAACTTCTCAGCTCAGTGACTGCCGCCTACAGCAGTGCGGTCGCCGCTGCCAGCTCCCAGTTGGATGCTGCCCTCGGTGCGGCTCAACATGGCCTCTTTGCTACTACGACCACGAGTGCATTGGCCTCTATTCCAACATTTGTGGACTGGGCCCACGTGGAGTCAATTGCGGCCTCCAGGCTGAATGAGGGAAGATCCTGGGCCGAGGCGCAGTATGAGAGTGCCAAGATTGCTATCGGTGCGGCAACCCCCACACCAACAGACATAGCAGGAACCGCCTCGTCTGTGGCTTCTGTTGCCGGAGAATCCCTGTCTGCAGTCACCGCCGCCGCGGGCGCAAACGCTGAAAAGCTGCTCCAAAATGCACAGTACAACTACTACGCCGGACTCGGCATCGCTCAAGCTCGATACTCCGAGTTCCTGGCCGCCGCGTCGAGTGCTCTCAGCTCCATGACCGCGACGCCCACCCCGACAGACTTTGCCGGAACCCTTTCATCTGCCGCCTCAGTCGCTAGCGAGTCTGCTGCATCGGTTGCTTCAGTTGCCCAGGATCACGCTGAAGCAGCGGCTTCTGTTGTCGGCGAAAACGCCTCGGCGGCAGCGTCTGTGATCAGTGAGAATGTGAGCTCGGTTGCGGCCGCCGGCTACGACAACATCGCTGCTGGCTATGAGAGCGCTGCCTCAGCAGCCGAGGCCGCTGGCGCATTCGCCCAGGAGAACTGGAATGCGGTCTTGGACCAGGTCAGCGTCCAGATCTACGGTGCTGCTACCCCTACCCCCTGGTACGAGAGCCTGTATAATGCTGCAGGTGGCTACATTAGCTCTGCGACTGAGGCAGTCGGTGGCAGCGCAGATACGGTCACTAGTGCGGCAGGGTCTTACGCGACTGCCGCTTCAGAGGAGGCTTCCAAGCAGTATGTCATGGTCAGCAGCATCGTCTCAGAATTGCTTGTTGGCAAGGAGCCAACTTTCAGCGAGAGCGTCTACTCTCGGCTCGCTGCGGCTTACTCTGGAGCTGCAGACAGCGCGAGTAGCTTCGCCAGCGCTGCCTCCGAGACTGTTGCGAGCATAGCTACAGAGGCAACTGAGGAAGTGAAGCAGGCGACAGAGTATGTCAAGGACGAGTTGTAGATGTAGCGAACGATGTCGCCAGGGTGTTGACGGAACAACACTGATGCGGCGAAGCACATCACATGGAAATCCTCCACAAAGATGACGATACGATAGTAATGATGAGGTGAATGGGATCAAAGGACAGTCAGTCCACACTGCAGGTGGCGGTTGCGGACTGGCAGATGGAAGCAATTAGTATTGGGGAAAGGGGATATTTATGTGGGCCAAAAGGGCAAGCTGTGCGCCAGCAGACTCTCGTTTCATTATACCCAATTTTCGTCACGACGCGTCCAAACAAGCTCATGCTTGCTGGCCAGAGATATCCGGCTGTCTTGGTGGTTGCTAGCATGCTGCTCTCTCCTTTGTTTCAGTCTTGCAAGCAACGTTCTCGATGATTTCAGTGGGCAGCTTTGTATATGTACACGCTTGGGATACTGTTTTGAGTTAGGAGTTCAGAGAGAAATTGATTCAGTAGTGTCTCGTGGAAAACACCATCCTGAGGCCTGCGGGTCTGACTCACTGGGGAGGAAGCGTTTTGCGTGTCACTGGGTGCTGAGCAATTCATTACCAACGCTTATTTTTCCCAGTGGTATGATTTCCAATGGACTATGTGAAATGCTCATCCTGCTGCAGCTTGAGGTGCTTGATAGCCAAGCACGCCATCACGGGACTAGTTGACGACACAGGTTGGGGAATTTACACTCTACTCTTCAAATGTTAAGACCGATACCGCGTTCAAGTGGGTTCCCCAGCATGCGCCGTCGCCCATGATGCCAGGATATATCTGTGTTTAGTCGGCAACCATTCAAATTGTCCCAGCCCGAGGTGTCAATCAGTCTTGGCCACCTCTAAGCGATCTAACTGGACTAGTACAAATCGCACTATTATAACACGTCCCCGGGAAGCCGAGTCTGTATCACGGTCAAGCAGGCCTAGTTGACAATGGTAGCGGACAATACCCCAGACAGGTCGTCTTCCCGGCCGCTAAGGGTTGCAGTGGTCGGCGGCGGGCCTGGCGGTTTGGCTACAGCGATTGCGCTCTCCAAAGCCCCGAACGTGGAAGTCCACATATATGAGAAGGATAAGATCCTTCGTGAGGTTGGTGCCGGCATCAACATCGGTTCCAACTCTTGGAACGTGCTCAAGCTTCTGGGAGTGGCAGACTCGCTTGTAAGCGGGCACCCAAGCGATGTGGTGCTGAACATGTGAGTGTCTCTTCTCCCGACTTGCCAGAACACTTATTGCGGACCGACCACGGGCTGGACTGAGCTGATGATATCTCCAGGAACGGCCGATCCGGAGCAGAGCTACACCGGATGGAACGGCCGGTGGACCAAGAGTGGCCTTCTGGGAACTGGAAGTCGAGACCGACCATCCGGACGCAGAGGACCAAGCTCCAATCTGCCCTGTTGGCCCACGTGCCTACCGGGGTGATTCGTCTGTCCAAGAAGCTGGAAAAGATCACGGATCTAGGCGACAAGGGTGTTGAGTTACAGTTCAAGGACGGCACGATCGAGACTGCGGACTTGGTCGTCGGCGCAGACGGAATTCGTTCGGTATGTTGAGGCCCTCGCCGCGGAGACCCTCATCTTGAAGTCGACTCGTGGAGTCTGCCGCTGACCCATGCCGAAATAGGTTGTCCGAGACTGTGCATGGCCAGACTACAAGATCGCCTTCACAGGAACAACAATCTGGCGGGCACTCTTACCGCTCAAGGACCTCACAGACCAAGACCCCCGCTTCGGCATCACGGGCTGGTGGCACCTGCCCACCTCACACGTGTATTTCTCCCCCGTCGGTGAAGGGCTCGGCGAGATAGCTTCGCGCGAGTACCAGGATCCGGCCATCCACAGCGCGAGCAAGGTCGTCTGGGGCGTGCCCGTCACCAACGAGCACGTCGAGTCCCACTTCAAGGACTACCTGCCCTCGATCCAAGCGGCACTGGCCAAGATCCCCGACGGCGCGTGGAGGGAGTTCGCCGCCTTTGCCGGGCCGGAGCTGGCGTCCCTTGCGGCATGGGGAGGCAAGATCGTGCTCGTTGGGGATTCGTCGCACGCGCTCTCCGGTGCGTTTGGATCCGGAGCTGGTTTTGCGATGGAGGATGGATGGATTCTTTCTCAGGCCCTGAAGCACCATGGTAATGACATCGGCAAGGCCGCAGCACTGTTTGACAGGATACGCGTGCCTTATTACTCCCGCATGTATGAGTATCTCGGGAGCCAGGCTACCACGAGGGCTGAGAAGTTGAGGGAGCTGGAGGTCGCGACGGCGGGCCTAACGGAGGAAGAAAGAGTAAAGGTCAAGGTCATTAAGGAGGGCGGCGACATGAGATGGATTTACCAGAATAACATCGGCAAGGTTTGGAATGCAGCTTTGGCGGAGCTAGAGGCAAATGGCAAGGAACCATGAGCTCGGCTACGCATAGAGATGTCTGATCAAGGTTGGGAGAGGCTTCCTACCACTTCATGACCTGTATAGACTTGCTGGGAAGCATTGAAATGTGGCTGAGAAGAAGAACTCGCGCAAAATATTTATTAGACTTGGTCAGGAACTCCAAGACCGAATTTTATTCACCTAATAAGAGCCGGTACGAACAAGTACGGCCACAAGGGTGATGACGACTAAGCTTATAAATCGTAAGATTTCATGGATTCTGGCTTCGGCCACCTTATGTTTTTTTGTTTAACTATATAACTGTCTATTCGTTGTCTTCTTAGCCTTTAGACTGCCCACCAGCTTATACCTTATCTATAAAGTTAGTAATCGCTTAATATATACCCCTATATACCTCTTTATAAGGGATCTTTAGCTTCCTTTATAGTACCCCCTCTTCTACTATATTTTTTATATACTATATACTTTTAAAGAAATCTTCTATAATAAAATAGTATATTTAAAAAAAGAGATTTTAATTTTTAACTATCTTTATATTTACTTTATATATATTATATTTATTATATATATTATAAATAGTCTTAGTTTAGCTTTTTTAAAAAGTTTTTATTATTTTTATAAAGTTATATAAGAAAGCTTTTTTAAATAGATTAGCTATAGTAGTATAACTATTTAATTAGTTATATACTTAGAATAAGGACTATAGTACTTACCTAGTTAGTAGTTTTATAAGACTATTAAGTATTATTAATAGAAGGAAGAGTTAAGTTTCTTAGCTAGATCTCCCTTTTTAAGATTATTATGCCTTCTTATAGGCGCTATATTAAGACTATTATAGTCTTGCTGTGTAACTACTTTGCTGTGTGACTGCTTCGCCGGCTGTAAGTACTTTCCCTATGGCATTTGCCTCCTTTATATCAGACATTAAGCTTAATGTCTAATCCTAACTCTGGCATCGTGGCAGGTTAGCCTTAGGCTACTAGTGTTGACGATTCTAGTCAACGGCGCTATTAGGAGCGATGCTTCTTAGCCTTGTCTGTATGGCATAAGGCTGAGGCTATGTACCTATAGGCGAACTGTATTGATATTTTATTGTAATTGGCATTGTTTTTTTTTTTTTTTTTTGAGCGCTAGGTCTTGAGCGCTCACTACTGTATGAAGGCACCACGTACATTTTATATGTATGGGGGATTGGAAACGCAACCGCCCCTTTCATGGATTCTCACATAGTAACAATCGACCTCATGGAAAATCAAGTGCAAGTTATCAGTGCTATCATCTCTCACGCTTTGAAACTGCAATCAAGTCCTCTGCACTCTTAGTCTCCCCTGCCTGCATCCTCTGCTCTCTCAGGCAATGGCCACAGTTGTTTCGTGTTCACACTCATCTCCAGGACCTCAGGCCGTTTATAGTGACCGTTCCCATCGATCCAGACCTTTACTTGCCCCAGGTCATTAAGGTCTAGATCAGCCACGACCAAGCGTTCCTCCTCGCCGGTGTGCGGCCCGGCCAGATACGAGCAGAAAGGATGGATGACGGCCGTCCACCCGCCTCCTTTCTTCACCAAGTCCTGCTTGCCGATATTCTTCTCCATCCATTCCAGGCATGAATCGTCCACAGGGTTCGACGCCGCCAACACAAAGACCTGTGCCGTCAGCGCGTGTGCCTTCATCAGCGCCTCGATCTGAGCATCAGCCACGCCTTCGAACCCCTTCATCGTCGACAGAGCGGGCCAAGCTCCGACGTGGATATGCTGGTTCTGCTGGATGAGAGCCTGCCTCGCACCATTGAGAGTGTTCTCCCAGCAGCACAAGCCACCAAGATTGTACCTCCCGCGGTCTTTGCCTGCATCGGCCGGCCAGACACGCAGTGTGGACCCGTCGCCCTGCGCCCAGACGTACCGCTCCACATATGTCGGCTGCAGCTTGCGGTGGACACCTAGTATGCTTCCGGAGGAGTCGATGTGCACTTGTGAATTGAAGAGAGAATAGCCGCCTGCCATCCGCTCTGACACTCCCAGGCTTACTGTCACGCCGGCCTCGCGGCATGCAGCCTGGATGGCGCGGATGGACGGGTCGGAGCTGTCACAAACCACGCTCTGCTCGGTGTATTGAGCCAGTGCCGAGACCTGAGAAAGCGGGGGATATGCCTCGGTGAAATACTAAAACAGCTCAGCCTCTGTTTAGTAAGGTCATTTCAGAGCGAGAGCACCATACCGGGTAGCCTGGGATGAACGTCTCGGGGAAGGCGAGTAATTCAATGCCCTGCGCCCCAGCATCTCGGATGGCTTCTATAGCTTTCGCGGTGGTTGCATCCTTGTTCATATAGACGGGAGCCATGTGGGCAGCCGCCACTTTGAGCTTGAATCTAGGTACAGCCATATCAAATAATGGTTGCACGGGAAAAGTTCAAGTTGTGATTTCGACGACTCAAAGCCGAGGAGGTGAAGAGGAGTCCACGTCAATTGTCTGCTGACGGATCGAGGGGTTGAAAAAGCTAGCGAAGTAAGTACCTAGGTAGCTAACGAGCAGTTCTGTGCATATCTCTCTCAATTATTCAATTGTAATCAAATACAAAAGCCGTAAGCGACTCCATCAATCGCTTTAAATACATGTGGAGTGGCCAAAAGGCCAAGGCGCACCAGTTGACATTGGGGAAATGTCCAGCAACTAGGGTTGGCACCTAACAGAGGAGTGGTCCCTTAAAATAAAGAGCTATGGAGGATGACACCGGGAGGTCAGGGGCTCCACTACTGCTGTACTATGTGTGCAAAGGATCATAATAAACAACTGTTGCAAATTGCCAACGGAAGCACTTACGTTGCTCTATTTAGTGTGCTAGACTGGAATCTAGGATGGTCACCAGCCTGACTTTGATGCGTCCCATTCTCGCCCATTTTGTCCCAAATAAATATCTCAATACAACCTAAAAAAACTCATATAAGTCCTCCCATGCTCTCCTGTCAGATTGCACCACCAGCCAGCATCATCACATGTGACGCCGAAGTGAAATTAAACATTTCATTGAACTTGTTACCAAAACAAACATCCCACCCTGCAAGCAATCTGGACCATCCTAAGGACATAGCTATACCTCAGATCAATTCTGCCCATCGCTCGCCTCTGACGAGGATTCGCGCACGTTGATGAGGACATCGTGGTCACTCTCACTCGAATCGCCTGACTCCTGCACTCCATGCAGCTTCTCGTCACATCCTGCTGGGGGTGTCCTAATCACATGCTCAAGGCTCCCATCATCCTTCAGCACGATCTCCTCATCCTCTTCCTTGGCCTCCTCCCACATCGCCCTCAGCATCTCAAGCTTGGACGCACCACCTCGCGGCACAGCATCAAACGCAAACTTGACCGGCTTCGCGATCAGCAGCGGCGTGAAGCTGTTCCAGTGGACGGGGATCTCCTCGCCGGTAGCAGGGTCCCGCCGCTTCTGGATGTTGAACGCCCATGCCATGCCGCCCATGGTCAGGAACAGGTCCTGCTCGACGATAGGGATGCCCTGGCAGGTCCGCCGGCCGAAGCCAAACTGGGAAAAGCCGTTGAGGTTGGGGTGCTGGGTGAGTGGTTCGCGGTAGGTTGGGAACTCTTTGGAGAGCCAACGGTCAGGGTTGAAGACCTCTGCTTCTGGGTAGACGCTTTCGTCGCGAGTGATGCCCCTGTGAATAATGTCAATTCTTCTGCAGGTCATGGTATTTTGCTCATCTTATAGCATTTTGCTTACCATTCCAGCGCATGGATAGTGGCCCCAGCTGGGATGAAGTATCCGTTGTAAACGTCGTCTTTCTCGGTGGCATGGGGAATTCCCGTAGGGACGGGTGGCCGCCATCGGATCACCTCCTTGACGACCGCCCTGAGGAGAGGGAGCTTCTCGCGGTCTTCCCACTGCGGGCACCGTCCCTCGCAGACCGTGTCGATCTCTTCTTGCAGCTTGGCCTGCCAGCCTGGGTAGTGGCACATGGCCAGGAGATAACTCTGGACAGGGCTGCCAATTGTGAGTGCACCAGCAATGGCCATCAAGCCAACTGTATACATCGCCTCGCCCTTGTCGGAAGCCGTTGACTTCATCCGGTCTTTCTCATCCGAGCCGTTGGCTGTTCTCTCTTGGTCGTCCAGGAACGTCTTCGTGAAACTGGGCTTAGCATCTCCAGCCTGCCTTCCCCTCTCCACAAAGCCGACATTCATCTTGAACAGCCGCTCCTCAAGCTCGTGCCTCGCACGCTCCTTTTGCTTCCATGGGCTCATGAAGGCAGGGAGGTGCGCCAGCCAGCTGATGACATTCGGCAGGGCACCGGACGGCGAAATGGTCTCGAGGAGCCCGAAGGTCGTCTTTCGAAGAACCTTGGCAGGGTGCGGGCTGCCCCAGCCGAGACGCGACACCGTCCGGCTAGTGAACTGCTCAATCCACTCAATGTAGTTGTCACTGTCCTGGGACATGAGGTATAGGAACCTGTCTCGCTCCTGAGTGGGATAGCCATGGAGGGATTCTTGGGCACTGGTGGTCATCAGGTGATGGCAGAGCTTGCGCTGTCGCTTCCACGTATCGGTTCTCCCCAGAAGCGCGAGGTAGTCACCGCTCGTACGGTTGTCAGGCAGGTTGGGGATGACGGGGCGGTCAGAGTAGACCGCGTTCCTCTTGGAAAGGAGGTCATGGGCAATCTTCTCATCTGAGATCCAGACATGGGAGGTGCCGAAGATCTTCATCTCATAGATAGGCCCGTAAGTCTTGGACCACTCATAGAACTTCAGCCATGTTGCCTCGGGGGGAACATCGTGTACGCGGCCAATGAAAGGGAGGCCTAGTGGAGATGATGTTAGTATGCCATGGGACACACGAGGACGAGCTGTGATGACATCGGAAAAGTTTTTACCTTTGGGGCCAGGAAGAGGACGGGCTCCATCTGGAAGCTTTCGTCTCTTACTTGTGACACAAACTGCTTGGAAGACAGCTAGAATGACAGCAGCAGCTAGGAAAAGCAGTGGTGGTGCAAACATATTGAACGTGGTGTCAGCCACCTGTGACAACGAACCTGATTAGGTAAATTTACGAATTAATTTAAAGATTCTCTAACATCACAAGTATTACGGAACGAGAGATCGACATCGTCGGAAGGCGAGGACTACTAATATCGGCTGCTCGGCACTCTGAAAGCACATGCTGTCCCCAGGGTCCAGATGTCGCCTCTCGGCCTTCTCAACAGTTCCGGACATGCCATGGATGTCCGCCAAGCTTGAGACGAGGCGATCATCACTCAGACCACTACGGCCTCCTTCTTTGGAGGTACATAAGCCCCTGAGGACGGATCAACACGCCTCCTTGCCTCCTTAAATCAAGGGTCCAAGCCTTGAGACGAAATTGGACCGACACGGCACACAAAGTTGGAGCTCGGAGTAGAACGGTTCAAGCCAAGTAGTGCTATTGGGACGGCACAGCTGACTAGCTTGTATCATCAAGCACACCGTGAGCGGCTGTCTTAGCCAGAAAGGAAAATCTGCTTTGATAATTCAGTATTTCAGGCGTAGCATGAGTTCGGGCTCCGGGAGAGACAGACACATACCAGTAAAAGCTCGTGGAGATTGCAGGGTCAGTCTCTTTCCATTGTCCGGATATCACACAACTGAACCATTTCGCGGACCAAAGGAGCACTTCACACACGATCAATAAGTGTGCTTTGCTCATCGCGAATACGCTGCCACGCGCGTATAACCATAGAGGCCTGTGCTGAATCAGGAACCGCGGTCTGCTGGGCGCCAACTATTCGACGTCATGGTTCAAGAGAACAGACCCAGCCTCTCCCGTGTGCTCGGATGAACAGCCTTGGCTCTGAGGAACCCCGGAAACTTTTTTCATTTCCTTACGAGCCAAGTATGCTACAGTAGAAAACATATAATCTCTGAATTCTTCACGCGAAGCCTCGAAGTTGAGTTTGCCATGAGTGCCACCAGCTCTGTGTTCTCTTGGTGATCGGCATTGAGCCTCATCCTAAGCCGCATGCACATCCGCTGCGGCTCGTCAAAGTCTGCACGTGGTAGGTTAGGGATGTGTGTTTCTCTGCATCTTTTGGAGCGCGAATCTTGGCGCAGAACAGAAGGAAGTCGGATATACCTAGAGCAGAACTTTCGAAGATCTACATTGCATGCCACTACTGCGGAAGGCTGAGCAATACTTCCGGAGTCTCATCCAGCGACAGCTTATGTGCCGTGCCTGCGCTACAGTTTCAGGCTCATGACATGTGGAAGTTCGTCACTGAGGCATAAGTATGCCGTCTCTCGAGGTGCCACCTTGACGCTGTGCGCTGTGAAACAAGGGTGCAAGCCGTGGATCCAGGCACACGGCTCGGTGAAACAGCAGGCCTATCTCGGTGCACTACGGTCTTGAGATTCCCAAAGCGCCGGTCTTGGTCACCCTTAGTGCCGGTAATTCCCCAGTAGCAGGACATGAGACGAGGAAGGGGTCTGTTCGTGAACGTCACCGATGTCACTGAAGTGCGAGTATCGATAAGGATTCGAATGGATCAAATGCGATCCGAAATCCGGTATCGATTTGTGTATCTTTTAGAACAATACCATACGATATCCTTGATGCCCAAGAATTAGGGGAATCCACTCCATACCATCACTTTTCCCCCAGCCGCTTGGCCCCTCACAACACAAACCACCCACCTACATACGCTCCACCGGGGTGAGACCCAGCAGGCGCATGCCGTTGGCAATAACATGCCGGGCGGCATCATACAAAGCCATACGGGCCTTTTGCAACTCTGGCTCACTCCCCACAATCTTGAGGTGGTCGTACGAGGAGCTAAGCACGTGTGTCAGCTTGAAGAGGTAAATGACTACTGTAGTCGGCTCGAGTGTCTTCAGCGTGTTCTGGACCGCGTCAGGCCATTGACTCAGGACTCGGACCAGGTTGATGGCATGAGCCTCCGTCAGCAGCGAAAGATCCGCCTTCTCGAGCTCCTCAGCAGGGATGGCCGCCTTCCGCTCGATCGAGCAAAGACGGGCGTGGGCGTATTGGAGATACGGGCCTGTGTCACCCTCGAAGGATGTCATGGTTTCCATGTTGAATGTGTAGTTGTTGATCCTGTGAAACGTGTTAGCACCAACACCTGGAGGTCGCAGACCATTTCATCCGCCTACCTCTTGCCAGTCATGTCCTGGATCATCACACTGCTTATGCCCAGGGTATCGGCTGTGGCTTCGGGGTTCTCGACTTGGGAGTACTTGTCGTCGTTCTTCTTCATGACCTCGTGCATCTTGTCACCAACATCTCGAAGGATATCGTCCAGGAACTTCACTGTTCCCTTACGGGTGCTCATTCCCAGGACCATTCCGAAGTTGATATGTTGGCACTTGTCCGCGATGTCCTTGTGGCCACTGAGCTCCGTGATCTTGAAAAGCTGCTTGAAGTGCAGGTCTTGTTGCGAGGCGGCAACATAGATCATCTGGTCGAACTTGTACTTCTCGTACCGGCCGAGCAGCTCGCTGATATCCCGGGTCAAGTACAGCGCCGTGCCGTCCCGCTTGCGGATGATAGGGCGCTCAAGACGCTTGCCCTCCTTACCTGGGATAAGGCTCGCGAAGTCGACAATCTTGGCGCCGTCCGACTCGGTCGAGATACCCATCTCCTCCAATCGCTTCGCGGCCTCCTCCATGGCCGCTTCTGAGACCTGACTTTCGCCTGAATAGCTGTCGTAGTGAATGTTCAGCCGGGCATAAGTCTTCTGGTACCGGACAATGCTGAGATCTCGGAATCGTCGCCATTGGGCCAATGCCTTCTCGTCTCCCTCCACCATCTTCTTGAAATATTGACGCGCCTGCTCATCTGAGCTGGTCTTCTGTAGCTCGGCCGCCTCGTCCTCTTTGCCTGCGGCCTTCAGCTCCTTGATCTTATCTTCCTCTTCCTTGATCTCCTGGTTGATCTTGACGTAGATGTTGAACAGGTGGTTGATGGGATCCTTGTTCAGTGCCTCCTCATCACCATACCGCTCGAATCCCAGAGCCAGCATTCCGTACTGTTTTCCCCAGTCGCCGAGGTAGTTGATCCGGATCACGTCCCAGCCGGCGCCTTCGTACAAGTTGGCGATGAAGCCGCCGATGATTGTACTCCGCAGGTGGCCGGCATGGAATGGCTTCGCGATGTTGGGCGAGGAAAACTCGACGATGATGCGTTTCCGGTCATTGGGGTTCTTGGGGTCACGCAGACCCTGGGCTGGGTTCTTTCCAAAGTCCTTTCCAAGGGACCGGATCATTGGCACGACGGCTTTCGCGAGAGGCTGGGGCTTGAAGAAGAAGGACATGAAGTATCCTGTGATGACTGGCTTCTCGACCAGGGGATCATCTGCAGGGAACTGTGAGGAATCTGGTATCAGTTTCGTGTCAGGTTGCCTGAGGGCCTGGAATGTGAACCGACCTTCTCTTCCCACTCCTTGACGAGCTCATCTGGCTTCTTGCCCCGAACACGGAGGGCAGGCGCCGCGACGATCAAGTCGCCCTTGTCGAGACCTTGGGTCCATTGTATTGCGGGATAGATGATCTTTGGGTCGACGCCCGTGACCTCCTCGAGTACATTTGTCAAGTGCGCCCGGTAAACGTCGACGGGGTTCGTCTCGGGGTAGCAATTGGGGAACTTGTCGTGGATGGTGTCAAGGGAGAGGTTGGAGGTGAGCTTGACGAGCTCGTCGATTCCGGTCGCCATGATGAGTCTGCCGTTCTGGAGAAGTGGGTGAGTAGGAGACACAGAGGCGAGGCCGCGGTTGGGACTTTTTGCAGGTGCAATTGCTAGCAAAGGACGAGCAGTCGAGGCAGAGGTGGGGTTCAATGTGCAGAAGGAGGGGTCCTTGAGTCGCAACAGACGAGCAGTCGAGGTCACCCGTGGCAAGTTTGCAAAGCGCAATGAATTTAGAGAAATGCTAGGACTTTTCAACAGTGGACCGAAGGCATTCATACCTTCTATTTGTATGCCACCAATATGAATCAGTCTCGTAGTCTATTAGTCCACTGCAGGGAGCCTCTTCTAGACTGTGACTCAACCCTGCCCAAAATTTGTCCATGAGCTTCACCAGCCCACTTGCTTATCGATAGAGCAGCCCCAACCCTGACCTTTCTTGCTCGTCAGGGTCAAGAGCGGAGACACAATACTGTTGTAAGGTTTCCGTTTTCCTTCGACCGTTTTCATGGGGACATTCCTACAGTAGGCCACTATTGACACAGCATACCTCCCTACCTACTTAGGTACTACTGGGTGGGTCTTTTTCAAATGTTTCTTGAAGGATCGCGCTCTTTGCAGCTTGCCTTTTGCTTTGTTATCCATTGGGCCATCAAATGACATTAGACTGTGGATAGCTCATTTATCATTGCAATTATTTACTAGGTGTCATAGATCTCACATATGTACCCTCAGAAGCAATACTCTTCAACATGAAGATGGATACCCTGCGCCCCAGTGCCCTTATGCACAGCACGCTCATCACTCAGGCTTGCAACACAGTTCCTTGCCCTCGCCACCAGTGACTTGCCCCCACACACCACCACTGATGTTTCTCCTCCCGTGGCCTCAACCGGGTCTCTTATGAAAGCCTCAATATTCGGCCGCGAGGAGGACTGGTGCACGTGGGAGTCGGTGCTCGCCGAGCTGCCGCGCCTACCGACCTGGGCAGCGTGTTTCTCGATGTCCACGGATCCCGCTTCGGGCTTGTTGTAGCTACCCCGATTTGAAGGCGATGGTGCTACTGATGTTGACGACGTCACGCCTTCCCTGGTGTCGCCGGTGTCTGCCCTTTTTGCCAAGGTTGGGACTGGCGGCCCTTGGGTGACGTGGATGTGCACTTTGAGCTCGATGCCCATGTCTGCTGCCTTTTCAATCATTTCGTGCAGCCGTTGGATGTAGTAGTCAATCTCGTCGCCCTTCTTGGCGGCAAGCAGGAAGTCTATGCGGCGTGTGCAGAGCGATCTCTCTTTGGAAAGCAGCACGCTCTCTAGGATAGGGAGAGTGAAGCTCGCACCGGTTGATGCTGAGATGAGGACCAGTGTCTCGTATATGTCCCAACGAGGCGGCAGACCATACGGTCCGGTCACAAACGCCGTCAAGTCTTCCTTCTTACCTGATGACTGCATCTTCTTCGCGTGGTTGTGCAGTCTCCGCGAGAAGCCCTTGTGCTTCCGCACAACCAGCTGAACACTGTTACAGATGCATGTGCCGGGCAGGGGGTGCGCCGAAGCAATAGTGTATGGGTGGTGGTCGGACATTCCAATCTTCGGCATCCAGAGGTACAGGTGCTGGCCGGCCCGCCACGAGAAATGGACGTCCTTGATAGTGACAACTGTGATGTCTTCGCCCACCGCGGAAATCTGTGTCTGATGACCGACTTTCTGTCCGCCCTTACACTGAGAGCGATTCGGCCGGAGCTTGACGTTCTGCCATACGAGCAAGACACTCCTGTAGAAGCGGTCGAAGCAAAGAGCAGCGATGGCAAGCCAGATGTTGTATTGCGCGTAGGCCGGAACATGGACGTAAATGACGTAGAGGAAAATGATCCACGTCAACATGTGTTGCGCAATGAACAATTCGTAGTTCCAATGGCGAAGGGGTGACATGCCCGAGACATTCGCCCACAGCAGCAGGCCCCAAGCTGCAAATCCGTATTTGATCATGGGCATCATCTGGATCATGTAGGATACAAGGCCAGCCTGTTGATATTCGGTCCAAAAGTGGAAGCCGTGTATGGTCGCCGTGACAAACATCGTGCGGGCGACCCATCGGTGCAGCCAGTTGAGCCTCTCGTAGCTGCTTCCAGCGATGACTCCAAGGATGCTGCTTTTGGATGCCAGAAGGTAGAGGAAGGGAATCTGCGTCACAGTGACCCAAGCGTTGCGAAACCCGATGCGCTCCCAGAAATAGGCATCCTTGACGATGGCCCCAGCTGTTGCCATATAAATAACTACGGCCCAGTACACCAACAGGACCAGTATTCGACCCATTGGAGGCGGCGTCATCCACGAGATATATCGAGTGGGCACATAGAGTTGGGGATAGCTGGCCTCACGAGCAATCGCCGTTGTGGTTGCCCAGGCCCGTGATAATGGGCCTGATGGTTTCGTGGGGAACTGGACGGAAGATGAAGAACACCTTTGCAACCTTGTATGTGTCAACAGAGTCTCCCCTTATGAAGTCGTTGAGAAGACTGACCTTGTTCGTCTCTGAAGGAAACCGCCAACACGCACAGCGACACAGAGGCCCAGAACACCAACGATCAGATACCAGTACGCCTGCGCAAGGCCCATGTTATCGGCCTGGAACATGCCCGTCCCCATCCCCATCCCACTCATACCCATGCTCATCCCTGACATGTCCATCCTGCCTGTGTTCGAAGCAGAAGACGGCCGCGCTTGGCAGGTGAAGAATCAATCAGGATGTTTGGTCTATTCGTAAAGAAGGGCTCCTGGTATGCGAGTGAGATAATCTGAGGGCCAATATGTCTGTGCCAGCCAAGACAAGGAATTTTCAGACTCTCAGAGGATTTCGTGTTGCAAAGCCAAGACTTCCGGGGGAGATCCAGTCGACTTTAGAGGCTAGACACAGGTGTGCAACTGGAACCCGCAACTGCTGAGTGCCTTCAGCTGGGTGAATGAGCATGAAAGTGCGCAACCTCGTTACGACATGACCCACGGATAACGTTCGGAGCTTGAGGAAAGAAAACCTTCCGAGAAACGATAGGGCGAGTCTAACCAGTCCGATTTAGTGGGACAAGGTGTGACTTGCAAAACCCAAACCAAACGGACAGGGCACCATGTGGGAAAAGAGTGCGCACTGCTAGTCGTCAAGGCTGGAGAGGTGGTGCCGAGTATGCGTAAGTGCTGGAAGAACTTGAGGCTCCGGTGTGAATCCGGAAGGGCGAGAGTAGATACTTGGGAGCGTGTGGGAAAGGACGCCCGCAGCACACCAGTCCGAAACGAAGGGGGAAACTTGCTCAGTATCTCGACACTGCCCAATGTGAAGCTACCAGGCACGCTTGCGGGAGGGGCTGGCATGGGCTTTCTGCACTATTCAGCACTCGGGCAGAAGCTACTGCGTTTGTCGGGTCATTGAGCATGTTGCAGGCTTTATCTCTGAGCACCGATGATCTGGGAAACTGCCGTTCTGGGTTTATTTGGTTGCCCAGCCCGAGTGAGTTCATCAAGGTTGTATGAGAATAAGACAGGTAGCAAACATGGCAGCCAGCGTTTGCGCCAGCACTGTTCAGCTGCCCTGGTGCGCTGGTGAGACCGAGACCCCCAATGTGATTCGAAATGAGTTGGGTTGGGTTCGACAACCCAGCAGAAACATGCTCAAGTGGTCGAGGCCTTGTCCTTGTTGGCGCACGGTTGTGGCGCCGGCCTTCAGACGTGCAGCGACAAAAGCTTGACACTTTACCCCAGGTGGTCTAGACATTGAGCAAGTATCTGTGCGACTAGGCAATCCCCCAAACGTCAGGGTCCGTTTAGCACCAAGCACCAAGGTGAAGGAGCAGGAGACGGCTCGATAGGAGACTTATGATGGCCGGCGTGCTTGCTTTCGCCACCAAGTCAAACCCAGAGCTTACCTGGTGCTGGCATCACAGCGATCGTAGACTTGGGCAAAGTTGAAAACAGTCTCAAAAAGAAATGTTGCTTTTAGAAGCCAAAGAAAACATGACAATCGGTTGCATGCAGATGTGCCTGGCTGCGGGTTGGAGCTCGGGACGCCGTGCCGACCAGCTGTCCATGTGGCACCCATCAGACAACCCACCGAGTTTCGAAACATTTGGAGGCAATTTGGAACCCAGACCGACATCCACAATTACATGGATACATGGACACGTACCTAGGTGGTCCAAGGTCAGCATGGGTCGCCGCATCTCGACCGGAGAGCACGTTTGAGATGGGCCCCTACCGATACCCAAACGCCCTCCTCACCTGCTCGCCTCCTGACTTGCCACACCAGTGTGTACCGGGAAGGATGACAGCCAGCTTCTGGTTCCCACAATGTGCTCACTGTTTCACTCTCACCTGAACCTTCTCATCCGATCATCATGGCTGTGGTTTTCTCCCAAGTCGATGTGGGTCCGTATCTTGACTTTGGTGTAAGCTTAAACCGAGACACGCGAGAAGTGTACCCCACGTTCACTCCCGCTGCGGACCCTACCAACGATCCACCACGCTGTCGATCTTGACATTCGATCGCCCCTTGTAACTCGCTCATGGGCATTGGCATCCGAGACCCGTCCGTTGGCGTTCCTACCCCGGCTTGAGCCCTACCTTGGCGCCGGGGCCATCCCATAGCTCTCCTACTTTGTAGCTCTGCGGACCTCCTCGAGCTCTGTGCCTGTGGTATTTATAGCTCAGCATGCCCACCCTCGTATAAGACCAAATGTGTCGCCCATCGAGATCATCTCTTCCCTTGGCAGACCAATCGTACAAACATCCTGCTGAGAAGCCCAACAATTCACTTCACCCTTGTAGCTCTACAGTCCCACATTCACGCAGAACCGAGCCACTCGCAAACACACTCTCAGCCTACTCTTCAACATGGCTCCACTCCGACTACTCCTCCTCCCTACCCTGGCCGCAGCACATGTCACCCTCAACGCCCCCGCGCCAATTGGTCCCTTCGACGAGGACAACGAAGCCAACGCCCCCTGCGGTGGTGTCACGATCGATTTCTCCAAGGACAATGTCACAGACTTCCACGTCGGCGGCGAGCCCATCGACCTATTCCTCGGCCATCCCACAGCCGGCTGGCTGATCCGCGGCACCCTCGACGAGACCGCAATGTCCAACTGGTCCCAGCTATACCCCATCTTCACGCAAAATGGTCTCGGTGATTACTGCCAGCCAGCCGTTGCAGCGCCTGAGAGCTGGGTTGGCAAGAAGGGGATCCTGGGGGTTGTGGCCAACGCACCAGACGGCCTTCTCTATCAGGTACGCCATGTGTTCTTCTGAAATCTTCTGGTCTCCTTGATTCAGTGACAGACACGCTGACCAAACAAACCACCAGTGCGCGGCTGTGAACTATGTCTCGGGTTCGGGCACTCAGACGTCGGACTGCAAAAACGGCAGCGCTGTGACCGCCGCATTCTCGACGGACGCGAGCCTGTCGGCTCTCGTCAGTACCGACCATAGCACTACCAACGGAACTTCGACATCCTCAGGCTCTTCGAGCTCCTCCAGCTCCAGCTCAAAGAGCATGGCTCCAGGGCCCGCACCGTCTGCCAGTGGGCTTGTCGGTAGCCTGGCCGCTGTGGTTCTGGCTAGCATTTTCGGAGCTGGCCTCCTGCTGTGATTTGTTGGAACTCCCTTAATAATCCATACTTTTTAAAATGGCCGGCGTTCTTTTAGGGTAGCGGGATTTGCTATTTCTGGACTGTTTCATACGAGAGGCTAGGCGCCGGAGTGTTAGTAAATACAGGTCACCTTTCAGTGAACTGCTGTCACGTCTGTGAGAATAGGAAAGCCCATGTGGTACGTAGAGCCAAGAGCTTAATCTTTGCACTATGCGAACTCGCTGACTGCGTTGTTTCTCTCGGACAGGGATCCATCATTAGAAACTGGAATTCTCAACTGTAGCAAAAAAGGACCCTGTGTCGAATCGTTGAACAAGTTGTGTTCATGATGAGATCTGAAGATTTTGTTCCGTGATCCTTTGTGTCCTTCTTGCACATTATTCATTTTCTCCATCTCAATCAACAAAACACTTGCCCTGTAATCACACAGCTCACCCTGGGAAGGGAAACAGACGCCGGGAACATGTCTAACAGGACACTCTCACCTTTTCACACATACTCATTGAAAGCCTGGTTCTTGATTGAATCATGTGAAAATTTCAACCCAGAGTTAGATTTCACGCTCATTGAAATCCTGGAGCCGTAATCTGCGGGTTGTGTGAGATGGCAAAAGCCACGATAAAATCTGACATGCCCAGATGACAGGGAATGATATGCAACAAATGAATACCCTTGCAAGCGTCAGCAGCACCTTGACGTCAGCCCAGGTCTTCCTGAGAGAGCTCCTAGTCTCGGGATTGGGAGACCAGCGCATTGGGTCAATTCATCCGTGCTTACCGGGGCATGGTTTCGTACACGTCAGGTCTTCCCCAGCTTCTTCTGCTATGATTTATATGTATACTACAGATGGTAGGCTTTCAATATCTTTTTTGAGAAAAAAAATCCACGTCAAAGGGATAGCAACTCATTTCAGAATTAGGACAAACTTTGCTCCTTGTTCCCACTCGAACAAGAGCTGAGGGCATTGAACCTGACCAACGCAAAATATGAGCGAGAGTCAAAATCGTCACTGCTGGGAATGTCTTCGACGCCGCATAGTCTGCGATTTTACACGTCCAACTTGCAGTAAATGCGTGCAAGCGGGCATGCAATGCCCTGGATACGGTGACGTGAAACCTGCGAGGTTGAGGTGGGTCCCGACAGGAAGAACAACATACCGGCAACAAAGGCACAACGGGACTGTAGGCCCTCAAGACGAGAGACATCCTATTTCAAAGGCTGTTGGCGGCGTCCAAAATGTGATTTTCCCAGATCTAGACATGGAAAGGGAGGCTCGCGCCTTATTTGAAGCTGCGGATTATTGTAATTCTCCCCTGCCATGTTCCGACAGGGCCTCCCGAGTCACTGACATGCATAGACAATACCTGCATTTATCGCGATCTGCTCCCTATCCAGAAACTTGGGCAGCATCCTGCGATTTACCTCGTCACCCATTATCATGTCCAGAGAGGGACCGGCTTTCCCGAATATATACGGCTCAACCTGGTCTGCACAACACTCAGCCACCGAATCAATCGAGCGAGGAGGAATGACATTTGTCATAAGTCCCTGACCAAGTCCTATTATCACTTCCGTGGCATTATAATGCGGTCGCTCATTGAGAACATCAAGGCCGAACAAAATCGAAAGGGCGACCTGCTGGTCTCTGGGATCATTTCACTTTTACTCGCTGATGTTAGTCCTAACATTCACTTGAATTGCCGCTTGTACTGATTATTTTCTCAATAAAGGCTCATCATGGCGCCTCGGAGAATTGGCGGTACCATATAAAAGGTGTTCATAGTTTGGTCACGCTCCGCGGCGGTGTCCGAGGACTTTCGGGGACGAAAAGCTTGCATCAATTGCTTCTCTCCTTCACGTTGTATGTTTCCTTCATGACCAGAAGGAAAGTGGTACATGAGCCAGGGTTGAAACTGACGTGTCGCAGCATTACAATAATTGGGAACACGACATCTCCAGCAGCGAATATTACCATGGCTGACTCACACATCGAGGACCTAGACATAATTGTTGATCATTACGGAGGGAAGTTATTCTCTTTTCAGATGTGTCCCACGCCTCTCTTCGCTGAGGTCGTCAAGATCAACCACCTTCGTGTGCAGGCCGTGCAAGGCGGACCTGCTGAAGCTGGGTGCTACTCGCCGGAGGCGCGTAACATTCTTGACCGTGTCCGGACCTTCTCACCGAGGCAATGGTCCGAGTCTAAGCCATGCTCACAGGATGCATGGACGTTGTTGGGAGACATTTACCAGGCAGCCGTGTCACTGTACTGCATCCTGTCACTGCAAAGCCTGTCAGTCTTGCACCCATCCCCTGAGATGATGGCACAGTGTACTGAACACGGCCGTAATCTCTGGGCGAAACTTGACTCGGCCCTGTCATCCCCAGCAACCAGATACTCCATGATATGGCCCCTGGCTTTACTGGGAGTGCAAGCCGTGAACGATGTCGCACCGTTGCGCGCCTTTGTATCGGAGAAGCTTCCGGAGCTGAGCTACCACGGCGGTTCAAATGTACCAATGGTGGCGAAGGCCGTGCTTGAGAAATTCTGGGACTCCGGTGAGACGCGATGGGATGCCTGTTTTGATCAGCCGTACGCCTTTATGACCCAGCTTGCGGTAGATATGAGCCAAGTGGTACGAGATGGCTGATTCATGAACTCGGTCGAGGCACCAGCATACTGCCATACTCGTTTCTACAAAGATAAATGTGTCGAACATGAGTGGACCTTTGTTACTTGAGGTTCCGTCATCTCACAAGCCTTAAGTGCTTCTGTTGAAGCCTGGGAGAACAAAGTATTAGGCAACGATGGAACATTCTGAGGAACGTGCCACATGGTATGCCTTCGCTTGGAAACAGTTTTCAGAGAGAGTGTGTGCGTAAGACCTCCGGGGCTATGGTTCCGCCACTTGACCCCGAGGATTTGGGCACATCTTACAGGAAGGATCGTGGTGGTCGAGTAATCCTGCTACGTTTGGGATTCTGACCGCCGGCCCTGGAGCATCGAGACATCCAGAAGCTTGGGAACTCGGTCTACATGGGGCATAGCGCAATCCTGCTGTGACTTGTGCAAGGTCCTTATGTTAGCTAAACCTTGGAAGCCAAGGCCCATTTCATTTCCCTGTCAGTGGAGTCCTATGAACCAAGAGCCTCATCCTGAAGCCTGAAGCCTATTTCGTTAGTTTCCATATGGACGCGGCAGTGCTCTCCCCGCTAGAACGAGGTCTGGGGAACCCAGCAGAAGCTGTCTCCATGGATGTGGGCTGTTGGGTGTACCTTCAACCTCGATGCCCACAGTTAAGGACACATGAATCGAGATAATTGCTTGGGGGTAAGTGGGTTCCAGGCAAAAAAGAAAAATAAAGGAAAGGGAAAAAAAGGGTCTGTGAAAAGCTGTGCAACTCTTCTGGTGCGAAGGTAGCTACACCCACGAGGCCCATGGTTCTTGCAAATATTCATGCTGCATAATTGACCAAGACGTTCGTCTGTGGGGACATGTAGTGGTCACAACACGCTTGGATGTAATCTAGTTCCCGTCTTACTCAACCCCTGGGTGCCCAGGTGGGCATCAACTTAGAACACCCATACAACATCCGCATGTAAGATTTGGAATCATCAAACCTATGTGGTCCCATTCGGAGTTGATGATGGTCCTTTATAAGGGCCGAAGGCCGCCAGTCAGACCCAGGGGAATAGAGGTCAGACTCCCGATCAGGTAGCCGAAGGACGACGGGCTTCCTTTGATACTGTAAGAAGGGCTAGGGCAACCTGGGCATGCATAAACTAGTGCCCGTCCCGGCACTCTGCCGAGAATGCGAGCGACAGCAGATGCGAGATTGTCTGCCTGTGAGGCAGAAGTAATGAGGTGACGAAGCTAATTCCCTCTCGTGTCATTCAAACTCTGTGCTCGTTTAAGGGAGACTGAAACTGGACATCTGGATAAATACCAAGTATCTGAATAAGGGGGCCGCGGTCCTTGAGCTATGTTGGTGTCTGCTTGGGAAGAATTTTGACTCCATATCCACAATAGAGATGGCCCAGATAAATGTGGGCGGGCATATGGCACAGAAGGAGACAATGTCTCGGTGCAGGACTGCTGTAAGGTCGTGGTGGGTCGGTACGAAGGTACTTGGATACATGGGCACTTGGACATGCAGTCTCGGCCCAGACCAGTCGGCAGGGTCCGCAATATGCAGTGTGAGGCCAAGACGTTGTGCCATTGGCCCCTAAGGGTGTCTGAGGCTGCGAGATAGGGCGAAATACGGATGCCTGATCCATCACCTCCAGGCAGCCGTCAAACTCGGGACCGGCATTTGCTTGGGGCTTGTGGAAGCGGCGCCACCGACCCTCTCTCCTGTCAGTCTCGTGCAGGACCTGTCCTGTAAGCGTCCGTGCCACGGCATCCCGACGCGCAGACACGCAAGAAGGCCCGCTTGTTCTCACATTAGGCAGACGAATTATCCGGCATCCCATTTGCAAGGCTGGCCGCCCAGGTCCATGTTCGGCCTGGCCACCGCAGAATCGGGCAGCACGCTATCGACGCGATGCTTGGGACGAACTAGTCCACCTCGAGCTTGACATTGCGGCACCTGGCCGCCCTTTTGTTTCACCTGCACTCATCTTCCCAGCTCCCCTGGGGTCGTAGTGGCCTCCTTCTCGGGGCCATTCTGTTGAAACACTGCGAGGCCTGTTTTGTACCTTGACGATGCCTCTTGCCTCTCGCTTCTCCCAGTCATATCACACACCTGCGCCGCATACCTGCTGCCATCATTGACCTGAGCTGAGCTATTCGCGCCTCTCAGTCTCCGGCTTGGTCGCTGAAGCCTCCCTCCCGGGGCAAAATACACGCCGCAGCCTCGCCTGAACATTTCTCCCGGATCCACCTTTTCCTGATCTCTCTCCCCTGAGATACTCCCCACTCTTCAATACGCTTAGGGCAATGAGGTGAATAGACAGAAATCACCATAATATTCCTGCCGTTGCCCATACGGCCGTCACCGTGCCTCTACCATCTCCAGTGAGCGTGTGTGTCTTCCTCACATCGCTCCATCATGGAGTCGTACGGCATCCCCCAGGGTGGCTACCAGCTGCCCGTCCAACGGCGGCTCAGCAGACTCTATAACGACACCAAAAAGTCCTCCGACTTCGTCAAGGAACCAGTCCAAAACGCCGAGGACCCAGATATCAAGTCCCTCCACCGGAAACTGAAGATCCAGAATGACCGTCTCGTCACCTGGGGCCTGGAATGGTCCGACCCTGGCCACCAGGACATCATCGATGACTCCCTATCGAAGGCTGGGCTCAGCGAGGTTGTCGGGAGTATCATGTCAACCATCAAGGAGATCCTGGCTGAGGCAGAACCATTGTGGGCAAGTTCCAGAAGGCAAGCTGGGGGTCTTCCGCCCATGGGGGACAAGAAGATCCCCATTGTGGCTTGGGACAAAGCTCGGTTTGAGGACTTGGTCAGAGATCTAACCACTTCCATCGACACTTTATACGACCTTTCAAGAACAAGATCAAATGCTGCATCGTCAGCAAGAGCAAGACCCTTCCAGGGGGCTTCCACAGAGGAAATGCGGGCATTTGAGTCAACCAGAATGCAGACACCACAGCAGATCAACCCTCAGACATTGACCAGTCTGAGAGAAAGACAGCCAATCCCCATGTCAGAGACGACACCAGACGTCCACTCTCGCGACATTGTTTACATGAGCAAACAGGCGTATTCCGACCTGACCAGGAACAACGGCCGTCCTTACACTGCACTGCTTCTAGAACATGCCGAGTTTGACCCCATGTATTCTGCCACGGGCATCATGCCAGATATGTCACGGTTCGAGAAGCTCTCGGCTGGCCTGCAGACTGAACCGCAACGCTCCCCGGGCTCCTGGACGGGACTTCCCCAGCTGCTTGGCTACTTCGACGACATGGACAACTCAAGACTCGGCCTAGTCTACCACTTCCCACCGGGCTTCAACCCCATCTCGTACGAGCCCTTGACACACAACACTTTGAACACACTCTGCTCCCTTTCTGACCTGTTGGCACGACCTGACTTCGAGCCCACCCTCGAAGCCAAGTTCCGCCTCGCCTACAACCTTGCCAACACTGTGTTCGACATGCATGCGCGAGGAATCACTCATGGCAATCTGACCAATTCAAGTATCTCATTCTGCAAGGCAGTCGGTGTTGAGCCTGGAATGGGAGCTGGAGAGGTTGACATCCGGCGGCCACTGATTTCATCCTTCGACTTGTTCCCTGAGAGCTTTCAGGAGGGGTCCACACCCACAACCTCACTTTACCGTCACCCCCTCGACCCAAAGACGACATCACAGCAGTCCCTACTTCCAAACCCCGAATCTAAGGCATTCGATGTTTACTCACTTGGAATGCTCCTACTCTCCATCGGCATGTGGACGAACCTTGAGAACCTAGTCTCCTCGCCATCAGCCACTTCCGTGCCTGAGATCGTCCTTGAGCAACTGGCCAAGAACTGTGGAACACTGTACATGAAGGCAGTCCAGACTTGCTGGAAGGCGGTCGATGAGGAACTCGCAGCCGGCACAGAGAGCACTCAAGTCATGACGCGCGTACAGGTCAGCGCCAGCCGATACCTCGAGGTCTGCGCAATCCTTGACAGCGTAGGAGGGCTCGAGGATCGCCTGAGTACCGATCTGGGAATACAGTCTTCGTCCAAGCAGGCAGCGGGACAGAAGTCGGAAAAGACAGTCGCATCGTCATCGAAGGATGAAAAGGCACGGGAGGCAGGCTTCGCCCAGACAGCTCCTCCGACGACTGTGTCGAGGAGCCCGCAGGGTTCAGCGCCACAGGAGACCCAAACCCAGCGTGGTATGCCCCCAAGCGCCCCCATACAGCGTCGTACGCTCACTGATCAAGCAGCCGCCCCACCCTCCGAATTGCGTGCGAAGCGATCAACCAAGAGCCGCCTCTACCCACACACACCACTTCCTCCCGAGGCCGTTGAGCACTGGAATGCTGTGCTCATGCCACAGATCAACCAAGCTCTTCGACACTTCTATCGCAAGAACCCCGAGTCGGTTGAGATCTCGCTTGAGTCGATCGGCGAGACGGCAAAGGAAACAACGCCAACCGTTCTCGTCGTTTGTACCTCTGTCTCCAAGGTCAAGGCAATCCTGAGACGGAAAATGGGCGCACTGTTCGATGGCACCACCGGCTTTGCCCTGAAGGTGTGCCGAGGACAAGTCCTTCGGTCACGAAATCAAGGTACTAAGCGCAGCGCGGCCCACCCAGAGAGTACCGAGCAAGGGGAAGTAGCGGCCGCTAATGGTAGCTTTCAGGAGCGCCCACTGAATGGAGCCAGTATAGGAGCTTGGATTGGCGATCGTCACTTACCTCCAGTCAGCTTCGGAGGACTAGTTGTGGTTGATGAGAAGACATACGGCATGACAGTACACCATATGCTCGACGACCCCGATGCATCTGCTTCTGATGGGCCACAGCAGCCCCTGCGCAGCGGAGCAGGCTCAGAGAACCAGGTACAGGACCTGGCTGCCTGGTATGCCCAGCAGTACCCAGAGGACGATTCACCCAACTCGGGGAGTAGCAGTGACACTGAAGATTTCGCGGCCGAATTCTCCGACGACGGCTCCGACGCCTTCACCGAGTCGGCAGTTACCAGCGAATACTCTGACGAAGAGCCCGAAGACGATCAATACGGCGAGGTCGGAGATATCCCTGGTGTGGAGCCTGGTTGTGGGGACGGATACATCGTGAGCCAGCCAGCGCTTGACGACGTGGAGGAGGGCTTCTTCGCCAGTTCCGACACGCAAGATGAAGAGCATTTAGACACCTTCAGCCTGGGCGAGGTGTTCGCCTCGAGCGGCATCCGCCGTCGCAACGACGACCGCGGCCTAGTCCATGAGATAGACTGGGCCCTCTTCGAGTTCAAGGATGACCGGCTACCCCAAGACAACGCCATCCCCGTCGCCGACAGCGATATACCACAGCCCATACATCCGACTTCGGTAGTGCCAGCCAGCTCTCTGCCGAACCTGGAGGTGCAGTGTATGGCACGCACCAGCGGCCTGCAGACTGGGGTCATATTACCGACACTGGTCTCGGTCAAGATTTACGGTCGGACGTCGCCTAGTCATACCTACCAGATCACCAGCACGCCAGCGTCTGAGAGGAGCCCCGGCAACAAGCCACGACGGCCTTTGGGTCTCCCTGGCGACAGTGGGGCGTGGATCATCGAGCGCACCAACGGGCAGGTCTGTGGCCACGTTCTGGCCTGGTCTCAGCGCAAGCGGGTAGCGTACATCTGCCCGATGGATGTGCTGCTCCTGGACATTGCGGAGACGCTTGAGGCTACGGAGGTGAGGCTGCCCGGTGGGGAGCCGGTGGTGAAGATGGTGGACGACAGTGTCAGCGTCGGCGTCAGCGAGCTCGATGAGGGATACGGCGAGCCACATGGTGATGACTCGGACCTTGACGCTGAGCTGCGGTCTATGGCAGCTGCGAAGCGCCGTAGTCTGAGAAAGGGCAAGGGCTCATTGAGGGCCAAAGCCCATGATATTGCAGGAGAGGGTGGAGTGGGCAGACCATTGTCGGTGAGAAGCGTGCCCGTTAACAGGAGTAGTGCTGCCCTTGGCGAGATCGAGCAGGACTTGTCGAGGCTGAGTCTGGGCAACAAGGAGCCCGAGGCTAGATATTGGAGGGCTTAAGATTCTTGTGCCTGGCATGGAACAGGCCGTTTATTCTACTTTGCAGCGTTGTTGTGTAAGCCATAGGCGACCAGATACCAATGTGTTTGTGTTTTGATATTTCACCGGTGAGCTCCCCTCCAGTGTCCCGTAGCCATAGCATGTATTCCTCTCAGTATCCCTTAGGGCATCCTCCGTTGTGACAACCTCTATGAGAAAGTCTTCTATAAGATGACTTCCTAGGCTTCTAAGGAACAATCTCGTATAGGATAATCTCACAGGTGAGCCTCCAGATGGACGGTCCAGAGAACTAAGTGTACAAAGGAGAGCGTTAGGTAAGTCATAGGGGTTCTTCACGACATCGTGTACTGTTTTGGACGTGTGGCGGTGTCACAGTAATAGTATGTGTGATGATACAGTGCCGGCCTGTGAGCAGCAGCACGCGCAAATCCTCACCAGCCTGCAGCCCTACGGATTTGCAACGGAACTTGGCGGACTGCAACAAGGTGTCCCTTGGGGGGTCGATCCTCTGCGAGACACACAAGCTGTGGCTGATTGGCCTATGAGAGAAGCGATCTGGTGAGATTACGTAGCAACATTCGGGTCGCCTCGTTGTCTGGTTGTGTTGCGGCCGAGAAGTGAGCACGGCGAGTGGCAGCAATAGTGGATCCCTCGAGCGTGCAGGAGTGGGCAGGTGGGGTCGCATTTGTGTGGTGAGGACCGCGGGGGCGGGATGACGTCTGAAGCGGGGCCCGCACCAAGGCCCACCAACTTTCCCCACGATGCGGCACAGCAATGTCATCGCTTGGCCAGCTCTGGGCATTTGACGGCCGTCTTCTCCAATTCGACCATGTTTAGCGAGGCCGACGGAGCGTATGGTCTAGTAAACCATATTTTTGAGACCTGTGTATTGGGACAAAAAGCATCAAAGAAATCCACATGTATTAGATAGATCAAGTGGGTACCGTGCAGTCAGTCAGTCAGTCAGTCAGTCAGTCAGTCCTCTTGCAGCTAGGTCGATGTAGGGAGAAATCCCAAGAGCCATGGCAAGAAGCTTGGTTTGGGCCAAGCACCTCGACACCATGGACTGGCTCTCTTGGCACCTGTGTCTCGGTAACCTGCAACCAAGTCGCTGCACAGGCAGCGCAGGGCGACCACGGCTGGGACGGCCCCGGGGATATGATGCGATAGACCAACTGGGAACTAAGCGCGCCTGGGGCTTGCGCCAGACTGCCCGGGCAAGAAAGAAACCCATGTTCCCCAGTACCCTACCCTGCACCACGTACGTCACCCCCTGACGCCAGGTTCCTCTAAAGCTGCATGTGGCAGTTGGTTTCTCCTTCCAAACACGCGAGGCAACACCCAGAACAAGAACAAGGCGAAGGCGCAAGACGTCAGACCCTAGGGCGGTGGTGGTCGGTGGTCACTCTTCTTTATAACGCCCAATGCCCACTCAATCCATCGCTTTGAGGAGTTATCCACAACCAACCTGCATATCTGGTGTAATAAGGAGCCGATCGTCTGACATCCAGCATCCACCCCCATTTGTCACACCCATCTTCCACCTGCCACAGGAACAAGAAAGGAAACAGCACAACAACGTCACCCGTCAAACTCAACTCACTCGCGCCCTCCTTCACTCAGCCTGAACGGCCCGCTATTACATCACTGTGTCATAACGCCTCTAGCCACCCATAACCCCATCAATTATCGACTTGACCCACAATGGAGACTATAAACTCAATGGCAAGCACCGCGGCGAAGGCGATCTGGGGAGACAACAACAACGCCACCAATAACGAGAACAACGAGACCGCAAAGACCAGCACAGAAAACATGAACAACGAAACCAAGGGAACAGAGCCCATCTCAGGCAAGCTGGGCAATACCTCCGCCGGTGAGCCTTTTGATGCTGGCAACATTGGTATGCCCTCCGCGTTGATCCTCACAAACCCTGCAATGTCTGTACGGAACCTGGTTTGGGCTGAGCTGACCTCGTCTCGTCCGAGCAGAGTCTGGGGCAACCGGCACCACGGCCTCTACGGCCCCCAGCACCACCCAGACTGGAAGCGAAAGCACCACGTCCGGACTGCCTACCACCAGCTCTACGGATGCTACCACGAGTGGAAGTAAGGACTCCACAGATGTCGCAGCCAAGGGCCCCACGGCGGACCACCCATCCACCACCGGCGACACCGGCTTCAAGGCACCCCAAGCCGACATCAGAGACCCGGACTCAGCCACTGCAGACCCCAAGAAGGAGGCCGAGCGCAAGAACGTTGACAACACCGGCGGTCTTGACACATCCGAGAACCCCACCAAGCTCGAGGGGGCTAGCCCCAAGCCGATTGAGGAGGTAGCCAAGTCACACGGCGGTGATGCCGGGGCCGCGGGCCAGGACTCCGCTGCGGCAGGTGGCGCCGAAGAGGATGGCCCAGGTGCCAAGAGCAGAGGCGAGGGTACTGGAGAGCAGTACGTGAAGAGCTCGGGCCTGGCCGCCGACGGAGGTGACTTTGATGCTACCAAGCCTGGCGCGGGCCGCGAGGCAGACCGTAAGTGTATTTGTCCAGATGGGCGCCCCGAATTTGTAATACCCTCTTAACTGACACAGTACAGGACTTTTGGAGGAGAAGGGCATCACCACCCAGTCCGCGGCCGCCGCAGCTTCCAGCAAGAAGACCGAGGAGGACAAGGCCGAAAAGACGGCTCCTGACTCACCGGACTCCAAGAAGGAAAAGGCCAGCCTGAAAGATAAGATCAAGGCCAAGCTCCACAAGAGCTAGAGGGTTTTCTGGTGCTACCAGGCCTTTCCGGACGACGTCTGAAGACATCTTTCTATGTCAGGGTGAGGCGGCCATGTGTTATAAATTGGGACGGAATTGCACGAGGCAGACGACTAATGAGAGGAGTACCCATTTGAATTAGCGCCTGATTGTTTCCATAGTCTCTCTAGTAATCACGTGGTTAGCATGTAATCAATCTCATGTTTGAAATCGAATTCCCCATGTGTGCCCAAGTTACTGATTTTGGCATAATCCACAACCCCGTACCCGCAAAACAAAGTTGGTGGTGGAAAAGGCAGCGCTTGGCCTGGTCGGCGATAAGGTCGAGGCAAGCGGAACTTTCTCCGCGGCGGAGAGCCGGCTAGGGCGGCATATGACGTCGGCGAACATCGGACCCTTCCGATACTAATCGGCGACCACCAGAACCTCCTGGACCGGAACCGCACGGCGCAGGGAAATTCGGACTCCATGCGAAACCTTCGCCCGCCATGGGAGAATAAAAGAGTCCACAACCACTCCCTTCAACTGCACCGACTACTCACGTAGGATGTGAATTGCATCAGCTACATCTTCAAAGCCCCTATACCCGCAACACGCCAAGCCTCAAGCTCTTCATTCAACACTCTACCACAAGATCACCACTAAAGTCTCGCAACATGTGTATGGGAGCCACGTGCCCGGACTGCTGTAAGTCAGCAAAAATCACAATTACCCTGCCTCACCTCCAAACATGCATCCGAATTGCCATATCCCGGCTTGGTGTATCACGGCTAACAGCGCCGCCCCCTCGCCTGGGGCCACACAGCCAAGAAGTCATGGCGCGGCTGCGGCAAACATATCCCGGCGGCCATGTCCGGGGTGCCAGAGGACGAATGGTGCTCATGTGACCCCAAGGTCGAGGTCGACGGCAAGTCGTACCCTCACGCGGCCCGAGTGGCCATCCCCGGCGCGTCCTGGCTGAGCGGGGTCGTCGGGGGCGGCGGTGGGCAGAAGAAGGAGGGCAAGGATGAGCTGTGAGGCCCCGTCGTGGGGCAGTGGTCTGGGAGGCGTTATGGGCTCGTGTTACTGGTCGGGTGCGTTGTGGTTCTGGCCGTTGGAAATGGAATGTTGCTCTCTCGCGTACCTGTCTTGCTGTCCTTCCCTGCTCGACGTGGAGAATGCGGTGGTCGTGCCGTCATATATGTTGCGCCCTTGGAGACGAAAGAAGCCAAGTCTTGTCAGTTTAGTCCCGTATCACACTTTGACAGGCGCATGGTGGATATTGATCCATATTCCAAAAGATTTGCTATATCCAGCTGATGGAAGAGTAACTTTGGCATGTAACTCGGTGCCGAAGCGGCAGCGCAGGCGGGACCGACACATGCATCGTCTCAAAGTGCTCACGTTCTGGAATGGATATGTTCGCATCGTTTCCCACTTCAAGCGATTTTTTCTTGCCCTCGCGATACAATGCGGTCAGGGCATTTTGAAAATTCGCAAGCAGATCCGTGCAGCAGCAGCGACACTGTGCCCCATCGTCTCACCAATTGACGGTCCACATCTGCACCGCAACGAAACACGATGCACCCGGTTGTAGAGGTGGCCCTCTCGTGGCTCCTGTCCAGCGCCAAAGGCCGCGACGAGAAGAGCTTCTACCGCTCTCCGGCGTTCAAGGATCTGCGGGAGCCGACCATCGAGATCACGTCTACAGAATGCGGAGTGGGTTCGCTGGCCGAGCCGGCGCAGCTCAAGAAGGAACACTCGCACGACGGACAGGGCAGGTTTCCGGGCCTACAGTGGACAACACCGGCAGAAATCAGTGGACAAGTAAAGGAGTGGCTACTCGTAGTCGAGGATCCCGACGCGCCGCTTCCAAATCCCATTGTGCATGGGTGAGTTGAACCTGATCTGTTGCGGTGTCAAGCCAGCACAGCTAAACGTGGTGTTTCGGCAGGATATTCGCAGGCGTTGGCTCGAATACCACGAAGATCGAACACTCCCACCTCGAGGTTGCAGATGAATCCAAGAGCGCCGTGAAGGGAGGTTTCCACTACGGCGTGTGCCGCAGGCCCGGGGTGTACCTCCCTCCGAGGCCCCTGATGAACCACGGGCCTCATCGATGTGAGTGTGGTGCTCATACAACAGCTGTTCCAGATGGAATCTGACCGACAACCCAACAGACTTCTTCGAGGTTGTGGCATTGAGTGAGGCCTTACCAAAGGGCCTGCTGGAATCCAGGCCGACCAGGGAGAAGATAGCCGAGGCAGTCCAGGGCAAGGTGCTGGCCTGGGGCCTATGGGTCGGAGCATATGAACGGAAATGGCAGTAGAAGCTGTGCTGGGTGTGCCGAATGGCATCTTGGTTTTGAGAATTAGCCTTTGAGGTCGGAATTACTCTGAGCCTTGTATTGTGTAACCGAATGATTATCAATGATACCAGACGGCCTCGTCACAGGCAGTCCCGAGTTACTCGTGGGACCAAGGAGGCCGGTCCGAGCTTATCTCAGCAATCATCAAGGCCAAGGCGCATCCAGGGTTACCAGGGTGGATGAGACTGAGATACAGCCCCGCCCCACCCGGTCAGACAGAGCCGAACCGGCGAACGTTGTCGGTAGCGTTTCGGCAACACCTCCCATCCCCCTTCCACCACAGCACACCCATCGGCATCGCCTGACGAAACCTTCATCGACAATGTCCAACGGGGAGTCGCGTGAGTCGCTCGACCTGTTGGCATCTGCCGCCGAGCAGTCCTCCCCACAGTCTCGCATCAAGAGGAACACGGCTTGCGTCTCGTGCAGGGACTCAAAGGTGCGTCCGACTGCCGATGCCTGGCCCTGAGTCTCCCTCGGCCTCGGCCCCTTCGTTTGACTCCCTCCGCCCCGACCACGGCGTTGACCATGCCCATAGGTGAAATGCAATGCCAGCACGGTCCCAGGCCAGCCATGCCAGCGCTGCCAGAAGCTGAAGCTGCGCTGTGTCGTCGACAAGTCTCACAAGCGAGTGAGCAAGCGAAGGTGGGTCGACCTATTCCAACAGTCTTTGGTATGACATGCTTCGACAAAGGTTCTCAGCCACCGAAACCCAATCTGTTGGGGTTATTTAGTATTTTGGCTGTGTATTCACGGCGCCTGTGCTGCGTAATTTCTCAGGGCCATGATTTCAAGTTTGGAACATCCATGACCAGCTAGCTGTATCCAACATGGGGAGCCCTCTCTTCGCGTCCCTTTACTTTATCCCTTTTCCAGCTGCCTGACGCCTGTTCCCTGTCATGCATGCCCCTTACCGTCGTTCCCAGGAAGTCTAAAGTTATGCTCTAATCTAACAATCTGCAGTAAATTTGACGAACTCGTCCAAGAAGTCCAAAGCATTAAACAGGCCGTGGCGCCTCAGCCATCGTCTTCCGCGCCCCATGGACAGCTTCCACTTCCTCCAATTCCACCGCCACATCTACCAAGCCCCAGGTCGGACCAGCCACGTCTGTATACTTCCGCTGGTTTCTCATCAGCAGTGTCACCGCTGGCCTCAATTCCTTCCTTCAGCAATGCACCGCCTGCGCGGACGTTCCCAGAGGCATCCTCTGTCCCCGCTCTGACCCCGGGGCCCCTGACTACTCCGTCTTCTGCCAGTGGCCGTCCGTCTCAACCCAGAGCACTCAAATCAAGGGTCTTCTCTGGGGAGGACATTGACCGATACTTCGATCAGTATTTCGAGTACTTCCACCCATACTTCCCTGTCGTGCGCATCAGGGAGCCAGACGCCATATACAATACGGGACCAGTCCTATTTTGGGTCATTGTCGTCACAGCCTGTAGGAAGTCGACACACGAAGGTGGGATATTTGATTTCCTCGTCGATGCTGTCAGGAATGAGATCTGGGACAGCGTCTCTGACCCACCCATCTCTTTGGCCACGGTCAACGCATTGTTGATCCTGAGCGTCTGGCCCTTGCCGACTATTCGCTTTATGAAGGATCCTTCGCCAATCTACGTGTCGCTCCTCATGAACAGCTGTTACATGCTCGGAATCCACACCGGCCGTGGGGACTTTCCTACGCAAGTATACCCGGCATATCGCCTATCTGTCAGTGACGAGGAGGCCGTGTTTTCCTGGGTGGGGTACAATGTCATCGCCCAACGTGTGTCGACGTACGGTGGCACTCCTTCTACAGGCCAGTACTTTAACAGCACTATTGAAAGCATCCTTGACAGGACTAGCCCAGTCAAGATTCCGATGTATTTCTATGTCCTCCTACAAAGTGCAGCATTTCTGCACAGAGTGGGCAGAACAATAGCTGCCAATCTCGAGCAAGGAAAAGGGATTTCTCATCATGTTGTGGAGCAGCTAGAGGAAGACTTCCAGCATATTCAGGGTCTCATGTCTGCTGGCATCTCAGGTAAGCTCTCAGCCCTGACGACAGAGATATTTGCCATAATTTCTGACCCTGACGCAACCACGGACAGAGGTGGACCAATTCACCGTACTATCGACATTGCTAGAGCTGCAGGTGTTCTACTTCATGCCGATGCCCGGATTTAGTCAGGAGGCATTCAAACGCAACGCCCTGCGCTGCCACACGACCGCGCAGTCGGTCATCAGGCTCGCGCTGAAGCTCAACAGCGACATTGACTTCCTCTCCCACTCGCCCCACTTCGTTTGCCGCTCCATGCTTTCGGCAGGCTGCATCGTGATATCGGCGCTGCTGTCCCCGTCCACGAAGGAGGTGATCGAGCGTCAGATCCAGGACGCGGGAACCACCCCGGACGCGGTTGTTAACGAGGCACTCGCCGGCGTGAGGCTGTGCAGTATCCAGGACGGTGACCTGCCCGTCCGCGCGGCCAAGATGATGGAGAGCGCGTGGAGCGTCCGCGAGATCCTCCCGGCCACGGAGCTGTCGCAGCTCGGGCAGATGGACTTCTCGCACCGGCTCGGCATGGGCCTGCCGCTCGACTGCATCCGCAGGTGGAAGAGGCAGATGGAGCAGATCCGCCCGGACAAGGTCACGCCCCAGCCCGTCGCCGCGGAGGGCGCGGGCAACGTCGCCGTCGCGGGAGCCACCGAGATGCTGGCTCCTGACCCGTTCTCCAGGGTGGACTGGGACGCATTCATGAAGGATTTTGACATGAACTTTGACCCGGCCCTCATGGACACAGTTGTGGCCTAGGAAACTAACGGTGACTCGGCTTGACCTGGCTGGTGAGGTCTTTTGTCGGACGCGGAATTACACTGGCAAAGCAGCGTGATAATTTTGAGTTGTTAGAAAGTGGCTGATATGCTTGCGGTGGGAAGTCGTAAACTACAATATTATTGTCTTATTCCAGACCCTACCTGGCCTGGATGGACCCAGGGCTGCGAGGGAGTAATAATCCAAGACAAGCTCGCCAAGCTTCGTTCAGGAATCCCCTAGTGCGGCCGACATAAGATCCCGACTTTGGTAGCGCGCAAAGGGACATGGCCTGAGTTGCGCTCCGTGGAACAAACAAGAAGGTGGCCATGATCCGAAAAAGCAACGTACATGGCTAGGGGCACTAAAGCCGTTGTACAAGCTTTCCGGCTCAATGCGGTATGTAGCACTTGGTGAATCTACTAAATACAGTCGCCCATGCCACTTTTGGAAGGTCAAATTTAGCTTCATGTAGAGCCTAGGCAGGGCCTCGGAGACCGGCTGAGCTGGACATGGTCGTGAATACATCTTTGCAGCTGGGATTTGCCAACGGTTCATGCGTGCGAAACGATGATCAATGTCTTTTTTTCTTTCTTCACGCACTGGTATCTCAACATGGTATCAATTAATGGTGCTGCCTAAAGAACTCCCAGGTAACAAGACGCATTCAACAGGCGGGAGAGTTTGGTATCTAAGGCTTGTTCTAAAAGAACTAAAATGCTTCCCCGACGTGGAATAATCTATCAACCGTCTAGAAAAGTCCACGAACAATGCGCTTGACCCAGGGCTGCTTCTTGAGGTCGTCATCCTCGCCATCCGTGGCGCTGAGCAGACGGGCACCAGCCATCAGATCCATCTCGTGGATTGGTACCAGGAGACGCCAGTCTCTTGTGTAGACCTTCCAGAAGAGGTAAAGGACCAGAACAATCACGGCAGCCAGGTACTGCTGGAAGAAATATTGCGGGTCGGGGGTAGCGTCAGGGGATGGCTGGGGACGGAGTTGTTAGCAGGAGGACTATCATGAGACGAGAGTGATCAGAAGCCTGGGATGAACTTACGTAGAGTGAGCTGTAGAAAGTGGCAATCAAGCACAAAGCGCAGAGGGAGAGGCCGATCCAGCTTCCCCAGACGCCCAATGTTGGCCTGTATGGGATGAGATCCAGGCTATGTCCATGCTGCTTCCATGCCTTGCGGAAACGGATGTGTGTCGCACATATAGTACCCCACACGAAAAAGTATGAGAGGCCAGAAAGAGACAGGAGCCAGGTGAAGATAGTGCTCTGCGATGATGCCTCGCCAATGAAGGCCAGCAGACCAAATGCGAGCTGCACTACAACACACCAGATGGGACGCCCGTGCTTGTCGACGTATGCCAGGAACTTGGGAGCCATGCCTCGTTCAGCCATGGCCTGCATCGTTCGAGTGGAGCCAAATGTGCAGGAGTTTGCGACCGAGATGACGGCCAGGGTGATGACAGCGTTGAAGATGGATGGAAGAACCTTGATACCAGCGTCCTCAATCGCGAGCACGAAAGGTGAGGCCTTGGTGTTGGCGCCGGAAGATCCCAGAAGACGCTCGTCGTTGGAGGGGATGATCAGTCCGACGATGAATAGATTCACGACGTAGAAGAAGAAAATACGCCAGAAAACCTGCTTTGTCGCGAGGGGGATGGCTTTCCTGGGGTTGGCAGACTCGGCAGCCGCCAGACCGACCAGCTCCGTACCACCGAATGCGAAGGCAGCGACGACGAACACAGAGCAGAATCCATTAAATCCGTTCTGGAACGCACCAGGGTCGTGCCAGTATTTCGCGCCAAGGTAGCCTTGGTTTCCGACGCCTCCGCAGTTGATGACAATGCCGAGGATAATGAAACCCGTGCAGGCAGCGATCTTGATCATACTGAGGACAAACTCGACCTCGCCATAACCTCGAACGCCAAAGATCTGAATGATTCCGAGTACGACGAGGAACACCGCAACCCAGATGCCCATGTTGAGGTCGTCCCGCCAAAAGCTGATTGTGATGGAGGCGGCAACGAGCTCAAAAGGCAGGACCGTGAGCCACGAGAGAGCGTAGTCCCAACCCATGGCGAAGCCCCACGATGGATCGATAAAGCGGACGACATAGGTGTAGAAGGCGCCATTGACTGGGTAGAGAACAGCCAGCTCGGCCAGGGCCTGGCAGGTAAACAAGAGCATCACACCGATGATGGAGTAGCAGATGGCGAGCGACGCAGGGCCACCAGTGTGAAGGGCACTTCCAGAGCCGACGAAGAGACCAGCACCAATGGCACCACCTGAAAGAACCAAGCTGTTAGTTTTCCGCCAGACAATCAAGATGGAAGCAGGGGTTAGTGCGGAGTCGTACCGATGGCAATCATCTGCATGTGTCTCGACTTCAGATCACGGTTCAGGGCGCCCGACTTGTTGACGATTCCAACCTCCTCGTCGACATTTTCTGAGCCATAGCCATTGTGAGGCTCGATGACCTCCTTGTCGGTGTGGCTCTTCTCATGCGCCATATTGTCGGGCTATTGGGCCACTTTTCCTCTGAACAATCAATCCGACTGGTGGTATGAAGGGTATTGACCAAGAGTAGGGAACCGCCGAGAGCATGGGCACGCGGGCACCAAGACAGAGGGGCAACCTATACTTATAAGATCAGGCACGAGAATGGGACACGGAGGGACAGTCCAGGACTGGGGCAACCAGCCGGGAGCAGTATTGAGACAGGGGCCCGAATCCAAACAGGCCGCGATGGCACGCTAATAACCGTGAGATTGAGCTAACACCAACCTGCGGTCGGCCCTGGACCCAAAGGTGCGGCTGATTGAACAAGGGTGGCCCTCGGTGGTCAAGACAAGGCGGGTGTCTGCACCGACAACGCGGGATGGGATATTCACTCTGAATTTTTGCTCTGGAGCGAGTCCTGGATATCTGCAGCCCCCCTATGGTCAGCGACGACAGAGCTCCTCGACAGAAGACGGGGCCGGGCGGGAGGGAAGAACACGCACAAATGGCATATTGTAGCATGCTGATGGGCATGCAGACTTTTTGGGCGCCGAATGGCTGGGGTTGTGTTTCGGATACAGGTGCCACCTCGAGAAGCCTCGGGCGCTCTCAGCAACCAGCTCTGGTCTGCTTGTCGCCCTCGCGATCTTCCCATGGTGTAGGAAATATCTACGCAAGGCCGGCAGAAGGCGGCCAGCCCGCTGACAAATCCCAATGCAGTGTGTGAACGAGACAGCTGGATCGAGACAAGCAGGGCCGAGGGTCTGAAGCCACTGGAAGGTGTTGATGGGCGGGCCGTGTCAAGCATGTTTGCCGGGCTGACAATACAAGCTAATAATTGACAATCTAGGCATGAAGCTTAAGTGGACGGCCCAGGAGCCGGACCCCTGCCCACATGTCTTCCCTGTCCCCGTTGATAAGGAAGGAGTAGCTACCAATCAGGACAGTCAGGAAAGGAAGGTTGCATCCAAGCTCAATTTTGAACGGCCCTGCCCTGTGCTGTGCAGACAGCCGCGCGCCGCCTCCACCCGCCTGCAGCCTGCAGCGAGGCACATGGCTGCCCACTTCCCACTTCCCTTAGGTCCTGCGCAGGCTGTCTCTGTCATGAGTACTCCGTAATTGGCCCTGGGACGCCATCGCCTATTGCCACGTCTGACTCGGCCGCTTGATCCTACTGATCCACTTGGCCCACGAACCATCACCCTGGGGACTCTGGGGTTGGCCAGGCCAGGCCAGGCCAGATCTCTCGCTCTCATCAATCAATTACGTACGTAGCCGCGGTGGAATCTGGGGCACGAAACTCGCTATCGGGCGCTATCTCTTTTGCGCGTGCGTCTCTTTGGAAGCCCACTCTGTCAATCTGTGTGTCGTGGTTCGAAACATGCTGGCAGAATCACAGACTTGACCAACGCACGGCCTAGTCTGTAGCAAAAGATCCGTCACGGTCGCCACTATCTCTGGCGCGAATCCGTCTCTCCCTCCATATGTACTGGGTCACACACGAGAGCTTCTAGCGTTTCCAGAAAAGCAAGCACACTAGGGAGGCAGGGAGGCTGCCGTGCCTGCAACCCCTTGGAACCACCGCATGGCGGCTGACTGCTAGCTGCAGGGAACTCCAGGCCTCTGACCACCCCGAGCGACAGATACTGAACATTCGCGCAAATCATGGCCAGCGCCCAACCCGCCTGCGCATTCAAGTATAGCATGTACACCTTCCCTGCTGGTTGACCAGGCGGCACGAGTGCTTGCGGTCGTGGCTAAGCTTTTGCGAGACCCATGGCCAAGAGTGCCCCATCGTGCTTGGCTGCGGCCGCGAGAGCTATCACTTCTGGGCAAAGGCTTGACCCCAGCCAAGCCCGATGGGTCCAACGAAGGATCGTCCTGCATAGGTACACCAGAACTCTGCCACCCGACTGACTGACCAGGCTTGGTCCGCTTTTGCGCGATACCAATTGCGAGGCTTCGTCGAGCCCGTTGTTTTTACGACGGCCACCACTTGAGCTGCTTAGACCCGTGACTCCTGATCCAGACGCCTTCTGATCTCTTAACTTGGCCGATCAAACCAGACCTTGCCCTACATTTGGCAATACACCCGCAAAACCGCCGAAGGCAACCTTGGCAAGCCGAGCCCAGGCTCTCGCTCGGCAACGCCGGGGTGGCCACGCTACCACTGGACGGTGTCATTATAGTTCAAACCCGTCTCCCCGCGACGGCGCCTCGACAGGTTCCAATTCGCCGGGTCGGTCTGCAGGTGATCGGGCGTTGCTAACACCCTTCTGGAAGCATTCTATGCAATCCTTCTAAGCCCAGAGGCCGGTCCCGGCTGCTGTTCCGCTCCGTGCGATGCTAACGAGTCTGTTCACAGCTGCTCGTAATCCAGCGTCAGCCTACCAACCTTGGAGGAACAGAGAGACACTAACATTACAGCACATTCCTGGTACAAGTGAGGCGATCCAGAGCGGGTCGCGTGCCCAGCCTTTCCTACCGCGGAAGCTTCTCCGCCCCCCTACCCCCTCCATTCCCCCTCCAGTTTATCCCCCCGCGCGTCTCGACCAATGGCACCCACGACAGAATGGTCTGTTTCTCGCCCAGATGATGCATATATCTCTCATCTGGAGGCCAGGACCGCCGTTCTGGCTAGCGCTGGCCGAAGCTTCGGGTCAATTTGAAGCCTGAAGAGGCAGGTACAGACGAAACGTGGGCTCATTGATCTTGTCCGGCCTCAGTTTGCCGGCATGCAGCAAACTGGTGCCGAAGAGACGGCTTTGGTGCAGGTCTCTCGACGAGTCGTCATTACGCGTATTATGTGTGGTTCGACAAGCAGTGGAACGAGTACGCGCGGACTCGATCCGACCTCACGGCGCGGTCATCACCTTGTTTGAACTGACCAGTAACAGAGATCATCATGCCCACATCCCGCCTTATCAGCTGGGCCGACTCTTCCCTTCTGCTCGTGTGGCCAACACGCCATTGATAGTTATGTGCTGATGCTGCTTCCAGCATGCTTCTAGAAGAATGCATGCAAAGCCGTTACCTTGGCTCCCTGACCCCTTCAACACGGGATGTTACGTTCCTGTTCCCCACTGTGACCACAGATGGCAACCTCTGTTGGAGAGCTTTGTGACAAGCTTCTTGTCTCTTAACCATTAAGGGCTGAGGCAGTTGGAGTACACGGACGGGATTGGGTAGAGGAGAGCGAGCGAGCCATTCCTTTAGAGGCGTGATGGGTGGCTGGCGTAGCCACAATTGTATCGAATCACTCCGAGTTTGTAAACTGTACTGTATTGGGATAGTCCCCAGATAATTGCTTCTACTCCTGCGCTTGCCCAATCGATCTTTATGCCCTGGTAAGGCTGACTGACCACTCCCTTCAGCTTCCAATCTTGTCCACACGCGCGAAGGTAACACCCTCGAGGATTGGTGCTGGTATTGGCTCAACGAGGTTCCTCTCGTACAAGGCCAGCCAGACCGCATCAGGATTGACGACCTCCAGAGTCCTGCGTGCCTCCTCATTGCGCGGGAGCAAGTCCGCTAGTAAATCCAGAATCTGCTCAAAGATGTCGTCTTCGACGCGCACAAATGATACTATGGCGATCAGAAGCGACACCGTTGCGCTCCAAGTCTGTGCGGCAGACGCGAACCTACCGAGACCACTTGACACTGTGAGAGATCCTGGCGCCTTGAGCTGCAACCCAGAGCCAAGAGAATCCCCACCTCCTCCCCGAACGGGTATCAATATGCTATTCTCGCCGCCAATCTTGGGCTGTACGCCCGGCAAGGAACCTCTCGACGGTTTGGGTGCGCTCACGCCCCTTCCACTCCTGCTGCTCTTGCGCGCCTCATCCTTCACCCTGAAGCACCACTTGCCCAGCCCATCCCACCATTCTGTCTTGACTCGCGAGCCTAGGAAGTCGCCTGCGCTTTCACATAGTGCGGCTAGTGTTCCGCACGCCGATATGACGACGTATGGCTCTGGATCGCGAAGCCTGCCAACAATGACGGGCCACACATCGTTGACGAGGGGGAGGAATGCGTTTTCGTCAGGCGCTAGCGCTGATGAGACCTTGGAGAGCAGGTCGAGCAGCTGTTTCCGCAGTGTCGGTGTGGGTGAGGTGAGATAATGCTGTGTCAGGGATGCGATCTTGGTTAGGATGGTATACGCAGGTGTTTTGGGAGGAGCCACTTCCTCGTTGTTGTTTGAACCCGGATCTTCAGACTCGTCCTCGCCATTTCGCCTTGCCTCAAAAGCATCAAGCTCGTCTTTTGCAGACTTCCACGCTTCTCTCGGATGGTCGCGTATGATTTCCTCCACGTCTCCTTCTTCCTCTTGTTCCCGCTTTCTCTTCGCTCGTCTGTCCAAAAAGGCAATCGTGTCATCAATTCCACTAGACTCAAGTTTCCGTTTCCTGTGGTTAACTGTCTTGTCCTTTCCGTCTTCGATCAGTAGCCTGTCGGACTTGACGCCTTGCTCGACCACCTCCGACAAGACCCCGAAGAGACTCTCCACGAAGGAAGAATATCCATGGTAACTGTCCAGGGCAGCAAAGATACCGGCGACGACATCATCCAGGTAGGGCAAGAGACTCGGACCCGTGAGGCGGATCATCATTATGAGCACTTTTGTTGACGCAGGTGAGACGTCGAACTGGTTCAGGCGCAGTGAGACCGAGTTCACCATATAATCCACATTGTCGATAATCAACTCTGAGACGCTTCCATATCCGCAAGAAGAAGCGAGACTGTTCAGTGTCGCGATCGCGTGACCTTTGAGTTCCGGTATTGGAGATCCCAAGAAGGTTGCCACGGGGTAGAGCACGTCTATGAGCTCTGGGCGGAAGGAGGGGCCGAGACGGTGGCCGGCGAAGGCGGTAACTTCCAACGCGATGGCCTCGAGGCGCCAGTCAATCTCATCGGTGGCCGCATCCGAGTGTGCGTCAAGTATGGAGACTGAAAAGGAGTAGAGCTCATCGAAGACGGACTCTGCATCTTCAGGTGAAGATGGATCTGGCGCTGCGTCCGTGAGGTCTAGTAAATCATCAACTTCGGAGGTCTTGGTTAAGGAAGACTTGAGGAGCTCGAAAGAGAGCCAGTAGGCAGATATCTGGTCGACGCCTGTGACCTCGAGGATGAAGGGGAGCATTTCGTTGGCTAGCTTGACTTGTTGTGATGCTGAGCCAATGTTCTGAATAAGATTCGCAACGTCCTTCCTCGTGTCCCGCTGGCTCTCTTGGGGCAGTAGGATAGGTCGATACGCCTGTAGGCTCTTGCTTGTCTCTATCATGCCTGTACTTCTCCAGAAGTTCTCGTTCGCATCGACTTCGTTTTGGATCTTTGCGTTCTTTGAACTGAGAATCAGGGATACAACGCTGTCTCTCAGAGCTGAGGAAAGGGACTCGTCAAGATTCGTGGATTGGATCTGCAGCGCAGACACTAGCTCGTTTCCCTTGATTATGTTGCGAATGGCTTGCTGCTTCACCCGCTCATCGCTAGACTGCATCACACGCGGCATGCCAGTCATCCAGTTATACACCGTGGCGTTGATGGAATCCAATAATTCGGGGTAAATTGTCGCCAGGTCTTGTAGCGAAGTACCGTAAAATCCTGTCCTTTCATCCCCGAGGACATCGAATCCTAGGCTAGGCTGTTCATCGTTTTCTTCGCGGAGCATTATGGCACTCTCGACAAGCATCGAAGTGCAATCTGACAAGGTGGAATGGCACTCGTCCAAGAGTGTAATGCACAACCGATTCATGGATCTCAGGACGTCTGAGTCGCGATGGTTCCTCAGCTTGAGAACAGTGGATAAAGCCGCTTTCACTTGTGCACCTGTGGCCCTCAACCAAGAAACTGTCAGTACCTTGCCCTCGTCCTTGTTGTCACTGGCGGCCTCGTCGGTTCCAGGACCATCCGTCTTCATCTGCCGAAGCGAGTTTCGTAGTTTAAGATCTCCAAGGATTCTGGTAAGGACTACCCTCAGAACATTGACAGAATTGACGAGCACTCGCCTCTGCGACCTGGTCGACAGAGGTGGGGAGAGGGCACGGGTCAGCGAGGACACGGTGCCGGGAAAGAAAGTAGCCAGCACATCGTCCTGTTTGATAGTCGTGTAGACTGCCAGGATTGCACGCAGAGCCTCGATTTGGATATCAGGGGTGCTCCCGCCAGTCACTCCGTCCAGTATGACCGACACAGAGTGTCCAAACGACGGGATGATGTCGGCGTCCGTCAACGGAGAGTCTTTCGCCGACAGGCCTGCCGCCTTGACCAGAGCCGTCAGAGCCCTGTACCCCTCCAGGATCGTCTCCTCGGGCTTCGCACTCTGGCTCTGCTCCCTTCCTGGCACGCCGCCGACGATAAAGGTCAGAAGGATGAGGAGCTGCTGCGACAGCTCTTTTGAGATTCTGGACTTCCAGCCGTGCTGGATCAGGAGGCGGAGTGACTTGATGACGGTCTCGATCACCCGGATAGGAAGGGTATCATGTTGTCGCAATAGATGCGACAGCGGAAAGAACACATATTCTGCTATCTTTTCATCAAGCACGGTGGCGTCGTACTGGATCTGGTCCTCCAGGATGCCATTCAGCTGGCCGAGCAACTCCTGCAGCCGCTTGGCAGTGACTGTCTTGTCCTGGCCCTTGCTGCCCTGGAGGGCAAGCTTGCTGGTCTCCACACAGACGGGTTTGAGCTGATGGCGGGTCAGCGGGGATCGTGAGAGTAATGAGTATCGCTGGATAATAGGCAGCACCACTTACCTTTGCAAAGAATTGGTTCCTCGCTGCCGAGGTGAACTCGGATTTTGGGCCAAGCTGGGAGGCCATGTCGAACGAAATGCCCTTGCTGCCCGGGCCGGGCGTTATTTTGATACGATCAGATCTGAAGATAAGAGAACAATGAGCGATGGTCAAGTTGTGTTAAGAGCCTCACAGGCTTGTTCGTCCGAAAGTTTGCAAAACGTCAACAGGATAGGTGTGAGGAGCCGCGGTCTCCTTATTAGATTGCTGGTGCTGCGTCTCCTTATTAGTGGGAACGCACTGAAGCAGCCTGAGGCGCCTCTGAAATCCAGGCCTACAGGCAAGCTCCAGCAGTGATGGGCCGGCGGCGGGCCGCTGGAACCGGACTCTGCCGCCAAGGCGGGGCCGGTTAGAAACGGACTGGAAACTGCGAAAACCCATGCAACCGTTACGACCCACCGTCGTCTGGAAGCAGCATGTCCAATGCACATGCATGGCAAGAAGGTGAAGCGGCATGCAGTTTGTTAAGCGATTTGATATTTGATAACCTGCAACTGGACGCGAGCCGGACAAAGTCTTGCATCACCAACCATCAACAATCTTGGCACGCCCCCTCGCGACCATGGCCTCAAAGCCCTTCTCCGTGACGGTACATCCGTACCCATCCAAAGTCAAGCACACGTGTGCATACGAACTGGGCGCGTCCCAGTCTCGCAACGCCCTTATCTTCGTTGGGGGCCTCGGGGATGGGCCTCATACTGTTCCCTACATCCGCACAGTCGCTGCCAAGATCGAGGCCGACACGGGCCTCAGTTACTCTGTCTTTGAGATCCGCATACGCTCGTCCTTCTGCGGCTTCGGGTGGAACAACCTGAGCAAGGATGTCCAAGACATATCCTCTCTGGTCAAGTATCTACGAGGAATTGGCAAGGAGAAAGTGGTTCTGATGGGGCACTCCACAGGCTCACAGGTATGTGTGAACCCGTCGCTTAACGTCGCACGGTTACTCACGATTGACAGGACTGCATTGAGTACACCGACTACGAGAAGCATCAGAATGAACCTGTAGATGGCTTCATCCTCCAGGGCTCGGTCTCCGATCGGGAGGGCTTTTCCGTAGACCTTGGCAAGGACGAGGCGGAGAGGATGGTCGCACTTGCCGCCGAGATGATCAATGATGGCAGAAAAGACGACGCCGTACCCAAGTCGAAACTATCTCGACCACCGTTCCCTTGGCCTGTGACTGCGTATCGTCTTCATTCTTTGGCAAGCGTCGGGTGAGTTGCGCGGCCATTATAAGTACACATGATCGCACCAGGCTGACATGCTGCACTCGTCTCAGCGGCGACGATGATTATTTCTCATCAGACATTCCCGACGAGAAGCTTGCTGCAATCTGGGGCAGGGTCAAACAGCCCATCATGGTTGTGCCATCTGCTGAGGATCAATATGTACCCAAGACTGTTGATTTCGAAAAATTGCTGGCCAAATGGAAATCTTTCTGTCCTTCCATGAGCGACCTCTCGGGCTTGATCCCTGGGGCAAACCACACTGTCGACGCGGAAGCATCCCAAGACTGGCTAGGGGCTAGAGTGGTCAGCTTTTTGAAGAGCGTGGACGGCCCGAACTAAGCGGTTGTGGTCTCTGTGACGATGCCCGATCTGCCCGAGACGGACGCAGATGAAGCTAGAAGGGAGAACAGGAGACTATTGGACCTGGAACAAGAAGCTGTCGAGCCCCAGCGACTATGTTGGGTCACCTGGGTAATGTTTGCTTCTCAGACTCTGGTGGAATAACCCTCGACAGGATGGCCTACTTCAAGCAAAGCCGATAGCAGGCAAGCAAGCCACAGGGCTTTCGCAATGACCATTTCCCACTCGATGAAAATGTGGCTGCTTGGTTGTAATGGGGCACGTCAATCACAGGAGATGGTGTCTGCACAAAGAAACAGTTGAGCCAAGAAGCGTGTTGGTTTGTGTTTTGTGGGGAGGATCGCATATCAGATGAAGTTAGAGAACCAATGTGGCAACAGACACTTCCCCCCACATTGTGTTGATCTGACATGAGGACTCACAGAGCCGCCCATGCCCATCTCAGGGTCTAAGTTGGGTGACGTTCAAGTCGGGTTCAGGCCAGGCACCATAACGGGTTCGAACCTAATCGTGCTAATGACCCAAGTTTATGCGTGCTCCTAGCGCCCATATTGGTGCGTGCCATAACCCATAGTGGCTGGCGGCTGATCCCAGCACGGGACCCCCGGCGCTGAGTGGGAAGCATTGCCAGGCACCCAACCAGCTGGCCGGCCAACTCAGGGACCAAGCTGCCTGTAGACACGACTTGTGGTACCAGGGACTGCATGTGGTACTATGTCTTGGGTGGGTGGGGTGCCATACTCTCCGTACAGTAGTAATACTGCATGTGCATTTAGATAGATACCAATGAAGCCAGGTTGAGCTTGCGTCACGACACGCATTCGACCCCATGCGACGACAGCAGCCACCGCAACAGCCAACAGCGACAAGTCCTAAGCATCAACTCAGCCAAGCCAAGCACAAGCCAAGCACACTCACCTCCTGCCGTTTTTCCTGCCCCTGCCTTCTCCCACCAAAACACAGCACATGCATCGCTCGGAGATGGCATCTTTATAGCCAGCGTCCTTCCAATCTGCCCTGCCTGCCTGCCTGCCTGTGCCTTGTTCTCGATCTAGGCTGCGACCCGCTCTCGACGCCGTCGCCGACACCGACACCGACCCCGATATCCCTTTACCTAAGCGACCCCTATACTCCACCGACGCTGCCCTCAACACCCAAGTCCCACCTCCATTTCCCTCGACGCCGCTCCTCCCCCCCCCTTTCCTGCTCGATACTCGGCCCAGCCTCAGGCTCAGAGAGGCACCCCAATACCCCCCACAGACTAAGCCACCGCGATGGCTTCCTACGGCCACCCTGCGCCGGTCACCGCCCCGAGACATGGCCAGGCAGTCACTTACGGCGCACCCATCCCGGTGGTGCCAGGTTCCGGCGCTCCTGCCGGCACCTTTGCGCCCGGCACCAAGATCCAGGTTGGCAGCCATCGCGTGGTGATCCAGAAGTACCTATCAGAGGGAGGCTTCGCCCATGTCTACCTCGTCAAGCTGCCCAAGCCGGTCGACGGTACGGACCTGGCCGTGCTTAAGCGTGTTGCTGTCCCGGACAAGGACGCCCTGCGAGGCATGCGCACCGAGGTCGAGACCATGAAGCGGCTGAAGGGGCACCGCCCAATCGTCACCTACATTGACTCGCATGCCTCGGAGCTTAGGGGCGGGGGCTACGAGGTGTTCCTGCTAATGGAGTACTGCAACGGCGGCGGCCTGATCGATTTCATGAACACTCGGCTACAACACAGGCTCACCGAGCCCGAGATCCTCCAAATATTTACCGACGTCGCAGAGGGTGTTGCGTGCATGCATTACCTGAAGCCTCCATTACTCCACCGCGACCTGAAAGTCGAGAACGTCCTCATAAATGCGACGGCCTCGAGGAAGAAGTTCAAGCTGTGCGATTTCGGCTCCGCTGCTCCGCCGAGGGCTGCCCCAACAACTGTCGTCGATTGTCGGCTGGTGGAGGAGGATGTACAGAAGCACACGACCATGCAATACAGGAGCCCGGAGATGATCGACGTGTACCGAAAGCAACCTATCGACGAAAAGTCAGATATATGGGCATTGGGCGTCTTGCTGTATAAGCTGTGCTACTACACCACCCCATTTGAAGAGCAGGGCCAGCTTGCGATACTCAATGCAAGCTACAGGTTTCCCAGCTACCCAGCCTTTTCAGACGGATTAAAAAGGTTAATTGGTGCGTCGTGGCCTGGAGGAGATTAGGAGTACGTGAGGCTAACAAATGCTACAGCATCCATGTTAAAAGAGGATCCGCAGGCCAGGCCGAATATTTATCAAGTCCTAAAGGGAGCCTGTGCCATGCAGGGCCGCGAGGTTCCCGTTAAAGATGTATGGTCTGCCCTCGCATACCCCTGGGCTGCTGTTGCCGCTCACACGATATCTAGATTTACACAGGCAGGTCGAGATCGGAAGGACGGCCTCATGAGGCGCCTCGGCCAGACCCCTCCGCCGCTGTTGTCGGAGCCGTATTCTCTCCGCCACCACAGCATGAGACTGTGATACCGGATATCCAACCCATGCGGCGGGGCAGGCCACCGGCTTCAGCTCCACGCCCGAACCCATCTCCGAAGCCAACGCCCATGGCGGGTACCGACGGCGATCCTTTCGCTGCGCTTGACGCCAACGCCAGCCTGAAAAGCGGCGACGAGCTGTCATCTCGATTTCCAACGCTCGATCAGTTCTCAATATTGCACGAGAAGGGCGTCGCATTTGACTTTGACAGTTCCACTTCGCCAACGGTTTCGAAAAGGGATGGAGGGAGTGCAGCAGATGAGGCGTTCGCTATGCCTCAGAGCCAGCTCTCGCAGCCGCCATCAAATAGTAGGACATCGACCGATGTAAACCGCGGTCCCACCTTGCCCTCTTCGTCTCCAGAAAGGCAGTCTGCTCTGCCAGTGAAGAGCGCGTCTGCTCCCCCAAAACCCACCGAGATGAGCCGCGCATTAGCGATCATCAAGAACACTCCAGAGCTGCAAGCCATCTCCTCAGGTTCAGCCCAGGGTTTTCAATCTACCCCCGCTCGCTCGAACATGGTATCAACGGGCACAATGACAACACCGCCCCCCGAACGGCAGGCGTCTACTACCCCATCGCAGTACCAGATTTACCGCTTCCCCCCAAACGACCATCAACGGTCCTCGAGCGCCTCGAGACAGCAGCATCAACAACAGCCTCAACAACCACTTCAAGACATTCCACTACCCATCCGCACGGAGTCTCCGGTCTTGCGGCCTGCCGCATCCCCTCGCATATCGTCATTCCAGGGCCACGCTCGACAACCCTCCTCGTCAAGGCCTTCACTTGAAGGGGGACGGCCCAGTATGGAAACCTTGGAGCCCATCACAAAATCGAGGTCAATATCTGGACGTCCGCGCCCAGTGAGCACCCATCTCGAGTCTAACTTGGATTTCCTTCGCGAGCAGGAGAAGAATTCCAAGCCATTGGGCTCCCCGGCCCTTCCCTCGCCAAAAGTGCCTCCTGCAGATAGAGCACCGTCACCAAGTTTACTCGACGATGATATGAACATCGAATCGAACGTTGACTTCCTCCGTTCGATGGAGGACACCCAGCCGCGGAAGAGTGTAGAAGGCAAACGATCGAGTCTTTCTAATCTCGGGAAGAAGTCTATCTTTGCTGGGAAGTTCGGTGATGCTTTCAAACGATTTGAAGGCAGCCAGTCCGAAGCACCGCCTCCAGATCGAATTCCCTCACCGTTCAAGGCCATGGAGCGCAGAGACCTAACGCCAATCGCTGGGTCAGAAGCCACGGACGGTCGAAGTGATGATGGTCAGGTCCAAGGGGACTCCGACGAGCTGACACCGGCAATGCGCCGGGAGATAGAGCAGCGACAGCTTGAGGAGGAAGAAAGAAGGGTTGCTGCTGCGCAAGCTGAATATCGCGCGCGGCTTGCCCAGCGTGGGGGAGCAGGAAAACCTGCACCACCTCCTGTCGGTGGCTCTTCGAGGGCAGTCGCAATACAGAACAAGGTGCAAAGTCTTTTGGATGAGAACGCGCGGTCGTCGTCAAATGTGAAGAAGACAGCGGAGGGTTATGGCCAATACACGAGACCCGCCGCGAGCTCTGCGCAACCCGATGCGAGACCAGAAATACCGCGGAAGCCGATTGGTAGCGGCGGAGGCTCCACAGCAGCACCTCGTCCGATGTCCAGCTCAAGCTCCCTCAACCGAGCTGCAGGTATGGCAGGGTCGGATTTCTCGAAGCCCACGCCGCCGCCTAAAGACCCTGTCAGACCGACGGCGCCACCAAAGCCAGGGCATCTGAACAAGACCTTGACGAGCAGCAGCAGTAATCACACGCTCAGGTCATCTTCGCCGCCGAAGCAGGGCATGAGCACCACGGGGATGCGGCAAACGGGCAAGTTGGAGGCACTCATAGCCGCTGACCTCCCCGGCCAGCCAGCCCTGGATATGACGGCTGAGGAGAAGGATGACTATGTCCGCGACTTCTCAAAGAGGTTTCCTAGCCTGACATCCATCGAGATGGTCGAGCGAGACTTGTCTGCCGAGGAGAATAACAAGCCCACGGGGAGATAGAGTACACCCTGGACTTGGTCGTCTAGGCGCTTCTCCCGTCTTTATGGATACTAGGAGTCAGCGGCGGCGAATGGTGTCGGCGGTGCCATCTTAGAAAACAGTGGGTCTGGAGAAGACGATGACCTTGGCTCGCGAAACCAAACGTAGCAAGAGATGGGTGTCGTTACATGCCTGTTCTCTGCTACCATGAGATTAGCGACTTGCTTTTTGTACAAAAAATGTCACGGCTCTATTGATTCCCGATCAAGGGGCCGAGTCGTGTTGAGTAAAGCTGGAGCATACACACATACTTAGATTTTGAACAAACTCGATCATGAATACAATAGAAGGCAGCAGGTCAAGCTCCATCAACACAGTCTGCGGGCCTTGCCATCTCAGCGACTGGTTTGCATACATTCTCATATTCCTACACAAGCGTGTTTTGGTCTATGTATCCCAGCTTGCGCATTCTCGCTGCCTCTGTGGACGTCTCAGTAACAGATTCGTCAAGTCGGTTGGGCCACGTGGAAGCTGTCCAAGTCGTTGGGTCAATGGCGACCTCACCATCTCGTCCAAGAATGTTCTTGATGAGGTGAGACTGGACACAACCAAAACAACTTTGGCAGAAAACTAGTTCAAGAATTGCCTGGTGAAGACTCCTTCAGGGTCCCACTTTCTCTTCAATAATCGGAGCCTTTCCACCTTGCCTTCGCCTCTGAAGCGAAGCTCGATGGGATCAGTTCTAGTCGCATTTTGGAAGTCGGCATACTCGAACCGGTCTGGGCCTCTCGCGATGGCGACGCACTCTGCGTTCAGTTGGGCAACCTTTTGGTGGCTAGAAGCGGCAGTATACCAAATTATGTTGTTCCTGTCGGTCATCAGTTATTTAGCACAAATTCCCTAGCTCGCGGGGGTGTATTAGTTAGCTTGGGCGAACTTACTGCCAGAATCTGATGTCATGGAGCGAATTGGCTGACTCAAAGACAGGCTGCCTTGGAGGGCGTGAATCCCACTGGAAATTGAAGGTGGTGTTGATGGCATCGGGACACTCTCCCATGAGTCGCTTCCACACCTCGATGGTGGCGAGGAACCTCTCAATATCGAAGCGCCTCAAACCTACGGTACCAAATGTCTTGAAGCCGCCCTTGGCCTCTAGTGCTTCTCGGCCATCACTGACATTCTGGATCGGGACAGGCCCACCGTCAGCAATGATTGGTTTCAGTTTATGAAGCGCACCAAAGGCGGCCGGAGCGTCGTCCGGGTTGCCGATGTACCTCGCGGCGACCACCAGCGCGGGCTTTCGGGCGGGCGGCGGGCACATAGCCATCAGCAGGCCAGCTGTGGCGTTGATGTCATCCTCGAAGATGCTTTTCATCGCCTGTGCAACTTCCGGTGCCCTGTCAATGGGGAAGGCGAAGCGCCCGCTCCAGATGACGCCGCTGTCGTTACCGAGCTCAGTCAGCGGCCAGACCTTGATTGTTAGCTCGGTGATGAGCCCGAAGAACTGGCCTGCTCCTCGGATCGCGTAGAGGAGGTCTGCTTGTTTCTCCTGCGTGACTTCCACCAGGTTTCCCTGCGCATCGATCATACGCGCGGCTATAATCTGGTCCGAGCCGTAACCTGTGAGGGAGGTGGTGATCGCCCCTCCGTTCAGGAAATATGGGATAGCCCCGACCTGAGTTCCATTGCCAATAGCTGGGTAGATGCCAAGTCAGAGATGTTCCTGTCACATGCTGGAGAGGTTTGTCGGAGCATTACCGGCAAAGTAACCATTTTCCGCGAGGTGCACGGCCACAGCCTTGGACAGAATGCTGCCCCTAAGCTTTGCAACTGGCCCTGATGAGTCCACCGTGACCTCGGAGTAGTGACTCAGGTCGATGATGAATCCCTCATCTCCTATCGTCGACCAGGTGCTATGTCCGCCTGATTTGGTAACAAAAGGCACCGAGTGCCGAACGGCCCAGCGAACCTAAAATACTGTCAAAATTCTCAATCTCAAAAGGGCTTGATGACCAGGACTCAGCCAGCATACCGTGCTCTGTATCTGTTCTTCCGTTCGGGGCAGAACTATGGCTGCCGGAACTTTTCGGTCAATGTCAGACCATCTCTTGGAGTAGTCATGAAAGCGGGCGTTGTTCTTGTCAGCCAGGATCTCAAGGTCGGAACCGACGTGGCCTCGAAGCTCGCCAAAGAGGTGAGACTCCAGCCTTTGGGACATATCTTGTCAGATCTTGTGAGACGAGACTTCAATTGACTGCTTCCCGGCGATCTCGGACTGCGATTGTGATTGGGTGGGTGAGCAAGCATAAATGCGGAAGAAGGAGAGAAGATTAGGTAGTTTGAGACGAACTCGATGCTTGCGAGAGCTCAAAGATAGACGACGCCGCTCTCCACCCTATTACCAGGAGTAAATCCTTCTCCACCAACAGGTTCTTACAAATAGTTTGTTGGATTAATTTTGTCAAGTTTAAGTTAGCTCCACTCAATGCTCGCCAAATGCGAGTTGGCAAGGCGTCATGCCTAAAAGAGCCTATTGGTACATGCGGTTGGTTGGGTTGGTCCAATGACCAACAGCAGGCCTTGTGTGCAAGAGGTGCAAATCGCCTACGGAAGAGAACCATTGATGGATCAGGTTGGCTTCATTCACTTCGAGACTGCTGTAGTGTCAGACTTGTGTGATTCGCATAAAATTGGTATCAAAGCCACGGGTTGAGGTGTCCCAGACGGTACGAAGCCTCGATTTAGAGGAGCTCTGAGGGAAGATGGCGCTGGCACACGTTGTTCTTGCGATGGGAGATTCGTACCCGCAAAAGCGGAGGGTGCAGCCAAGCCCCAAGGACTAACCTCCCATGGGACAATATCATAAATTCCTTTGGGACAAACCTTTGATATAAATGGTCTGGTGCCAACCTGGGCACTTTGGTCTCCGAGCTGCCTACCTAGGTATCTAGTATGGGAATATTCGATCTGTTGTTCTCCCAAGTTTGGTGTAGGACAGTCTAAGCCTAGTACAAAGAGAAGGTACGATCTCTCGCAGTTCCAGGCCTAGTCTACTACGGTTACACAACGACACAGCCACATGATTATCAGTATTAAGTTGCTCCATGTCGCAGGCCCAGGGCATGACAAGGAGGAATGTAATGAGAATAGGACTATGAGAAGGTATTCTATAAAACCAAGTCGGTTTGGATCATTCGCTGTTATATTTGGGCCGGAACCCTGCACCTTCACTCGTCCTCACGCTCTGCTAGGATTTATGGGGACAAGTGGAAGGAGCGACGGTCGCCGGTAACTATCGAGGTCAAGAGCTCCCCCATCTTGTTGAAAGCCCCCGTGGAACCTGTTCACCGTAAAGCAAGACAGCATTCCGATTTCTTTCCTTTTCGAAACTCATCAGTTCTCTACTTCAAGAGAGCACTTGGACCTCCAACAGAAATAAGATCACAGAGCTCCTCTATCCGTAACTTCGACATCAAATTGGGGCCTTCCTCTTATCACTTAGAAGCTATAACCGAGCAGCGCAAGCCATTCTGGCTGCTGGGAATCGCAAGCAGAATCAGCTCAATTGTCTGGAATCAGGACCATCTCCAATCTATCCCGCGTGCCAACTACCGTCCGCTAGACTGTCTCTCATCGCAACGAGCCTTTCCCCTTGTGGCCATCCTTCAACAGATCGAGCGCACACTCTGCACACTTCCATCAAAAGTTGTGGTTCGAAAATACATCTAATGCCGGCCTTGCAGTCCGCCGATGGCGATCGGGTCCAAGCTCAGACCCCAAATGCAATATAGTTTCCGAAATCATCATCCTCCTCCAGAACGGGACTTGACCAACCTAGTGGAAGTTGCTGGGAAGCCCAAGCAGTCCGTGAAGCAGACGAAGAGAACATTGCATTTACGGACGGCAATGACAGCGGACGCCATCCACAATATGGTTGTCTGAATCCGGAGAGCCCACAGTCCTGCTCCCACGCTCGTGTCGCGTCCGAGTTCAATACGGGTCGAGAGCGTGCTTCATTCCCGGTCACTACATCCCTACGAACGATTCCTTTGGATGCCGACAAGGAGCATGACGGATAATAACCTCCCACGGCTCAACACAAGCGCTGTTCTGGTCCTGAAGATCATTCGGACCTGAGCCAGGACAACCCAGTCAAGCACGAGAGTTTGCGCAATGCAGAGAGAGATTTACACGAGCACTTGTTCATGACGCGTGACCGGGATTCGAATAATCAACGAAATCGATGGCCGCCAACCAACATGATATCTGAGACCGATCAGGTACGACACTTAGGTCCAAGTCCTTTTTCGTGCCTTTTTTTTTTCGCAGGGCGTTTGCCAAATGACGCCGAGTACAGGAACTAGAAGGAGGAAAGGCAAACACTTTCTCAGACCTGTTATCTAGCCCCAAGTCCTCCTGTGTCGAAATCCCTCTGGACATACATCATGGTCCTGGCTCTTTCGGACTGTCGGCCGCCTATAGTGTCAGATCTAGAAGTGACTTTTTCAGTGAGAGTGGAGAAACCTTTGTCAGTGGGACTACAGCCTCTGTTTCTTCCATGGTTCTTGGGCAAGCTCATCCGTGCGTTTCACCTCAAGCAGAAGCGTTCAACAATTTGGCCAATGGTTTCAAAACATATACGGGTGATTCCAACGAGACCGGAGGGCAGGTTTCACAGGTCTCGAACACTCTCGGCTCCACGCGTTCCTCTCAAACTGGCCGTGCGGCTCGTTCAAGTTCGGAACGGAAATTAGTGGATGAGTCAGACGAGGACGAACAAGAGCCAGAGGCCAAGAAGAATAAGACCATCGCGCCGGAGGAGCCACAGAAATGGGCGTGTCCGTTCCAGAAAAAGAACCCGTTCAAGTGGCCTTGCGGTGCGAAATCATGCGGGTTTCCTAATTGGGACCTACTTGTAGACCATTTGAAGAACGAGCACATCCGGCCACCCAACTACTGTCCTATCTGTGGAAAGGATTTCGGATCGGCGGAAATCAGGGATGTCTATATCTGGGAGTCTCGAGGAAACGTGCTCGGGGCGGGCTTATTGTGCCCGAAAGTCGAGAATCTCAGGTTCCCAGCTGACATTTCCCCTGACAAGTAAAATTGTGGGAATAGGGGCAAGCGCAATGCAATCACTTATAGGGTCACGTGACCAATCTATAGGTATATAGCGGAGGTCTAGCCTTCTGCCTTCCAGGTATAGGCTCTTCCTCCCAATACACTAATTAAGCAATACAACTACAACCCTTATATATACGTGAGACCTATACTAATACTGATTAGTGCTTGCTTTAGGTAGTAAGTATAGATAGCAAGGTACAAAGAGATAGATAACTGCTTTAATAGCTGGATTCTTTATAAGTCTTTAAGTAAAGTAGCTATACTAATACTATAGATTCTACCAAATTTATTATAGTAGTAATACTATAATGAATTATATGATAATAATATAGTTAGATATATATTAATAGAGTTCTTATATTAGAATTATATAAGTATCTATTATACCTTAAAGAACTACTAGGTTTACTTAGATTTAAGATAAAAGTAGAACTTTTTATTACTAATCTCTCCTTCTATACTTCCAGTAAGTACTTTATAGAATACTATAGTTATCTATAGGACTTAAAATATGTGGTATTCTCTTATTAATAAGCTTTTTTTTCTGTGTTTAGAATAATGCTTAAGATAGGTAATAAGCTATAACTTTATCTTTAAAGATTAGTAGTATAATAATAAACGATATATTTAACTCTACTAAGCCCCTAATTTACCTAACTTTAATACTAGAATAGGTATTTAGATATATTATAATAACTAATATACTACCTAATAAAATTCTATTAGCCTACTAAAACTAGGCTAACTACTACTATAACTATAACTATAGACTATAGCTATAGCAATACTCTATTCCACTCCATTCCCCTCTACTCCTACCTTTAGCAGCACCTATACTAATAATATAACTATAGTACTAATAACGCTAGTATAGCTAGATTTACCCCTAAATCCCCTTATACTATCTTTTATTAACCTATTTACCCTAATTACCTATAAGAGTACAGCTCTTAAATTAATTACTAATTATAGTACCCTCCTATAAGTTAATTTATAATAGCTTATATTTTACTTATAATTAAATTAAGTCTTATAATCCTAACTTATAAGGTAGTATACTTTTAATAAAGGATACTAATATAACTTACCTCCTTATATAAGTTATATTCTATACTAAGGTATACCTTAAGATAGACTCTAATAAAGTCTATTATAAGTACTTTAAAGACTTTTAAGGATAAACTATAGAGATATTCTATAGTATTAATAAGGATATCTTAAAAGAACTTAAAAAGATACTATAAGTAAAGTAAATCTATACTAAGACTTATAATCTCCTATATATAACTATATTTATAAATATACTTATTACTTATTTATTCTTTAAGGAACTTAATAGTATAATACTATTCTTCTAAAATAGAGATAAACTCTACTATAGTAAGATAATTTATAGATTTTATAAAGATTTTTTAAAGAAGGGTATTATAAACTAATCTATTAATCTCTTAACTAATAGTAGTATTAAGGAGGAAGAAGGTACTATTAAACCACCTAGTCCCCCTAATAGTAAGCCTCCTACTCTATCTAACAATAGTAAGGGTACTTCTAAAAACCTTATTAACCTTAACTAACTTACTAGATAACCTAAGGTATATAATATATACTCTATACTCCTATTAGTAGAGATAAAAAACTTAATAATTAATATATAAATAATTATAAACTTTAATAAGTACTATAAGGATAAAGATATATATACTAGTGATCTATATAATGTGCTTAATAATAAGATAAGGTTATTCTTCACTGTCTATAAGAATATAAATATTAGCTCGCGCTAATTTAAGGTAGCGTTCTTCTATATTTTAAAGGGAAGAGTAAAGACCTATTATATATAAAATATTAAATAGAATAACTTATTTAAAATAGTATATTTAAAGATTAAAACTTACTTTAATAACTATATAAATTACTAGGATTACTATATAAACTAGACTATACTAATGTTTATTAAGCTTTAGTAAGAGTACCCTAATAAAGATTATATATAAGTTTTTTAGCTATTAATTAATAAGTTATCTATCTACTATTAAGCTTTTAGATATTAAACTTATAGTAATTAGCTTATATAAGATAATATACTATATATAATTAAAAGTATACTAGAGTTCACTATAGCTCTATTTAACCTACTACATTTAACTAAGTAGCTTTATTCTAGTCTATATACTTTAATTTAAGCTTATAAGAGTTAATAGCTAACTAGGTACTAAGCTTTCTATATAGGTAAAGTCAGCTATAATAAGGAGTATAAAGATAATAACTAGTACTTCTTAGACTATAAGTACTATAGTAGCTGTAGTAGCTGTAGGTTTAGTAATAACTAAGGCTAAGGCAGCTTTTATAGTAATAGTAACTTCTATAGTAATAGCTTTAGCAGTAGGTTAAATAACTATAGTATATACTTCTCTAATTACAGTGGATATAATAACTATAGTAATAGTTATAGAAACTAGTTAGATAGCTACAGTAACTACCTAAATAGCAATAGTTTTTAGAATAAACGCTGTTTTATCTATAATAGAGAGGGCTATTAGTTAACTAAGTATATAGCTAAGGAGCGCTAATATACATATAATTAGTACTTTATAGCTTAGTAAAATAAAGATAAATACCCTTTAGATACTAACTTTATAGCTTTTATTATTAATATAGAAGGCCTCTACATTAATAAGGTAGATAATAATAATAATAAAGACTTAATTAATCTTTAAGATAATAAGAATACTTAGTTCTTATAAGATTAAACCTTTAATTATAAGAATACTATATTCCTAATAGATTAAACATTCCTTTACTCTATTAATCCTTCCTTTAAGGGAACTATAAGAATAAGTATAAGCCTAGTATAAGCTTTTATACTTAATAGCTACTATTCCTACTAGAGATTTTAAGGAATTATTTTAGATATAGGAATAGCTAAATACTTTATTAGCAGCTATAACTAATTTCTTATTCTATAGAATATAGACCTATTTATAATACTAAATATATTTTATAATATAGAAGTATCTATTAAGTTTAGCCTAGGACCTAATATCTTCTCTATTAGTATAGTAATTATTTAGACACTAGTTAGTAAGATAGTGTTCTATATTATAGAGACACTAACCCCTTTTCTACTTTATATTTAAAATATAATAGTATTAGATATCTTCCTTTAGAATACTATTAGTAAAGTAGTATATACTAAGAAGGATAGTTCTAAGCTAACATTCTTAGTTACTTAGAAATAAGGATACCTATAGTTTATAGTAGAAGATATATAAAGCTAATACTAGATATTCTTTATAATAGCTAAACTATAATAGCTTTACTAATAGTTTAGATATCCCTTTATTAATTAACTCTTTTATCTTCTCTCTAATACTAGTTATTCTATTAAACCTTCTACTTTAGAAGCAATCTCTAAGTTCTATTATTATTATTAACTTTATAATTTTACTTTTAAAAGGTTTAAGTTTAACCTATAAGATAACTATAACTTTAACTATAAAGTTATTATTAATATTATATATCTAATTTCGCTTCCTATTTTATATATTGTTAATTTAGTAACCTCTTTTTAAGGTAGACGTTTCCTATCTTCTCTATCTATAAAGGATATATAGGAAGCTCTATAGATAGTGTGGATTAATATATACTTAAGACTACTAGACTACTTAGTCTATAATGTAGGAACTAACTTTATATCTATAGAATTTAAGAGTACTATATAGATTATAGGTATTACTTATAAGTAAGTACCTATAGAAGTATATTAGTTAGTTAGTAAGGTTAAATAGTACTACGCTCTACTTTAATATATATTTAAGATTTTATATACTAAACTTAGGAATACCTTTAGTAAGAAAGTAATACTATAGATAGCTCTTAAGGCTATTAATAATACTATAGGACCTAATAGACTAGTTCCTACACTGCTTATCTTTAGAGTATACCCTTAGATTATATAGGAATTACTACTAATACCTTTAACCTTAGTATAAGCAGTAGCTGTTTAGAAGGCAATAAAGGCACTACGGATACTTATAGTATAATATAGGGTAAATAACGCTCTAAATATATAGAATAGCCTAGATATTATAGACGTTCTTACTCTTCCTCTCTAAAGCAATGTACATGTATAGAGAGAGAAGGAAGGCTAGCAAGGTCTATATAAGTTAATTACTATTAATAGATATAATATTACACTTAATCTTAAGAATAAACCTATTATATTCTACTCTATATAAGTATAAGAGTATTATTATAAGCCCCTAAATGATAAAGATAGTAGAAATAATAGAACTTTACTAGAATTAGTAGTATAGTCTATACTACTAATAGTAGAGATTAGTAGTCTAGCTAAGCTAGTAATAGTAATAGTACTATAGCTATATTAATATAGATAGCTAAGAGGTATAAAGAATAAGCTAAAGCTAGTAATATACTATACTCTACCTACTCTAATAACGAGTTTTATAATAAAGAAGGAGATAGAGAACTTCGCACTTATATTAAAGCTCTAATATAATAAAGTAATCTATACTCTAGGTAACCCTTTTAAGGAATCTAATAATATAGAGATTACTAACCTAATTAGACTTAGTATCTTTATCTTTAAACTATTTAATAAGAAGAAACATAGTGGAATACACATCTTTAATACTTATATAGTTTATAAGATTAAGGGTAAGAATATTAAGCCCTTTAAGAAGTTATAGATAATTCTTTAAGGATATAGAGATAAGGAGAAGAAGGGTATTCTTATATAATCTCTAACTATATAGTATACTAGCTAATATCTTCTACTAACACTAATAGCTATACTAATTATACTTTATAATATAATCTTAGAACTTTATAATATTACTTAGGTATACCTTTAGTTAAAATTTAAACTAGAGTATATTATCTTAGTATACCTACTGCTTAAGCTATAGTATAAGTACCCTCCTAATACTATTATAAAGATTATTAAGCTACTCTATAGTATTACTAAATCTAAAGTCTATTAGTTTATAATATACTAGATATATTATATTAAAAATCTATAAATAGAGACTTCTATATATAATCTTTACCTTATAGTTATAGACTCTATATATAAGAAGGATAATTTTAGCTTAATAGCTATATAAGTTAATAATACTTTTAACCTTAATACTCCTAAGTTCTCTAAGTTCTTAAAAGAGAAGGTATAGGAATAGGAGCTAAAGTATAAGCTATAAACATAACTTAAAGAGAATACTATATTTAACTTTAATAGCTCCTATATTCTTAGGTAAGGAATAGATATTTATATATACTAGAAGAGCTAAGGTATAAAGATTAAACCTATAGATATTAATATACCTAATTATACATAGAAATATACTAAGTAATAGGCTTATAGAGTATATTTAACTATAGTCTATTAACTAAAAGTAGCCTTTAATCTCTCTATAGTAGTATAGATATAGAATCTAATAGATTTAAACTATACTAAGCTAAATAAGTATTTATAATAGTAAGTTAATAATATAAACTATAGAATTTAGTTTATACTAATAGATATTATAAAGGCTAAGCTTATAATCTTTATAGATAGCTTCTTTACTAACAACACTAACCTTAGCTTACAAATTAGATTTATAATTACTCTTCTTATAGAGGAGCTAAATATAGATAATACTTACTAGGAAGCTACTAGAAACATTATCCACTAGTCCTCTACTAAGTATAAGAGAGTTATATAAAACATACTCGCTTTAAAGATCTATAGTATAGTTAATAAATTTAATATAGGTATTATAATATCTACTATAATCTATAAAGTTACTAACCGCTTAGGACTTCTATAGATCCTACTTATTATTTACACTAATTCCTACTTATTATATAAGTATTTAGTTAAGTTAGGTACTACTAAGGAGAAACGCCTAATAATTAATATAATAGCACTCTACTAATTATATAAGTAGAGAGAAATTAATAAGATTAGGTAGATTAACAGTAATAATAATCCTACTAATATAATAATAAAGGTAACACTAAATAAAGCCTTTAAATAACTTATTTCTAATAATAAGTTAAGGCTTTATATTTAGGGATATATAGACTAAAAGGTACTAGTACCTATAGAGTTTTAAGTAAAGATATTACTTAAAGAATTACTTCTAATAAGGTAGTTACCTTAATAGTATTAGGATAAATAAACCTTTAAGTTAACAAAGTTACTCTATTTAATTAGTATTTATAAAATAATATATACTACTAGTAAAAGTAAAAAGTTAGACTAATATAATAACCCTTAGGCACTATATTAAAATAGAACTATTTTAAGCTACTATACCTAACCCTAGATCTCTTTAAGCCTAGGTTTACATTATTAGTTCTAGAATAGATACTAGCGCTTAAAGGGTATATTATTAGAAGACCCTTACTCCTAAGTAGTTTTACCTATAGTAGAAACTATAACTACTCCTATAAACCTACAGAAGGTAACTAAGAAAGAAGAGTACTATACTACTATATAAATAACTCTAATACTTTCACACTATCACACAACACCTACTATAAGAAAGACTTATAATAAAATACTTAAATTAGATAGCTTTAAAGTAATCTTATACTAGTAGTTAAATCTTTTCCTTAACTATAGTTAGTCTAATCTAATCTAGTCTAGTCTAATCTAAAGCCCTAAGGAAAGGGATTATTACCTACCTATAATAGTACTATTATAAAATATAAGTATTATATTTTTTATAAACCTTATATAGGGGAAATATAAATTAGTAAGAGGTTAACTAAATTAATAAAAAGTTAATTATATATAGAACGCACTATTTAGTGTTTAATAGAATTTACTTTAGATAAAAAGGATTAGCCTATATATAGACTATACTAGTAGGTACTAATAACGATTCTAACTCTAATATATACCTTTATCTTATAGTACTATAGCTAATTAAGTTAGTGTACTATATTAAATTAGAAGATAGTAAGGGTTTAAGTTTAACTTAACTTTAGAGGAAATAACTTTTTAGAGCTTACCTACTACTTAATAAAAGACTGCTAGTATAGGAATAGGGGTAAGCGTAATATAATCACTTATAGGGTTATATAACTAATCTATAGGTATATAGCGGAGGTCTAGCCTTCTACCTTCTAGGTATAGGCTCTTCCTCCTAACACACTAATTAAGTAATACAACCACAACCCTTACATATACGTGAGACCCGTACTAATAAAAATGATAAATGTCTATAAAAAAAAAAGGACGCAGGGGTAAACAAGTGCTCGAACAAAAGTGGCACGCTATCTGGAAAATGGTATTTCCAAATGATCGGCTGCTAAACACATGTTACTTTGAATTTTCGACCAACACCGAAAATTCCATCGACAGACTGTGCTCGCTTCTGGAGACCGAGGGTACAAAGTTATTAGGAAACCTCATGGTGGAGCATCGCCTCATCGTTGGCCCCGTGCAAAGTGATATTGGCAAGCCTGAAGAAATACAGGGTGTCGGGGTTCAGGTGCTCAACACCTATCTTCCTGATGTCTTTTGCCAGCTTGCGCAAAGAGTGAGAGATCTCGCGGGCGCCGATGACATTCAGCCGACCGGTAGCTCTGGCACTGGATCCGCAGACTGAGCGATGGTTGCTGTACTAATCGCTGGCTTTGGCGACTTTGAGAATGAGGATTGTGTTCAAAAGGCGGTTGATCCTTCTACCACGCCATCAATGTGGTGACGACCATGAATTTCAGATCAACATGAGAACATAGGGCAGACGTTAGGCTGCGGTGCACGGGACGATGAGATCGAAGAACAGCACACAGAACATTGATTATCGGGCGGGCCTACGAGGCACGGAAAGATTGTCCAAGCATACTTCAGGAGATCGGATATTCGCACAGGAAAAACCGGATGGTACACAGGTACGAGTGCACCCCTGGTGCGCCAACCTTAATTTACACCACTAATTCGCTATACAAAACAACAATATATAGTTATTAACTATATATATCTATTACTATATATATACTACTATTATTACTTCTACTTACCCCTATTATTTCTTCTTCCTTAGTATTTTACTACTTCTTACTTTATTTACTACTATACCTTAAAGTAGGTATAGTTAAGGACCTATATTATTACTATAATATTAGAAAATTTAATTCTAACTAATAAAGATATATTTTTAATAGCTAAATATGTTGGAATAGCAGTGGTTGAGCCGTACGCACCCTGGAGAGGATAGGTAAGTAATAGGGCTTAGCAAGGGAGTGCTTCTTTAGCTGTTTCGCACGATGCTTCTTCCCCTTAGTTAGTTAGTCGTTACGCATCATCAATGAATTGGTTCGTCACCCAACTACACGTACGTACGTACCTAACAAAGCCCATTCAATAAAATAATTAATTATAAGAAGAATTCTATATATATTACTTATAGTAGGTGGTTAGTGAGGGAGTGTTTACTAAGTATAGAGGGATTAGTAGGTCTATAGGTAGGGGGTATTAGAAGCACTTAGTGTGGGTAGTGTATATAAGGTAACGTTAAATAGGGCGCTCTAATTAGCTATAGTGCAGAGGGAAAACAACGTTCCTATATGCTATCCGTTTTTTCCTGTGCGAATATCCGATCTCTACTTCAGGGCTATTGAGTCTTCTTCTTAACCACTACGGGTAGTGTCATGGGCTCCGTTATAGGAAGATCCCATCAATTATTAGTACTTATCACAAGGGTCAGACTCTCCAATCCCCGATGCTTTCCCATGTGTTCTGAAGTGACCCGAGATGAACTACTTATTCCATCATTGGAAATTCATATTCGAAATGAGATGGGACATTCGCACCCGCAAAAACAGAGAGTGCACCCGTGCAAGGACATCTAAGTAGAAACAGTGAACTGGTTATCTTATAGGAGGGCGTCGTATAGGATCTTATTCTATAGGAGTTTATTCTGTAGGAGGTAATCCTGTGAGAGTTTGTCCCATGGGGCTCGGGTGCACCCTCCGTTATCACGGGTGCGAGTCTCCGATCTCTTCGAAATAAGAGCATGGGCTAATGCTGAACCGAGGGACCGGGAGAGAAGCCATCTGGGAGGACACAGTTGCTGTATTCCTTGGTCTATCGACCCGACCAATGGACCATCACACATCAGCCCAGCCTGTCAACATCTATTAGTCTCACCATAAGCCGGCAAGAATTCCATCAATCCCATCCCAACGTCTGGGTTTCCTGAGTCGACCATCGGTAGTGCTCCGATTCGGAGTGTTCTGCAGCCTCCCGGATGCAAGCACGTCTGCGGAGGAGATGGAGATGTCGGACCAGCTGATCTCGTCGAGGCCAGCTGGGCAGAAGTGTCTGTTACGATTTATTCTGACGACGACAAGAAGTTATAGGAGACGTGAATATATGCATATATATATATATCTATGGGAATACGTGCCCATATGTTGTAACTGATGCGTCATCCTGTAGTACAATAATAAATGATGCCCAACGAAGGCTTATCCAACAACGAAGGCCTGCTGCGTCAGAGCGGTGGGCAGCACTTTGAACCAAGCGTCCGATGCTATGCTGTACGCTAATAAGTGGCCCAGTCACACCAACATGTTTGAGATCCGGAGAGCTGGGGTCTGACCGGAAACCGATGGAGAATTCCAACAGACGCAACAAGACTGCTCTCACTGCCCTTCGAGGGTGCACATTGCGTGCGCAGGTGCGTAGGTAATGACCGCTGGAGGCTCAGTTGGACAAGCAAGCAGCTAGGCAGTCACCCAGTTGGTAACATCCAGCAGATGACCAAGGGCGCTGGCCGGTCCGTCAAGCACAGTCAAGTCTCGAACCACTCAGCCCTGATGAGTGCAGGCTGTGCGACATCGGCTAGCTGCAGGGCTGACCCGTCGCGAAGATGTACAATGTGCTTGGCCGGCCTCGTCTATTTGAGAGGCTTCAGGGCCTGTAGGCATTGAATCTGATATTTACAACTGACCGTGTGTGCAAAGGTGCATGTGAGCGTGCGAATGCTTGCCTGCGACTGGTGGCCGGCAATACAGTGAGGCCGAGGAATCACTCTACGAGGTGCCCGGCGGGCTGTTCAAGGTTTATTGGGGATTCTGCAGCATGGCGGTTAGGCAAAAGTATAACGAGGCAGAAAGTGTGACAGATCAGACCGAGCGAGTCTGGTTGATTCGGTGTGGACTTTTTGGAGACCAGGGCTTCAGTTACAGTCTCTCGCACACGGCAGTAGCCAGGAGGATAGCCGCTTGCATTCAGCCCTTTCATCAGAGCTGCCGCCCGCCCTGGCTTGTCCGTCTGCTTTCCCACGTTGGCACGCTGGGCCTTTTCCGCCTGGCCTGGCCAAGCTGGCCCGTTTAGGAGCCACCGTTCCGTTCCTTCTCGGACGGTACGTCTCAGGTGACGGCTATTATAAGTCACGGCGGAGCGGGCAGCAGCACTGTGAGTGACTTTTGGTAGTGGCCGCCTGCCGCCTGACTAAGTCGGCAGCGGGTGTGGGTGGCACGGTGGGTCCACAGTCTGCCCGTCTGGCCCGTTTTGTTCTCTCTTTTTTCAAACAGTCTCCAATTTTCTGCCTGGGAACAAAAGCGTGCCTCCTCTTCCCACTTCTTCCCCTTGCACACACCACTCGACTTCTCAACTCATCATCCATCGCACTCCCACACCTGCGCTGGAAGTTTTCCCATCCACCATCACGACTGCCAGAAAGCGCAACCCAGTCTCCCAGCCCGCATCTGCTTCGGATTAATCGAGGCATTCCCACCCCACCACCGCCACAGCTCCGTCTCGGCCCCCTCGCCTGAACTCAAGCCAGCCCCGCCACTCCCGAAGCCTGCTCCCTACGAGTACGGTCATTCCTCCTCGCAGCCACCAGCCCGAGTCATCGTCGGTCCTGCTCCGCTCTCCCTTGGCTCTTCACCGACTGCCAACAGTGACAAGTCACTCATCGACGCTGCAAACTCATCCCCTCTGGAGGAGTCGTCGAGAACACCCCCCCCTCAACACCCCACGTCTCAGGAACAAGACACAGAAGCTGTTTATGTATCAGCACGACAAAATTCCCGTCCACCGACACTCCGACCCTCCCCTCAAGCTACAGCTCTTTCGCAACCCGCGGAAGCCTTGTAGCCCCAATCCCAGCCCCGACGGTTGAACAGAATAGACAACAAGCGCCCGACGCATTCATGTTCATGCCTACCTACCAGCCTAACATACAGGTCTGTCCTATGTTGAAGCAAAGCCCCGTCTACCATTAACGCCTTGGCCCGCTCTGCCCGCCATCTCTCCGACTCCTACTCGCCTCCCCAGAGCAGTATTCATGTCACCTCAGTCTATACAAGCCCAATAACTTGTTCACTTGCCGCTTCGATCGCCTCGATCTAAAAAATCACCTCCCGCCTATCCTCAAAAAGCCACAGTTCTACAAGCCAGTCGTCAGGCTCTATCCGCAACCATGGCTCCCCTTCTTAACGTTCGCCGCGATGTCAGCGACCCCTTCTATCGCTACAAGATGGAGCGCCTTCAGACAAAGGTCGAGGGCAAGGGCAACGGTATCAAGACCGTCATCGTCAACCTGAGCAGCGTTGCTCAGTCCCTCGCCCGCCCCGGCTCCTACTTGATCAAGTACTTTGGCTTCGAGCTTGGCGCCCAGACCAACATCGACCCTAAGGATGATCGTTGGATCATCAACGGTGCCCATGAGTCTCCCAAGCTCCAGGACCTCCTTGATGGCTTCATCAAGAGGTTCGTCCTGTGCCACAAGTGCAAGAACCCCGAGACCGTCGTCAACATAAAGGATGGCCACATCATCCTTGACTGCAAGGCTTGCGGCCAGCGCTCTGACGTTGACCTGCGCCACAAGCTCAGCGGCTTCATCCTGAAGAACACGCCCAAGAAGGGCAAGAAGGACAAGGCCGAGCGAAAGGCTGCCCGCAAGGCTAAGCAGAACGGCCAGGCCAACGGCAACGGCAGCGGCAGTGGCGACGATGACGGCTCCAACCACTCCGGCGAGAAGGAGAACTTTGAGGACAGCGGTGATGCCAACGGCGAGATCGCTAGCGACGATGACGCCTTCACCCGCAAGATCAAGACTGAGGCTCAGGAGATCGAGAAGGTCGAGGTCAAGGAAGACGAATGGGCGGTCGACATGAGCGAGGAGGCCGTCAAGGCTCGGCAACAGAACCTCCCTGGCGAGTTCAAGCAGAAGCTCGTCCTCAACGGCGAGGACGAGGACGAGGAGGGCGAGGGCGGTGGCAACACCGTCTACGACCAGCTCGGCGACTGGATCCAGGAGCAGGCCAACGAGAAGGGCAGTGTCGACAAGGTTGAAGACCTGAACATCTACGTCAAGGCCAAGGAGCTCGGCATTGAGAGCAAGCATCGGACCGTCCAGGTGCTGGTCATGACCTTGTTTGATGACCGCATCCTTGCCCAGATCCCCAAGCGTGCCAGCATGCTGCATAACGTAAGTGCTTGATGTCCTCAGTTCCAGACTCTTGACCCATACATTGCTGACACTGGGTGCTTACAGATCATCGGTGAATCCGAGCGTCACCAGAAGGCTCTTCTGGGCGGCACCGAGCGCCTCATCGGGGAGCGCATCGGTGAGCAGCCCGAGTTCATCGACAAGATTGTAAAGATTCTTGGCCTGTACTACCAGCATGACCTCGCCTCGGAGGAGGTCATCATCAAGTGGGGTGGCAAGGCCAGCAAGAAGTACGTCGACGTGGCCACTTCTCGTAAGATTCGCAAGGCCTCTGAGCCCTTCCTCAAGTGGCTCGAGGAGGCCGAGGAGGAGGACTCCGACTCCGACGAGTAAGGCCTCATCTGCGTGTCTTCTTTCCTTTCTCAGCCGAGGCGAATTGATCATCGCTCCTGCGAGGCACTTTCCAGTGTGGTATGCTTTTCGGTTACATTGAAATGGTTTCAGTTGCCACCAAACAGATTGACACCCAACGTGGCTTATCATTTTCGTTTCGTTTGCGGGGAACGGCTTCCGTGGGCTACACAAAATTTCGTGCTGAATATGGCATTGTTAGGTAGTTCCGCGAAATATTAACTCACCACTCTGAGATTTATCGTTCACATCTGGTGACTCTGACTGTCCCCAAGTGACCCCGGCTGTAATCACAGAGACCGTCCAAGATCAGGCCACAAGCTATTGGACCCGGGCCACGTGCGTGTGTCGTTGATGGAAGATGTCTCTACGTGCTAGCTTAGCCCCGTGCGGCCAGATGAATGAGCCCATGGGGCCAAAAAGCCGGTGTCGAAATCGTCCCACAGGACTGGACTGGACTACTAGAACGGATAGATCGGCTAATAGGAACGACGGCCTGCTTCTAGTCGAATTGGGATGCTGGCTGGGTCGTCTCGATGATCATATCTGCAGTAGAGCACGGCGGTTTACTTGAAAGAACCTTCTAAACAAACTCCGTAGTGCCTAGCTGAAAGATATGCAAGCTAGCTAGCCCTGTGGCTCTGCTTGTTAATCTCGGCCGTATGAGCCTCCAACTAGTATCGGCTATTGTCCCTAAGGTCCCTAAGAGGGTTTCTTCTCATGGGCGCAACTTGATATGGATCAGTCACCTTGCGATCGACCCTTTCAGCTCATGCCCAGCGACCTTCCACTCTCTGCCAGACAAAGAAAACCAACGCTGGACGTGGGAAGCAGTAAGGAGACAGTAAAATCATACAAAGCCCCAGAGCGCCGACGTCTCAATGCTCGTGCCATAACCTCCAGTGACCACAGCGATGACAAGGCGGATACCTAGGCCGACCCCAGTACTGCCACTACCAATTCGTCGCCGCACCTTTGGTGTCGTTCGCGGCGTCAAGCCCCCATGAGTAACCGGCCGTCGGTCCAGCATTGTTTGATGGGTTGCTGTCCCATTCTCCTCCGGGGCCTCCACCCCCAGCATTCCAATTGTCCGTCGGGTTTCCACCTCGGTTGCTCCCTCCTCCCCAACCTTGACCACCACCCTGGCCAGGGGGACCGCCCCAACCTCCGCCGCCATTGTCGCCAGCAGCGGGAGAGTTGCCATGACCAGGACCGTTCCAACCTTGAGGTGGATGATTGGATCCGCTGCCCTTTCGGGAATGAGGTCCTGTATTGTTGTCCCAAGCACCTGGCATGCTGCCTGGAGGACCGTTATTGTTGGTGTTGTTGCCGTGGCCAGTTGCCCAATCTCCATCACCCCATCCGCCGCCGGTGTTGCTCGGGGGCCGGGAGTGGTGAGAAGCTGGCTTGGATCCTGGAGGCCCGCCCCAGTTGTTGTTCCTTCCGTGGGGACTGTTGCGAGTTGAGCCTTGCTGATTCCAGCCTTGGCCCCCGTTCGCACTTCCACCCCGCGGACTGTTCCTGTGTGAGCCCTGCTGGTTCCAATCTTGGCCATTACTAGCATTCCCTCCCTGAGGACTATTGCGGTTTGAGCCTTGCCCGTTCCAGCCTTGGTTATTGTTGGCATTGCCTTGGGATCCATGGTGAGATCCGGACCCCCAGTTCTGGTTACCACTGGCTGCATTGCCACCAGTATCGTTCCAGCCAGAGTTTCCTGATTGTTCTCCCCAAGCGTTGTTACCTGCTTGGTTGCTGCCCTGCTGGTTCCAGCTGTCACCTCCGCCGTTATCTTGGAACTGGTCAGCCACGAAGAGTGATCTTGGTAGGGGACTATGATTATACTTACTCCAACCACCACTTTGGCTGCCTTTCGCACTCTTGCCGTTCGCTGGGAAAATTCAGCCATCTGTCAACTAACTTGGAAAACATGGGTTGGATTGAACCTACTGGACTTCTTCTCGTGCAGGAAGCTAAAGTCATGTTCTTTAGGCTTACTGTCACCGCCCCAATTGTTGCCCCCTCCGTTCGCATTCCCGTCATTTCCCCAGCCCTGGTTACCACCACCCGATTTCCAGGCTTGATCATTGCCTTTAGGGGTATCCTTATGCGAGAAGCTCGAGGGTCCCACGTTGTTGGTGGCTTCTGATCGTTCCTTGGCCTTCTCATGGGCGCGATGTGCTCGAAGCCCAGGCGGCGTCCCCGGCCAGCGTATTCCACTGAGCCCCATGCCATTTTCAGCTGGACCACCTGGGTGATGACCAACAGGTGTGCCTGGCGGAGGTCCAACCGGGCGTGCTCGAGGTGAAGGGCCACCTAGAGGGAAGTAAGGATAGGGGCCGTGGGGTGGGTATGGAGGAAAATGGCCATATTGGCCTGGGCCAGCCCAGCCAGGAGGGTGCCACATGTCAGGTCTCGCAGACGGTGGCTGTGGCGACAGCTTGGAGGGGTTGACAGCACCATAGAGCTCGCCTGTGTGGTTGCCCCAGACCGGTCCATGGTAAACTCGCAGGATACCCTTGCCACTGTCAATGAAGGCGTTGGGCCTTGGATCGTTGGGCCCCTCAATTGTGTGCTCGCATTGGACAACGTTGGACTTAATGGGCATGATGAGATTCGGCTCCATGTTCTTGGGGTATGTTGGTAGCTTGAACGCCGATTTGTCGACGGCCTGTTTTGGTTCGACGATCTTGGGCGAGGGCTTCTTGTTCTCTTTGGGGGTTGACTTCTGGCCCTCCTGGGCCTGACCCTTATTCTTCTTCTTCTGTTGTTTCGACGGCGGCTCTTTGTCCTCTTCTGTGGCCTCGGTCTCTGTCGTTTCGCTCGCTTCCGTTGATGTGGCTTCAGCATTCTTCGAGTTCCCTCCCTTCTGTTTGCCCTTTTGCTTCTCCTTGTCGCCCTTCTTGGAACCTTCATCCTTTGCATTTTTTGCATCGAGCTTTATCATGGCCTTGAGAATCCTGCGTCCCTTGACACAATCTTTGCAGTCGCATGTCTCGTGGGGAAGGGCGTCCTTAGCGGCCGAAGAATCCTCGGAGTCGGTCTCTTTCTTGCAGTTGGGTTCTGGCTTTGACCTCTTGTCTTCCTTGTGCTTCTTCCTCTTGACCCAGACCTCATCTTCAGAAGTATCACTCTCGTCAAGTGCTGATGACTCGTCCTTTTCGGTCGTCGCGTCTTCTTCAGAGGTGTCTTCCACCAGCGTGTCGGAAGATTCGCTTGGGCTCGCTGCCTGCTTCTTGAGGGCTGACTTGAGGGGCTTGCGATCACTATCGAAGCTGACCTTCTTGCGAGATGATGATGACTGTTGGGTGGGCTGCTTGGTGGAGCTGCTACCTTTGCGTCGCCCTGGGTAGGTGATCTGGAGAGTTTCATCGCCAGAAGCCTCGTCTTCAGAGAGGGAGACCTTGAGGATCTGCGTTTGACTTGAGCGACGTGGACTGCTCTTGAAGTTCTGCCCGACCATCCACTCTCCGAAGGAGTTGGGCGGCCAGGCTGCTCCACGACCCATGGTGCTGAGCTCCTGGGCGGCAGATTGTGATGAGTGTTCGTACTGCTTGAGGAAGTGTAGAAGAAGGGGAGGAACTGGGTATTTGGATTGCAAACGAGAGTTGTGCTAGAAGCTCGCAGGTGCCAACTTGGAAGTGGGCGTCTGATCAGATGGAAAGCTCCGATGGAAGCAATGGGAAGGAGCGCCGTTTGGTGGCACTTCCACCCGCCATTGACTTGTTTGGATTTCAAGCATGCGGGAAGAAGGAGGCAGCCAGCCTCCTATGGGATAGCTTTTGGAAGCTCCCGTGAGTCTTCCTGAATACCTGGCCGAGAAAGGAGTCTGAGAATGTTTTGTTGGTGTCAACCAGAACCTGCCCAACAGATCCCGCCCACTGTTTCTATCCCGTTCCAGGTGATCCCCCGAGACTGTGTGGCTCTAGGTTCTCCCAAGTGCTTCAAAAAAGAAAACATGCAATATTAAGAGAAGATGAAAGTTCGAAGCCAGGAAAAATGTAGTCCCCCCCCCCAAACAGACTCATGTGATAAAGATGTCTTGTTCTGAATGCCGCCCATATCGATATTCTGATCCTTTCTACAGTCCCCAGGCCTTCACAACCTCGCCCTCTCCCTCGACTCATCCTTCTCCCACCTCTGATTACTCCTCCAGTTCACTGCGAGACTCCATACACCAGCCGCCACAGCCAGCGGCGGGCAGACCCAGAGCGCTGTGCTCCACCACCACGGACTGCTCGCCCTGATCTCTACCATGACCTTATCGATGTCCCGCCTCAGCTCCTCCTTGTCCCCATCGTTCCACACGACGACCCCCCTCCCCTGGCCCCTGGCCTCGCACCTCCTCGCCTTCACCCGAATATCCGCCTGGCTGCGCACGCGGTTCTCAGCGTCCTCGGCGCTCAGGTGCTGGTCCCGCGCTCGCAGCCTCTGCATCTGTACCGCCGGGTCCTTGACAGCGACGACCATGACGGTCCCGCACAGCCTGTCCGTGCCGACCTCAAAAAGCAGCGGCACGTCCCAGACCACCGCCCAGCTGCCCGTCAGGTACGCCCGCAGCAGCGCCCAGTACGCCTCCCTGCGCACCGCCGGGTGCACGATGCCGTTCAGCTTTGCCCGCGCCTCCTTGGCCCCCGCCGAGTCCCCGAACACCCGCCGCCCCAACGCCGGCCGGTTCAGCGGCCTGCCCTTTCCGCTCGGCCCAGCCTCGGGTACCTCTGCGGAGGCGGGCACGAGGAGGTCCGGGGTCGTCGGCCCGAAGTAGTCGACTATTGCGCGGTAGCCCGGTGTGCCTGGCTCGACTACCTTACGCGCGAGGAGGTCGGCGTCGATGATGGGGAGGTTGTACGGCGGCGAGGAAAGGACGGAGGATACCGTCGACTTTCCCGTGGCGATGCCGCCGGTCAGGCCTATGATGAGCATTTTGTAGGACCTGGGAGATTACTGTGCGCTTGATATGCTGAGTTGACACGCAGTCGCGCGTCAGGAAGAAGCCAATGTGAGAGAACAAAAAGGTATGGATATACGGCAGCAAGTGAGGTGATGTCGCCATCAGTGGTACTCCAACTACAAGTTGCGCCAGGTGGGGGTCCCCTCCCCCACGCTGACCAGGGGGGTTGCGGGCCTAACCCCAGCGGTGGACAGTGTTGTGGTGCACGAACTTGTGGGGGCAAGTTGGAGACCTCGGTTCAGCCTCATTCACTTACTTCACTTCAGGGCGCTCGACTCTCCACTTCACACCATCACAAACACATACTTCAAAACCAATTGTCTGTGCGATTCAACTGAGATATGAATGCCACCCTTTTCGATTCATGTTCCGAATACCATTCTGAAAACGTCAAGTTTCCTGACTGTTCCCATTCAATTGGGTTGGCAGGTCGACAACAACCCCCCAAAAAGCCCGATCAAGTGATCGCCTCGAACCCTTCCAAAACAGACCTTCATGGTCAATGAACCGCAAATATGCGTCCTCCCCCTGAGACCAAACCAATCAGAAAACTTGCAGAGAATTCCAAAACCCCCTTTTCAACCACGTCTTCATCTCGTCCTTCATCAATGCGCCTTGTCCCTAAGCCTCCTCCAAGCGCACTGCATAGAAGACTCCGTCGTCTGTGACATACCAACGGCATGCCTTTCCGAAAAAATCGATAGTTGCGCGCGGCATCTGGATATAGTTGCCGTCGAGCTGGCGGACCATGTACATGCGCGAGGGGTTCTTGTCTTTGGGCTCAAAATCCTGCGGTTGGTTGAGCTCAGGGTTCATCATAGCGGCAGCAGCGACGTCGCTAGCAGTCTGGCCTATGCCTATGGCAGGCTCATAGCGACCAGGATACTGAGCGGGGTGAGTGGGATAGTTACCTGGCATCACGGTCGGTCCTCCCATTCCCACGGGCGCGGGTCCTCCATGCACAAGGACGGGCTGTCCAGGGGGCACACCACCCGGGCCGAGCATCATGGGCGGACCCTGAACGGTAGGGCCAGCGCCGACAATCATCGGCTGCGGCGCGAAGGGCTGCTGCGCGACGACGGGCATGATGGGGGCGGTGGCCTGACCGTTGTGCATGTGGACAGCGTACTGCTGGGGACCCTATGGGGGAGAGATTGGTTAGCGCCAATGTTGATTCAGACACAAGGCAGACGCGCCTCCAAAGAGACGGGAGTATGTGGTGGGGTGTGATGCGTCTCACAGCAATGACGCGTGGAGCAACAATGTTCTCGTCGCTCTTGTAGCCTAAAGTCGTATACACTGGGGCACTTGCAATCAAGGTAGGCATGACCGGCGCGACGGCTGGCGCGACGACGAGCGGCTGCGGGGCGAAAGTGGCATGGCGCACAGGCTGGAGTGGGGCGAGAGGAAGGGATGCCAAAGAGGGAGGAGGGACGGAAACGAAAGATGAGGGTGGACATACGACGATGCCAGGTTGAGTGAAGGCGACGCAACCATTGTCGAAGCGAGGTTGGTACGTGTGAGTCATCGGGCCCAGAGAAGTGTCAGGCACCTGAGGCTGGAAGTGGACTCCACTGTTGTAGGGAAACGCGTTGCCGTATCCCTCCGCCATGGTGTTATTGCTGCTGCCAGAGACTGGGGGTACTTGACCTGGCTGGTTGATTGAGGTTGGGTAAGGTGCGAAGTTTGTTGTTGTGTTGAAGAGGAAGGGAGGTTGTTGACCAGCCGCGAAGGGTTGGCCAGGGATGCCGTGAGTGTAGAGCTGGTTGGGGCCTAGGTGAGGTGCCGCACCGGCGGGGGCATTGGAAGGTGCAGGAATGCCAGTATTGGCAGCAGTGTTTGCGGCAGTGGTGGCGGCAGTACTGGCATCAGTTGCAGAGGGGTTGTGTTTGGGCGACTTCCTAGCCTTGCGGTCGTCCTCGTCCTGGGGGGTGGGGTGACGCGAGTAGGCATAGGGAGTGGGAGGACGTCGACCTCGGAGCTCAGGGTATCTCTGATGGAGGTCCTCCTCAGAGGGCGTGTGGATGGTGACGCGTGGAGACCTTGACGACTTTCGGGGACTCTTCATCTTGGCAGAAGGGGAAGGGAAAGGGCTGATGGCCTCCCACGTATCGCTGGACTCGGAGTCGGCGTGGTACTGGCTGAGAGTCTGCCACGAATCGCTGGAATCGGCGTCGTCAGGGTAGTCACCGTGATGGTGGTCTGCCTTGCCCGCCATGGAAGGAAGATGTGGTCGTCTGTCGGATTGACCGAAACCAGCCAGATGTGCAGGGAAGTGGACAATTTTGTGTCAGGACAGCCCGACGTCAAAGACCAGGCCTCGGTCAAGATTGCTCCAGGAGGGGGTGAAGGTTGGGGTTTGCAAGGGACCAGCCACCGTTGGCCCAGACGATGGAACCAAGTCCGCCTGAGCTTCACTGGAAGCCCTGGAGGGAGAATTTCCGTTTGTCCTGTCCTTGTTCGACGGGGAACGACCATGGTGGTAAAGCGACAGAAGGAACGCCGACAACTACTCACAGTAGGCACCTGGATTTCCTGAAGATCCCAAGACTGCCCGTTCCACTGATAGCGGTATCCCGTGGTGGTGTTTTTGTATCTTGGTGCTGCCTCGTACTGCACGTCCTTCAACGGCCAGCTCAAACACCAGCACATCTTGCTTGTCTCGTGGAGGGGTTCGGTTGTCGAGGTCGCATGGAAAGCTCATTGACAGCACCTTGTGCACCGAGTGTGGATAGCAGAAATGGTTGCGAAGCAGGCGAGAGGCCACAGACCTGTTGTTGACATGTCACAGTATTGGCCCCACGCTTCAGCCAGGTCCGATGGAATAAGCCGATGCAGGCACATGTGGGGCACGAGAGTGAAGGAAAGCTGTGATGAAAGGCTATTCAATGTCTAGACACCACATGATGTGGCCACCAAGGGCTCGGACAGACTGTATAGTTATGTACACAAGACTTTTATTCTTCTGTGTCTCGATGACGGGGCAAACAATCCTCCCTCACGCCCGTCTAACCAAATACAATCCATCGCCGTCCTATAAATGAAGGGCAGGTGAGTCAACTGTCACCTTCAGTCTCGTGTCGCCGACAGGGACGACCGTCGCAGAACTCCGTTTGCAACCAGCTGTTTCAGACATTGATATCCACCTGAAAAATCCATGTCCATTGAGGATCCTGATGGGCAAGGCGTACTTCTTAGTTCTTATCAACGCTCGTCATCGGCTTGTCCTCCTCCTACTCCTCCACTTTGTCGTCGGTCTCCACGAAGCCATATTGAGCCCCGAGATTCCTGGCTAACCGGTCCATGGATTTGATTCCAACGCTGTCTTCAAATCTGTAGTTTAGGGGTTTTATTTGGCCCTGGTTGGATTGCTAGTCGCTCTGGTTACCCTGTTCGTCTTGAGCAGGTGGCGCCACCGGCTCGTTGCCGGGCTGAACATTGTCTTGAATTGTTCTCTCGAAGAAGAAGAGTTCATCGGAGATCAAGATGATTTCCTTGTCCGCAGCCTGTATGATAATCCACCACGTCAGCTGAGTTCTGTGTGCCTCCAAACTTGAGGTTAGGAGGAAGCTCACCCGGCATACCCTGACCATGGAATCCATTTGGTTGGCCTTTGGTGGCTTGGCCAATATCTCAAGGATCATCTTGATGTCGCCATCACTTGCGATCGGCTTAGCGTAAGAAATACGCTCGTTGGTTTTGTAGAACACCCATTTGGGGACGGCAGAATAGTCTGTGGCCTTGAAAGAGGCGATTCGCTGTTCAATCTCTCCAAACTTGGGGTCGCCAGCGTAGCCCATTTGCTTGAGCTTTTGTAAACTCTTGTCCCAGGAAGATATTGCACAATCCGCGTTTTGGTTGTATTCCTTGGGATAAGCTTCCATCATCTCAAGGAAGGACGCAAAGTCTGTATCACCCTGGAGCCAACATGACCTCAACTGCATCTCGCCAGATTGATCCATGAGGACGATTGGCACCTGAAATCCTGTCTTTGTCTCTTTTTTCAAGATCATTTCGTCCAACATCCGTTTCTTGGCAAGTTCTATAAGCTGCAGAAGACGAAACTTGTTAACATGATAGGACACATGACGAACCAGAAGTCTGAGTGCTCACCATGCCAATGAAGATGTCCCCCTTGTTCTTGCCACCCTCCACTTCTTCAGAGGCAATGGGGTCTGGAAAGGGATCTTTTACATGGTCCTCCTTGACCAAGTTGGTGAGTTCCATCAAGCGAGAATTCCCGTTGCGATCCATTTCCACCAAGCGGTTCACCAACTTGTTGGCCACTTGAGGCACTGTTCCTACGTACACCCTGCTTAAGGTGTCCTCTAAGGAGTCGAAATCCTGCAAGTAGTCAAGTGATGGCAGAAGAATTTCGGCCGAGCATTGTGACAAGTTGGTGTACGTCACCATGGTCTTCCTCCACTCTCCGGTGAAGAGTTCAATCAGGCGATCGAGATGTTCGCGGGTGGTCAATACATGAGCTGTATCCAGATCACCAGGGTCGCTACAGTGAGTGTTTCCGCCGCGTGGGGACGGGTCCTCTCCCTCCATTTTCGTGACAAGACGAATCAATAAAGTCTGGTCAAGAGTTGAGGAATGCTTTGTGGGTTTGATGTGGTCAAGAATTGAGGAATGCTTTGTTGTTTGTGGTGGTGACGGTGGAAGGAGAGCTAGCTTGGAAGCGATGGGGCGACATAGCTTCGTGCAGGCTAGAAGGAACGAGGGGTAAGTATCAAACGATGCGGTGCATCAGGGGCGCGCAAGGATGGAAGTGACGGTCCTCGTTGCCTTGGGAAGTGATCACAGTGATCAGTCTGAGTGAAAATTCAAGGTCAACGCGTCGACATATCACAACCTCCAAGCTTGGCATGAAGCAAGCTGTAGAGTAAATGAAGGTGCCCCAAGAACCTGAGAGGAATTTGGAAAAGTGTGGTTTGGTTTCTTATTTCCTCGAGCCTGAGCAAACTGTCTGGCCTGCTCCCCAGCCTTCTATGATCTTGGACCCCGCCTTCTAATGTTACAAGTTTTCAGAGATGAGGAGAGATCATCCGTTGCTACGCCCACCACAATACCGACAAGACTGTGGAATTAGCCCACCTATTCGTGAAGGCGTCGCTATCAAGTCATCACTTCCACTCCCACGCTTGCCAGACCCTCTGCTGGTCTCAGTCATCAACTGGCTCCCCGGGGCAGGGCCTCATCGCAGCTGTCCGTCCGTCCGGTGCGGTAGCAGGATACCTGGCCCCTTTCGTGAATATCATCGAGCTCGTCGGATTAAGTTTCTATCGCCATATTATACGGTCTTGAGTTACGGGTGGTGTTGCTCCGGTGCTGGGAAGAAAGTCTTCCGCGTGACCTAGTATACTGTCAGCACCAGGCTCACCTGTTGCCTGCCAATCCCCTTGGTGTTCGCAACTTACAGTCCATACACCGGCGACAGATGCGACAATGCCGCCTGAGATCGCCATCGGCCTCAAGCCCCTTGTGCTCTTGAACAGCGCCCCGCTCAGGAAGCCCGCAGCGATGCTGTTGGACGCGTCATGCTTCCCGCGCAGGTATCCAATGTACGAGTTGATGCAGTTGTACACGATTGCCACGACGCCCGCGGAGTTGCCCAGAAACGGACCCCGTCTCGTGATTGCGTTCAGCGTTGAGTTCAGCCGCAACTTGGGCGCTTGGCCGGCGCTGCGCCTGAGACCCTCTTGCAGGCCCCATGCGCCACCTATCGACAGGGCGGAGAGGTATGTGATTCCAGTGCCGTAGCAAAGGTCGTCTGTGAAGCCGCGCGAGGGGAGGACAGACTGGCCGCCGGGCAGGTCGGAGACGGCGGATTCCTCGAGGGTGATGTACTCGAGGGCGTCCTTGTTGAGGCCGGCGAGTGGGTGTAATTGTGAGGGGTCTGCGAAGGCAGAGCTGTTCAGGAAGGAGTCGACACCTTGCGCCGAGGATGGATCGAACGGAGGGGGTGTGAAGTTGCTGGTGGGTTCTGGTTGTGGTGGCGCATGGCTGTGGTCCGGCTTGTTCTGGTTGGACTTCTGCCCAGTCAAGGCATTCCAAAGAGAAGACATTTTCGCAGATAGTAATACACAGGATTGGTTGAGAAGAGAAAAAGAATGCTATGTCAGAGAAGGGCGCATGCAGTGTGGAGGTGATTGCGATGCTGTTGCGCGGGTGGAGGCAGGGCGTTGTAGCAAGTCAGCCCAGAGTTAAGATCGTTAGTCCCTTAAGCAGCCTCGAAAAATTATTCCCAGCAAGCTTCAAAGCGATGACGGCCGTCAGTCACGGTGGACCCTCTGGTCTGCGCCGGTACACACCCAAGGCAGAGCAACCGCAACGGAAGGCCCGTGCTCGGCGGGTCTCTGCATGCAGGGATGACGGCTTTACAAAATTTAGGCTCGCCTTGGTGAGGTACGTACCGGAATACCATTACCTGCCTCCAGTCTACCAGTTTTGCAGCCTGCAGTCCTTTTTCCCATTCTGATGCCATAGGCATGAGGAGCCGGCCTATCATTTCAATGTTATCAGTGGAACTGGAACGGCCCTACTGTGATGTTATATGATACGACACCGTGTGTATGTGTCGACAGCATGATCTTTCTTGTGCAAAATCTTCTATCATCGAATTCCTGAGACTTCTTAAAGCATGCCATCCGTTGAGTTCCCTCCCCTGGAGGGGTCCAACAGCAATGCGAATGACCTCTTCAAATGGCTCCAAGAGAGCCCGCAGGAAGGACTGGCATCGTTAGTAAGAACCTGTGCTTGTTGTTGAGCCGAAATTGACGTCCATGACCAGGTCTGCCCAGGGGTTGTTTGAACAGCTGCTTGCGAATGCCTCGCAACCTCGAGGTTCCACGTCGGACGCCTGCGTCAAGCTGTGTGGTTTTGTTCAGTTATGTGCAAAATCAAAACAAGATCCTCTGAAGTGCTGGGCCTTCTCAGAGAGGACATGTCAGGACTTGTTCAACTTCTTCATCGAGTGGAATGAGAAGGACCAGCACCGGTCAATGAGGCTCGTGCTCGACGTTCTTACACTGCTGATCTCTCAGAATCCACGGCCAGATGTCAGAGACAATGTGAGGACGGATTTGCTGCGCACTATGGCTTCAGTTATTGGGCGAAAATCGACACGCCCGCTCGTTAAATCCTGCATTACCGCCTTGAGCCACCTGCTCACAAAGTCCGTCCTCGCCCTTGAAGATCTGGCCCAGATGTATCGGTCCGTGCGGCCGGAACTGGCTGAGCAGCCTGCGATAATTCTATGGCAGGAGTGGGCAGCAGAGATATTCCGGTGGATGGAACTTAATTACGTCTGTCCGGTCGCCGGAAAGTTCCTCGTTATACTCTTCGTTGGCCTGTACAATTCCAGTACATCCAGCGGCTACCGTGAGGAACGAACGCCAGTGCTCGATCCGGCGACAATCCGGAAGTGGCTCGAAACAGCCTTGGCTGCAAATCCGGAACTGCTTGAGAGTATCAAGAACTATTTCTTGGCACCGTTATTCAAGTCGGATCGCGCCCTGTCCATTGCCTTGCTGAAGGAGCTCCACCACATACAACCAGAGGATGATTCACACGCGCGTAATGATGAGCTAGATACTGCCGCTTTGCTGCATCTTGCTGCCTTGGAACTCGGCAAAAAGGCAGCTATTGTCGAAGAACCTCGTAAGTCCCATCCCTCAGCAAGCCTTGCCATTATGAAGGATGCCCTCCTATGGGACTCTCTCCCATGGTATACCATCATATGAGATACCACACTCCTATGGGATGTACTCCTATGGGGCACTCTCCTGTGGGGCACCCTCCTATGGAATAACCTCCTACGGGCTGACCTCCTAAGGAAATCCCTCCTACGGTTTTATTGAATATAGCCTAGCCTCCTCTGGGACAAGGTTCCGTGGGAAGAACTCCTATGGGACGACTTCCTCTGCAATACCTTACTACGGGCCCCAAGGGTTGACCTTCTATACAATGAACAGAATCGCTGATGAGTTTCAGGTCCAGGCCAATCGACAAACACAAATTCTGTAGAGCTGGACGGCAAGGTTCTGGAGCGGTTCTTAACCCATAACTCCTATGACGTCCGGTCTTTCGCCATGTCTCTGTTGATATCCTCTTCGTCTAGTACACGGCCTTACTCCACGATGACATTCGAGCTTCTGCGGAAGCACCTTAGATCATGTCACGCGGACCCCGATGCCAAATTCCGGAATGAGATCCTAGGTATCTCCAAGAACATGATCAAAAGACTCAATGGAGCGATTTCTACACTCGAAAAAGACCTAGCTCGCACGAAAACCAGGCCCTCAGCATCTCAAGTCAGAGAAACAGCAGTCAACACGCACATCAGCAAAGGTGCAAAGGAAATATCCAACGCTGGGGAAACTTGGCTACGCGACACTCTAGACGCACACACAATTTTCTCCAATTTTTATTTGTTGTTCTTGCGGCAGGAGCTGGCGCCCACAGCCTCATACCAGCGACACATTACTGCCTTGAAAGCTTTGGTGGCAATCACAAAACTCGGAAAAGAAAACTCGAGTGCGCCTGAACACAACCTATACACCGATTCCCAATGGATCCGCATCATCCTCGATCTGATTATGGATCCATTCGACGACGTCAGGGAGACTGCAACTAATTTGCTGATGCTGTTCCCACCAGAGTACACGCAAAAGGAAGTTGCAGTCAATACTACAGTGGCAAATACCACCCCATTGGCGATGTTGTCAGAGTTCACCTCTCGAGCAGCAGCTCAGGCATCTCGCACTAGTCGTGCGGATCATTCAGATGGAGCCGCTCGCTCCTCCGGCCTTCTGTGTGCCTGGGAAACCACACTCGAGAGACGATTATCGTTATTGTCACGGGTGGTAGACACTTTGGAAGCCAAAATCAGTAGGGCAGAAAAAGACCTGGCCTACGCAGTCATGACAGAACCTGTGCATGGTGACTTTGCCGCAGTAAGATACATGTGGCAAGTCTTGTCACAAGCTCGGTATAGCGAAGCTCAGCTACAGCTCCTTGGACCATCGCAGACACGGATTGTGGGCCTCTGTGCACGGATTTGGGGCGCTGTAAGTTATGTTTTGTGCGACGATTCGCCAGAGGGCAAAGTGCTCGAGAACAACGACGGCCTCGACAGCAAGGGCCTGCTAAGTTACAGCTTTCGGGCCATCCACGAGTCCAGCCAATTGATGCGCACAATGGTGGGCAACCTAAGTTTCAGCCGTGCGGCTGGATTCCTCTTGCCCACGCCCGAGGTCTTTCGGAGAATAGGCAATCTGGCCTTCTCGCAACTCTCTACTCTGAGGCATAGGGGTGCGTTCTCAAGCGTTTCGCTCAACTTCACTTGCTGCTGTCAGAATGCTCGAAACCCGTACGTCGCTCCAGGCGAAAACGAACAATCTTTGCTAGAGGAGTGGTACAAGGGGGCACTATCATGCATCTATGCGCAGAGATCAACCACAAGACGGTCTGCAGGCATACCAGCTCTAATTACTGCCATTCTGGCATCAAATGCGACCAGTCCCTCCTTTGAGCAGGTGATCCGAACATTGGAGGAGATAGCTCAGCGACCGGCTTTGGTTTCGGAAACTGATGGGAGTAACCTTCCTCAAGTTCACGCATTCAATTCTCTCAAAGAGGTCTTCAAGACCTCGCTGTTGAGCAAAAAGGCAGAGAGATACCTTCCGGAGTGTCTCGAGTTGGCGACGAATAGCTTGAAAGCAGAGGTATGGGCAATTAGGAACTGCGCACTCCTGCTACTGCGCAGTCTAATGGACAGTATATTTGGCACCGGAGAGAGCAAGAGTGCTCTGGAGGCTGGATGGGACGGGAAGACGCTACGTGTCTCATATACCAAATATCCTTCTCTGCCACCTATACTACTGAATCTTCTGCAGTCTGGACAATTGGCTATGGAACCTGGGACCTTGACTTCAAGCTCAGCCGCCGAATCCGTCTTTCCGGCGCTGGATATCATCCGACGCGCTGGGCCTCCAGAGTCTCACAGTGACGAGTTGTACAGGTTGATCGTCAGGTACCTGGGGAGCCAACAGTGGCACGTCCGCGAGATAGCCGCACGAACTTTATGCTCCTTCCTCCTCAACCAAAGTTGGCTTTCCTCAGTTCAGCGTCTGTTGGAGGAGTCACGGGGCTCGGCAAACAGGTTGCATGGGACCTTTCTCACGCTTAAGTTCTTCTTGGAGAGAACGTCCGTGGACAGAAATGAAGGCCGACTCCTCGGTCAAACAATCGTGCCTGAGCTTGATGGAGAGTCTCAGCTTGCAAGATTTGCGGCAGATGTCAAAACACTCGGAAGACTACTAGATGAGTTCGAGTCGGATGCCACAACATGCTCTGAAGTCTGGGCAGCCTTCATTGAGGTCCAAACCTTGACCTGGGAGGCCATGCCTGCTGCCAGCGTTCAATTGAGCAAAGCTGAGCAATTGACCCATGCGAAAATCGCACAAGGGAGGACCAGCTTCTCCTCATTAGCACTCCTTGATCATCGTTTAGGAATCAGGTCGTTGCGGGAAGCAGTCTCGCTCACGGGCATCGAGGGCCTCAAAGCATGTCTCTTTGATGCCCTCGACCTGGATATAGACACCGCATGCATGCTTCTCGAAGCTGTTCCTACGATATGGGGCAAGTCGAAAGCATATGAGCTCTGCAAGCTGTACCTGGACCTCTGCAAACACACCAAAGTGCCGGAAGCCCGCGCCCAGGCCCTTACGAACCTGGCCGAGTTGATGGACGACCATATCTCCCAAGGAGAGCTGCAGGATGTTCCTTCGCCTGAGGAACTCGAGACATTCCAGCAATCCCTCCTGGACAGCATCAACCCGACCCTGGCAAACTCCGTGCTCCTCGCCTCGGGGCCCGTGATGGCGATCCAGACCCTCCCGCACAACGGGCAGCTGTCATTCTTCATGTTCGAGCAGCGGCTACGGGCGTGGGGCAAGACCGTCGCGGACGCCCTGCACGACAGCAACACCTTCGACATGCGCATGGCAGCCGCCAGCGCCATCAGGTCCTTCGCGGCAGCCGTGCGGTCCGCCGCCGGCGGCGACGCGGCGTACCTGCCCTTCTTGCTCGCGCTGTACAACACGCTGATCGACGACGACGACGAGATCCGCGACGTCGGCGCCGCCGCCGCCGCGCTCGTTACCTCGTCAGACCCACACCCACAACCGCTCGTCGCGGTCGACGCCGCCGACGCCCTGCTCACGTGGCTGCGGGAGCGCTTCGGGCACACCAACGAGTTCAGGGCATACGTCGCCTGCCGGCTGGTCGGGGACCCGCTCATCGCGCTTGACATCGGCTTGCAGGATCTTAACGCCTGGACAGCACCTAAGCAGCTGTTCGCTGAGGCGCTCGAGGTGGACGAGAGCTTGTTCGCGGTGGAGGAACAGAACCTGTTCATAGACGAGGTCCGCGAGACGCAGAGGTGGGCGGATGTGTTCAACGCCCTGCCGCAGGATTATGACCAGACAGAAGGTGATGGCGGGGTGGCTGGGAAGGTGTTGGTTATGGATAGCTCGCTGGATGCGCTGAAGGGGTGGGTCGAGACGGCTCTAGATGCCCTAGTCGCCCAGGTCGGGCACGATGACGGCCCGCTGGGGTGGGCTTCGAACGCCGATGCGTTTGCCTTGTGTCATCGTGTCCTAGTCTGTGGGAAGGTCATGGCTGGGTTGCTCGGCGAAGAAGGTACCGGAATCTCGGACTCCCTGGCGCGGGTGAAGAACGTCGGACACGCCTCAAGGCTTCATGGCCTCCTGTTATCTACCCTGGACTGAGTCCCGTTCCGCATTACACAGGAGCTGTTTGTATGCCGTACATGGCGAGACGTTTGACATAACTTGGCGAAATGCATTTGCTCAACGTTGTTCTTACATTCAAGTATCCAGGATATGTCACAAAAGAATCTCGATTCAAAAACTCCATAAAAAACAATCGTTGTTTCTAGTATACAAGTGACAGCGCAGCGCTACCAGAGATGCTGTCTGCTATGCTATTGAAAAGGGTATGAGAAGGCTACGTTGCTCGAAGATATGACCCGTATGTATGCTGTATCGGTCCGGAACACCGATTATCTTACTCCTTCCGGCGCCATCACTTCGACTGCGACGAAGACTTTGACAGCTTGCCGTCCACCATTCCGTTGGTCGCCAAGTCATTCGTACTAGGCAGGGCGCCCAGCTTGCCCAGCTGGACAACAAGCTTCGTATTCTGTGCCTGCAGCTCGCCAACCTGGTCCCTGAGAATGTCGATCTGCTTGAGCGCCATATCCCTCTCGACCTTGACCTTCTCGAGCTGCATGGCGGCGTTGGACCTCTCGTCCTTCTCCTGCTGCTTCTTTCTCCGCTCTTCGGCCTTCCTCTCCTCCTTCAGCTTCTTCTCCTCCATCTTTCTCACTTCCTTCCTATAGTTCTCCTCCTGCCGGGCGATCTCCTTCTCGTGCTTCTCCTTGAGCTTCGCCAGCTGGTCATCACCCTGGTCTGATTTGTCTTGCGAGGCGCGCTCCTGCTGGCGCGCCATCTTGTCCGCAATCTTCCTGTGCTTATCCTGCAACTTCTTAAGGTGCCTCTCGTGATGCGACACCGCGGCTTTGGTAGAAGATTCATCGCTCTTAGTGGAATGCATAGACGTCATGTCGCCTCCGCCTAGGCTGAGATCCCCTCCCGAGAGTACCTTTGCCAAGGGAGTCTCAACTTCGGGCTCCTGTGCAGAGGCGAAGCTTGCCTCTGACTCCGTGTCTGATTCACTGTCTTGAAGGTCGGAGTCGAGCTCTGATGTGGAGTGGGCGACGCCTGGCAATCGCGACGCCACCATGGTTGATGCTGCGCCTATAGCTCCAGCGATCATGTTATAGAAACCACTAGGTTGTACATCCTCGTTCGTCGTGGCTTGGGAAAGGGCTGGTGGCGGTCTTGATATGCTGTGAGAAGGTTGATGCGATCGAGGTGCTGTAGTCTCACCCAAATTGTCCTTTGGAGATTGGTCCTCGGGCTCTTCGGGTATTCCAGCCCGAGACTCCTCGAGTTTCTGTTCGGTTGTCGTTTCCAACCACTTGAGGAACTTCCCAGCATCTGTCACGATACCAGCCGGCGTGCCCTTCTCGACCATGAATCTCGGCACGCTACCTCCAGGGTCGGACCGAGTGACCATGACCCACTCGATTGCCATTTCCGTATCTTCGCCAGACTGCCCGGACCCGGAACCCTCGTTACGGTCGCGGGGCGGCAGACCGGTCAGTGACCGTGACAGGCCTCTCTCACCGGGACCCTCGTCGGACTTGGCGTCGGCTCGTTTGTGAGCTGCACGAAGGACTGCTTCCTGACCAATGTCCATTCCACCACCGGTCTTGCTCGGCAGCTGGACGTCCTCCCGCCGCATATCCACCGAAGACCTTACCCGCCGCAGTGGCTTGTCGATAGGGATCTCCCTGATCAGCTCCACACTCTCATAGTTGCCCCTGATAAAAGCCGACCGGGGCGCACATTTGGGATGATTACAAGGCCTCGATACGACCATGAATTGCCTCGGACCGTTGCTCTTGGCCTTGCCGTCGTCGCCGCTGGTGCCCGTCAAGAAAAGTGTGACAAAGTCCCTGGGTGTCGTAGGACCCGGGAACTGCGCGTTCAACAGCCAGACGTCAGCCTGGCCGACGCCGTCACACTCCCGATGCTCGGCCTTCCTCTCGGCGCCGATGCCCCTGACGTTGCCGGTGCCAGGCCCCGTGGTGTGCTGCAGAGTATGACCAAACTCCGTCTCCAGCCCCAGCCTGAACTTGCCGAAGGAGATGCCTTGGTGCATGCTGCGCCTGGCGAACCAGGCGCCCCTGCCGTCCTTTCCGGCGAGCTTGTAGACGCTCATGTTGTAGGGGTTGTCGCGCGGAGTTATCTTGACCTCCTTCCACTCCTTTTGCAATTTTGCGGCATCGGCGGCTGCGGTGGCGGTGGCGGTGGACTCATCCGCGCTTGCCGAGGTGTTGGCGTGGTGGCGAGACGAAGGGTCGAAGACGACGGAACTGTCGGTATGGCTCCTCGCGCGGCCTGCCTGCTGGGGACTGAATGCTGCGGGTATGCTGTCGACGACTGTCTGAGCTTGAAGGAAGGTCGTGTTTATGAAGTGCTTCAGGTCGTCGCCCATGACTGCTGTCCAGTCAATGGGCCCCAGAGCCTTTAACGGCTCGTGGTGAGACATGACGGGCTCTCAACCGCAGAGAGAATGAGGCTGTCGGGAAACGAGTCGACGGTCAATGAGCGATCGCTGGCAATGTCGGTCTTCGGGGGCACAAAACTGTCATGTCCTCAGCGAGGTTTCTCTCGACATGTGAGACTCTTGGAGTGCTCAACCTGCCCGCCCGTATTTCGTATCGCTTTTCGTATTGCGTCGTATAGCATGGACCATCAGATGCTGTAGCTATGAACAAGGTCCGTGTGAAGGCATTGAGTGGGTCGAAGTAGTGAGGCTGTGACGCCGGTAACAGAACAATTCAATGTCCCGCTGGACAAACACAAATAACCAAGACTGTAATATTGCTCACTGTGTGTCTCTGTCTTTTCGTCAGATTCTGGTTCGAGAGTGGAAGGCAAGAAAAAGAAAATATGGCCATGTGCAGCAGCAGCCACCTTCCTCTACATACCTTTGTCCGTCCGACTTATGTATTTACTGACGTCATCCCTGTCTAACCAGAGGCCACCCCCAGCTCAGCTCGAGCTCGCCTCTAACTGGAAACCATCTCCGGTTTCCCCCTCCCCCACCTGCTTTTTCCCCTGTTCCAAACGGCCGGGCTAGAACCCTGACAGACGTCAGTTGGTCTGGGGATCTACGAGACCAGGGGGAACCGGAGCCAATGCTCCTCAACCAGATACTCAATCACCTAGTCCCGAGAAACCGGTCACACGAGCACACTGTAGAAAGGGGTGGACCGGGCTACAAGAGACAAAAACCGTGTTCAATGAAGACTATCTAGAAGAGACCGCACGGGTATCTGTGTATCAAAGCTGTCGCATGCAGAGAGAAAGACGCTGACGAACAGAAGCGAACGCAACAAAAAAAAAAAAAAGAGGAAACAAAAACAAACCCATTCAAGACCAACGCAATGCAATACAGGCCCAAGTTTACCCAGCTTTCTGATGCCCCCCTTCCCATATAAAATACCTATCTACACATATACGTGTGTCCGATTGTGTGTGCGAATGTACGCATCTCCCCGGTCCATCCGCCATTATACCGTTCGAATTAAAGCGCACAACAAAGCCCCCTTTCTACACATCTACCATCTTCATCCTCTTTGCCAGTGCCATATCCTTCTCCAGCTTGCAGCTCCCGCAGTACTCGGCGTGCCACTGTGTCAGTGCCTCGACCCTCTTCTCATCGATGGGCCGCATGACTTTCTGTCCGTCGACGCCGACGCTTGCAGCGCTGGGTGTCGCTTTACCGCTGCCGCTGCTCGCCTTCTCAGACAGCATCATCTTGATTTGGTCACACCGCAGGTTCTCGTCAGCGAGCCAGTTCTCCCACTCGCTCTGGATCATCTCCTTCTCGATCTTGTTCACGACCCGCATCGCGACAAGCAGGTCGTGGCGGTACGACCCGAGGCGCTGGCGGGTGCGCCGCAGTTGTCGAGCCGTGGCTCTGCTGGTACTGGAGCTCAGGACTGCACCCGCCTCTTCGTACGACGAGTCGAGTGACGTCGTGTTCAGAATCTGGCGGAAAGTGTTGTAACTAATGTACAATCCTGTTAGTGGCTGGATCCAGATTGTGGACGTCAAAAGTAGCGACTTACCATTCGCTGTCCCCATCAGGAGCCGCGACCACTGAAGACAGGGCCGCCTGGTCCAGGTCCGCGATGTAGACTGCCTTGCTCATCATGACATTAGGGCCTACGCCCATCCGTCCCATGAACTTTGCCGCGCGTCTCTCGGTCCACCACGTCGAGCCCTCACGTCCCGTAAAGACAAGGTTCGCGAGGACGCTGAAAGCCAGTACAATCAGTATAACCCGGTGTGCGGTCACAACGCTGAAGATCTTTCGCACGCCCGCAAAAGTCCACATCAGCAGGCTCGTTGCGACGCTCTCCATGAAGCTCCTCACAGTCTCGAACATCATCTCCGTCAGCGTCCGTGGCTGGATCATCTGGGAGCCCTTCTTGAGCCCAGCCTCACTTGTCTGAGATGCATCCCCAGGGGTGAACACTACCACTTGCTGCTGACCCCCAATGTTGCCGTACACCTGGATCGCCCTCTTGGTGCGGCTGTGCGGGCCCAGCTTGCGAACCTGGTCCGTCGCAACCTCCGCCAGCTCTTCCGCATCTCGTCGCGCGTCCTCCAGGGCTTGTCGCTGCACAAGGGCCTTCGACAGAGGTGGCGTTTTAGACCACTCCACCTTGGTGTACAACGCAAGTTTGCACTTTGACTTGGCCACGTGCGTGATCACGGTTTTGGTGATCAGCTTGAACGCGTGCGAATGGGGCAGATGCCAAGGTGTCTTAACATGGGTGACCAAGTAGGTAATGTGGTCGCTGAACACGTCAATGAGCTGATAGTCGGACACGTCCTCGCCGTGCTTGGCCCGCCCCATGAATCCAACCGAGTCTACCTTGAACTTGAAGTCTCGCTTCATCTTGCCGTGATCAATGAGCTGCCACGGGCCCTGAGCGATCTCCTTGGCGCGCCGCTCAAAGTAGAGCTTGGGGAAGATGAACGACTTGTCGCCGAACAGGACGTGAAAGCATGCCTTTGCGCTGATCTCAAAGTGGCGCTCTTCAACCGCTTCGCCCATACCCTCAGGCTCGTACACGACTGGATGCACTGGAAGCTGGAACTTGGGTACCGGTTTCCGCACCTGTCTTGATGACCTATCTCTGGCGCCGTAGCCTCCCTTAAAGACAGGTCGGCCTGAGGCAGTGCCATCATCGATCGGGGTGTTAGGGGAAACCTCTTCCCAACTTTCTGCGCTAGGACTCTTCTGCTCGTATTCGTCACTCTCCAGGTTTAGCAGCGCAGCAATGACTTCAGGAACCTCCATTGGTTCCTCAGCCTGAAGGTCATCAATGAGGAGATTCAGTCTGGAGTGAAGAAGTCCTAGGTCCATCAGGAACGTCTTGATGGTGATGCGGGTCAACCCGTCAGTGCTCATCTTGTGGCTGAGATGCAAGAACAAGAAGTCACAGTCCTTGCCTGGGGCCGCTGTCACCTCCGAGATGATGTCCAAGCTGAGGGTATACGCGACCACCAGACCCATCTGGTGTCCATAGAAGTACATGCTGTCAGAAGTGACGTAGATGCGGCCATTGCCCATGATGCCATGGTTGCTACCAGATCCCTCGACCGAAGTGCTTGTCCAGGCAGCGTTGAACACCATCACCAGCTTCTCATCGAGCGGCACATTGGGAAACAAGAGTCTGAACTGTGGATGATGTGCCTTGAGCTCGATTGGGTACTTCGGAGGGAACGTTTCGCCGGTGGGCCTCTCGAGAACTCTAAAGTCGGAAGCGTTACCTCCGGCGCTCAGAGTCTTCCGATGGAGAGTCGATGGCGCATGGCTGCCCTGGTTGGAGGTGACCTCACTGGCAGGGAGTGTCTGCGCGTTCGCTGAGAGCAGAGGATCGTCGTCCAATCTAAGATGCGTCGTGTCATCCTCCCTGGGCGGGTACAGAGTACTCCAGGGGATACTGCCCCAGTAGTTGGCAACCACAGCAGTTGGTAAGCTCAGACTGCTGTTGCTTTCTGAGGTCATGGAGCGTTCGGCGCTCACAGACAAGGCCGTCTTGCTGAGATATGTCGCTGTAGGGGCTTTCGCCAGCGTGGGGGGCGCGAGGCTGCTGCCATTCATCTCGCTAATAGGCTGTAAGGCTGGCAGAGAGCGACCCAGGTTGGTTACAGATTGGTTGTAGGCAGCGTATCCAGGCAAGAGGTTGGAACTAGCAGAAATTAGGCCTGCGATGCCTGATGACTCGCCACGCCCAAGGGGCAACTTGCGATGCAGTTCCAATCTCTGCATGATACGTGCAGCATGCTCCCTGCCACTTTCACCTTCCTCTCGTGGAAGATCTCTTGCAATGTCTCGTGCCAATCCTGTGACGGAACGGCGAGGAGCCGCACCTACTTCGAACGAAGAACGCGTTGCTGATGCATCACTACCAGGCACTGGCAGCGTGTTGGATCTCTCCGTACCATCCTCAAAGCCCTCGAGAGACTTGGCCGAAAACTCGGGGATAGTAGGTGGTGTGATGGCGAAGGCGGGATCGATCCCTCCCGGCAGTGTACTCGCGTCTCTAGCGGCACTTGCATCGAACGCCTGCTTCTTGGCAATCTCAAAGACCTCAATCCATTGCTCCAGCTCCGCCTGGGTCTCAGCCTGTAGCATGATGTTTTGAGATTTGGTCTTGACCTCAAAGCAGAACCGCCGTTCCTCCGAGACCGCAGGACGGGCGCCGCACAAGAGCACACCGATCTCATCGCCTTGCAGAACACCCTGCGGCCCTTGCACCAGCCACCCGAAGATGCCATTCCGACAATAGTACCACCGCCTGACCCAGTTCGTCCTGGCAGGCTTCCCAGTGATGGTGCGGAGGAAGAGCCAACCTTGTTTCTCGGAAACCACAGCACCGCCTTCCTTGACCTGGACATTCACGGGGCCCCTGGAGCCGAGGAAGGCGACGGTTGATATATTATAGTCTTCCAGCTCGCGAGACGGCTTGAAAGAGGCCACCGCGTTCTCACCGACGTCCCTCCTCGCAGCCTGCAGCTCGCGCTTGAACAGGGCCTCGCTTGCCTCCATCTCCTTGGACCACCCACGAACGCGGTCCATCTCCTGGGCGTACTTGTTAGAGGCGTATGAGCTATCACGCCATCGCTTCATCTCCCGCCACATGTCGACAGATATGCGGACAAGCAGCTTGTCGAGGGAGAAGCGAATCTGCGGTGCAAGCTGGCAGAAGTCCATGGATGCCTTGAGGTAGGCCTTGCGGGTCTCATAGACCGCGAAGGCATCCTCACGCAGCGACGATGGCTCCTTTGTCTTGCTCTGCGCGACGTAGCGCGCCAGTGTGGTATCAAACACCTTCTGTGTAGTCTCCAGCGTCCTCCTCGTCTCCTTGAATGTCTTGAGCTCACCGATCAGAAACGAGCGGACTGGCTCCACGGTCAGGGTGTCCATGCGGCGCATTACTGCGAGGATCTGGCTCCACCATTCCCGCTGACCGTCGCTGCTCCTTCTCAGGGCGAGCATCGTGTAGTCTGGGTCGACAGGCCCATCCGTCGTGACTGCCAGGGGCGGCATTGTCTTGCCCAGGAAGCCCTGGATGGTTTCCTCCAGGGCGAGGATGTCGTGTACGACCTTTGAGCATGACTTCATGTACCCGTCGAGCCAGCGCTCAACCTGCTCGACCTGCTCGGAAAAATGGACGGCAACGCATCGGAAGGTCGGGGAGTCGAGCGCAGCTTCTTGAAGGCCGAGGGGTATTGCCGGGCTGGGGTGCTTCTGGGGCGAGGTGGACGGGTTAGGAGGGCCGGATGGCTTGTCGGCAGCCGGGTTGGCTGCAGCCGCGCCGGTTTCAGCCATGAGTTGGGCTGTCGGAGGGTGGGCGTCGAGGTTGAGATCGGGGGAGGAGGAAGCTATCGCGGCAGAGCAAAGTGTCGATGGCTCATCCTGGTCGGTAAACAAATCAGGGGTTGCGACGAAAGGCACGGGTGCGTCGACACTCCAGACACACGGGCAACACTGCGGTGGCTGCAGAGGGTCCGAGTATCAATCGAGGTGTACCGGATTGAGTGCGACAAGGCTGAGGGTGACGATCTCAGGTAACCAGGGGTCAGGGACCAGGGAACAGGAACGTCGATGAATGGAAGGTTCCTCTCTCAGCCTCGGGCTTGCACTGACGTCGGTGATGCTGTCTGGAAAGGGTCGTTGTGGCTGCTTTGTTGTGTCCTCCTCATTTCGGTTGGGCGAGCAAAGGAGGGCTAGCGTTTCATCATCATTGTTTGACAGCGGCACAGATCCCGCCCCCGCCCCACTCACCATCTCAGCTTACCCCAGACGGCAATCTCGGCCCTTAAACTTCGGACAACCTGCTTGTCTGTCTGTCTGTCTGTCGGTCTGTCTGATTGCTTGTTCGGTTGGGTCTTCGACGGTGGAGATTGCCCAAGCTGGCCATGCTACCCTACTACGATATGCACAGATGTTTGCAGCTGCCATCCTGTTGCCAAACACATACCTCGAGCTATGCCGCCTTGGCCCAGGCTGGTCTAGGCCTTGATAGGTGCACAGTAGTCACTGCCAATGCGTCTTCCATCTGATCTCTTGACTCGTCTGTGTTCATCTCGAGACACCGAACGCGTGGACGGGGCGGCTTCTACTGCGCTCTACACACCCGGCAGGGACTCCAAACGTTTCATGCGTCCATGAGCAGCGCGTAGCTTGAGCCATGGGAGCTGTCGCGGCTGACGGGTCCATCATGAAACAAATGATGTCCTCTGGAATAACGACCTAATTCATGGCTAGGAGTAGCGTTGTTCGTTATAGAGTATTATAGGAAACCATCTGCTTCGCCTCTGCTGGTCCCGTTGAGAGCTAAGGTGTATTGCGCTAATCTTTGGGACGGCCGATGTTTGGGGCACACCTGAGGATGAAAATAGCTCTTATTGTTTCAACCAACCCCGTCTGTCACCATCGGACGGCGGTTGAACGGGTCCTCGGGATTCGATCATGGGAGAAGATACCAGACCAACACGCTGGATCTACAGGCCAACAACTTTCCTAGCGTCTAATTCATAACTTGCGCTTCATATGTCCCAATTCTGTAGCTGTGGTTCTCATTGAAAGTGAAGACGACAGATAGTAGGCTGTCCGAAGGCGAGGTCCGCCTTCATTCGAGCAAGTCAAGCTTGGGCAATCTGTGAGTTTTAAACGAGGAAACATGAACACCAAATCGAGCCATCTGATGTCACATGAGGCAAGAAGTGAGGCATCTGCATCCATATTCGACCTCGGGTATGCATCCCAAGTCACGGGGCCCACAGCTTGCTCGGCTCGGAGATCGAGGGACGTCTTTCTGCAACGAGATGCTCAGTTCGCCAGCCACGACGTTGACAAATTGGCAAAAGAATTAACCTGTGTCGGGCAAAGGCCAGCAGTTATGAAACACACAGGCGGCTTAAGCACGAAGACAGCAAGTTCCTCCGAGATCATGATGTTCGAATGATGCGGAATGGGCAAGTTCCCGGGCACACGTCGACAATTCGCCCCATCCGAGACCTTTGTTGATGTGCGCCATGCAAGCCAGTTCAAGTGGAGAAAAGCTTCTTTGACCGAGGTGTTGTCCATGCAAAAAGTCAAAATGTTTCGTGGGCATGCTGGAAGGAGCATTCCGAGAAAGGGTTGCCCCTGGCAAAGGCACGGAACGACGTTACTGTGTAGAGGCAGAGGCGCGGGTGATCCACGCTGCCTTCATGCGAGCCCGCGGCTTTTTCAGCTCCTCAGGGATCACAGGCGGGCAAAATGCACCAGGCAGGACGAATCGACGACCGACAAGTCTAAGGATTTCCCTTTGACAGCGAACCACGGCTGCAGAACTTGGACACTTTGCATGCATCAGATCAACGGCGGTAGACGGAGCTCAGGACGGCACCGTCGACGCTGCGCCACACAAACGGGACCAAAAGTGACTGAGTGATGGCCCCCCCTGCCTATTCACCCCACATTTTAAGCCGCCGAAGCGCCCCCGCAGGTATATTTTCAACCCCTGAGCCGATCTTGACGCCGCTTACAGCAGAAACCCCAAATGCGATGGACCGCCGTTGTGGCACTGGGAGTAGTTGCCTCTCGGTGACGAGTAGGGGTGTTGATACGAAGACCCAGATGCCGGGACCAATATCCAGCTTCATGGACCGATCTGCCATGCCACAACCCATTAATGTGGTAGCATATGACACCTTCCGATAAGGATCCTGGGTAGACGCCAGTTCCCAGCTTTTTAGACGGTGGGCTGGTCTGAGTGGCAGATGTCTAGCGAAGCCACCCGTAAGCCAGGCCAGCGAACAGACCCAGAGGGATGGCCAAGCAAGTCGGTTAGCTGGACGGTCCGTGCAGCTTTTAACGATTCGGGAAATTCTTGCATGCAGACACGGGTGAGAAGACCTGGGTCGTGTTGGAGACGCGTAGCCGGGTCATCCGGTCCAAGTGAGCAGAGGACTTGTCATGACGACAGTATTGGCCGCGGGTGTTTTAGCAGTGGCCCGACCGACAGTTGTAGAGAGAGTAACACAACTCATGACAGAGTGTGCAGCCAGGAAGTAGCTTGCAAGATGTCGAAACGAAACACACAAAGGGCCCCCTGCAGCGGATCTGACAACGGACAGGTTGATGGTGGGTTGCGGTGGGCATCTCTTGTCCGGCTAACACAGCAATGCTGCCGCGCAACCTTGTGGCTCTGTTGGGTGTGCCGGTCCCACCCTGGTCCCCCTGGTTCCTTGGACTGGCGACTGGCGACTGGCGACTGGCGTCAATGCACAGTCGACAGTGAGTGTACCAGTATACGCGGCAGTTTGCGCTATGTTGAATAACTTGCCTGGTGGACAGTCGCCACCGTGTTGGGTCCTCTAAAGGACAGCTGGCAGGGAATCGACGATGTTCAGGTACCGATGGGTATGGGGCCCATGATGAGCGGAAGACAGGCCGGGTGCCATTCCCCAGGCGGGCTTCGGTGCCGGCTGCCTCAATGTCAATTCATGACAAGTGCAGTGCATGAACGAAGGCCCCATCGCCCGGCGGAGAAATGCTGGCTGCAGAAGACGGGGCCTGACACGCGGGACACGGCGCAGCCTACGGTCCACGGGGTACGGAGCATGCATTGAGATGTCAAGAGTTGCCTGTGCGCCTCTCCCACCCATAATCATGGCCATGGTTCTTGCGTTGCGGCAAGCGGCGGAAGAGCGGCGGAAGAGCGGCGCCTTGGGCGGTTGATGAAGCATGGGCACTGGGCACAACCAGGCTAATCACAGTGAGAGCAAGGAGGTGGTGGGGGAGAAAAGGAGGGAAGGCCACGGCCCCAGAGGGTACATGGGGCCGCTAAGTACAGATCCAGGTACCTGGCCAGGATGCATGCACTGCGCAGAGTGCGGTGCTGTGCTATACCCAAGGTGGTGTGCCTACATACAATGGGTGGTGTACCACAGTAGCTTGATCTCGACGCCTTCCCCTTCCGTCACTAGACTTCGGCTTCGCCAATTCTAAATTTGGCCCCCATCCAGACCTTCCAGACGCTGCCTTCCCTGTCTGCCTGTCCGCCTCCCTCGGCTGTCCGTCCATCCTTTCCTGCACCCTGCCATCCCGTCTCGTTCGAGCCTCTTGTTTTGCCCCCTTTGCCTACCGACGAGTGCTACGACTTGTTTCTCCAGCTGTGGCTGAGTGCTGATGATCATCAGTCGCTGGTCGCTGATCACATGCCTGCTGTCTCCGGGCTTCGTCCCTCCTTGAAACAGCGTGCACTCTGCAGATACCACGCTTGCCGTGAGTCGGACGAGGCATTTGGAATGGCACTCAACCCACGGCAGTACACGGTAGTGCGGTACACCAGCACCCTTTTTTTTTTTTTTGACTCGGTCCCGGCCAGCCCAGGCGGACTCTAAACCCGCAGCGGTGCAGGGGGCAGGACGCAGGACGCAGTCAATACCATGATCCACAATCGACAGCCAAATGTGTCCATGTCAGCATGTTAATCGGGACTGGTTACTGGTGCAGGCGCAAATGGTGTAATTTTCACCCTCTCTCGTGGACATGGCTGACGCCCCCAGCGCGCCAGTGCTGTGCCGCAACCCGCTTCCTTAACGCGAACTATGCCACAGGAAATCCACCTGGCTGGAATCTTCCCTCCAGGCCTACCCACCAAGCAGTAATGCATGCCGCCCGTTTCGGCAAGTCGGCTGCGTCACTCGAGCAAGGCCCACAGGGTAGACCACTTTGCTTCATCCAGCCCTGCTGCACCTCCAACCTGCCCGCCGGATTGGCCAACTATCTCGGGTCAACCGAGATTGCCAGACGACATCTCCAGACAGTGTCTGAACCCGCCGCCTCCGCCTCGAGCGGCTCGGAGCCCGTCCAAAAAGGGAAACCAGCTGAGCTGTCAAAGGCCACAGAGCACTTGGTCCTTTACTGTCTGGGCGAGCTTCAGGCCGTGCGATCAAATCGTCGGCTAGCACCACAGGATGGTCAACCTTAAGCTCGCCGGACCGTCTCAGCTCACCACGGTACCTGGTCTGTCATGGATGCCTCTTCTTATCACCAACTCCTTCCTGTCACAGAACTCCTTTCTCCTGCGCAACGGTGCGGGTCCCCCTTCGTGGACAGCCCATTTCCATTTCACGGCTCATTTTCCCATTTTCCGGCCAATCAGAATTCTGAAACGTTTGAGAGCCAAATAATACTGACCATTTCTGGCTGAAGCCATCAGGCCAATGACATCTCGTAGCCTGCCTCACAGCCTTCCACACCTCAGCCCATCCACCACGCTAGCATGGGTCGAGACACTGCAACAAGCCATCTACAGGCCCTCGTTGATTCTCTAGACGGCTACTCTTTGACTTTCTCGAAGGGTCTCGGTTTCCAAATTCGTACGAGTCTCATTCCGGGTTTCTCTAAGGCCACTCTTCCGGAGAACCTTTGAGACACGGATAGCCCAGCGAGGCGGCCTGCTCGCTATCGTCCTAGCCCTGGGTACTCACGATGCTAGCCTCACATGTCTGATATCTTACCCCAGACGGTGCCTTGGAGATCTTCAGGGGCAAAGGCTGAGGGCCTAAGTCATTCAGAAGCACTATTCGGGTCAGGTTTCGGCACCGGTGCCCTGTTCAACGAGTCTCTCCCAGGCTCATTCGCTGATCCGGCTGCGATCTCGCCAACCTCCGTGAAGCGCTACGCTGTCGCCGGCATGGTTGGCAGCCATTATGACGGAGTTGTCTCTGTTTCAAGGGCACGAAGAGATGTACTTAAGACCCAGATTTCACAGGGTCAAGGACGGAGAGGTCTCGGTAGATGGCAGCCATGACGACGTCCTCCCCCTGGCTGTCTCTTAGCCAATTTTGCTGTGCGGCTGGCAGCGATCCCTGGCGATGGGTGAAGCGTTGTAATCTCCCCGGTATGATGAACATCGGACTCCATCTCACGATGGCGGGCCCGGTTGAGCAAACGCTGTGCCCCGGCGTGAGCTGCATTCAGGTTCGCATGTAACGGACGACAGTCCACAGTGACATGCATAAGCGCATTTCTCAGGCGGCTCATGGGGCTACTCCCCTCGAGCTTGGTTTGATTGCTTCTAGGCCGGTGCAGCGGAGCACTTGGTACTTGCATAGTGCTGCCCTCGAATCATATTGGACGTCCTCAGCGGAACGGTTTGCGGGCGGCCCTGGCTTGGTCAAAGCACCGGGACCACCAGGTCTATACGCCGAGGCTGCGAGGGACTGCAGGCTGCTGTTCCGGATAGTGCGGTGCATATTGCTAATGTCCTGGGTGGGAACGGGCTCTGACGATGTGGCCTGGGGGCACAGCGATATTGCGAAGTCGACGGGCGTGGATTTGTTCTCAGCCGTCAAAGCAAGGTGCAACAGCCCCATGCATGTTGCGAATCGAGCGTGACACAGCAAAGCAACTGCACAATGCGTGGTAACGTGCCATGCGATGATGGACCATTCTATCAGCGCACTTGCACTCAAAGCAGTTGGTAATGTGACTCAACTTCCCTGACGTCGAAGATGGGGAGCAGAATCGGACCGGGAGTGCTGCTGGGTTGCAGGGTTTAGCAAACGGCGCTTAGTGCTTTGCCCGTGCCCTCTTCAAAATCTCTGCTGTTCCGTCACCTTGGTGTGCCAGGGTGCATATTCCCCGTCGACGCTGAGGCCGGCATTCGACCAAGGGCAGGGGAGGCCGCAGACATGGGTGTCCCAGACGAGATCGGGTGGCCCACCCTTCCAGAGGACTGCTCCCCGGCTGTCGAGGGTGGTGGCGGTCGTCCCAGAACGTACAGTACAAGGCTCCCCCTCTCCCGGTGGCGCTGCACCGCTACAGCTGCTGCAGCTTTCAGCTGCCGTTGCAGGCCACGCCTCTGGCGTCCTGCCACTTGCCTAGACTCCTCGGACCTTTTGGTCTTTCGCTATATGCAGGGTTGAACACAGCCCACCTTGTACTATACCTCGACGCGGTACATTTCGGCTTCGCTCGGCGAAGTGGCGTCTGGCCCAGTCCCGTACCCCTTGAGGAACTGGAAGCGGGAAACGGGAGCAGAGACTGGGTTTTCGCGGGCGGATGAACGTACCAAAGCAGACCTGGCAGACAGGTTCCGAGGTCTCTGCCAGAATCCCTGGTCTCCTGCTGGCACTCTGGTGGGCGGGCTAAGCCCCTGCTTCTGCCCACAGCTCCGCTTCCCAGGTACCCTGGTTATGCCAGCTGCTTGTTTGCGGCGAGCATCGTACTATGTACTTTTCAGAACTGACCAAGGATCGTTCCGAGGGAGCCAGATGGGAATCGAAACAAGAATCAGTAGGATACGCGGGCAAGGCGAACCTGCGTGCCGAGCATGGCGACGTACTGCGGTAGCGTCACCCCGTGCCCTGCCATGATGCCTCCCAACTCCACTTTGCTGCATCTGGCACTACGATAGTTATGTACATGGCCCGTAGGTCGGGCTTCCGTCAGGCAGTCGGCGCAGTATAACACCCCACCATCCTCTCACCACCCTTTACGAGCCTGCTCACCCTCCTTCTTTTTTTTTCTCACGAGTACCTCGTCTACCATTTTCTTCTTCTTATTTGCGGTTGCAGGCGTGCAAGCTAATTGTTCCTGACCTCTGGGACCACCCGCCTCCGTCATCCTTCTTTCTTATTATTCCTTTGCCGTCTCACCTCCAGGTTCCAAAAGAACTCCACCGCTCTCCTTGGATTCTCTAGGCGCCTGGCCCTTCTACCCTCACCCTCGGCCTTTTTCCTTTTTTTAAAACCCCTACCAAAAGAGATACTCCATTCACGATGCCTCCACAACTACTACCAGCATCCGCGGCAGCCTTTGCCCCAAGGGCCTCATCTGTCAATGTCGTTCTCGGTTCAGGACGCCCAGAGCAGTGGCTGACGGCAACATTGAAGAGGATCAACCGGGTAAAACGTCCCCTCAACAGCGTCATGCAACACCAGAGATGCCTGACCGAGACCTTGTCCAACTCGAACGCCATATGGACCCTCACCTCTCTGATGCTGCCCAAGGCTCCCGAATCTGAGTTGAGGAAGGACTCAAACCCCCTTGTCGAGGCCTTGTTCAACTACCAGCTCCTCCATGTGGAGGCTTATGTTGTCCACGTGGATATGGTCCTGAGGAACGAGGTTGGGTACAAGCTCACGCCTGACACTATTGAGTCACTCATAGAGTATCACAAGGAGATACACTGTGTCAACGCCAAGGCCGCCACGCACGACTGGTCGGAGAAGGACCAGCAATGCAAGAAACTGCACGAGGACTTTGTCCAGGCCATCAACAAGTTCGTGTACCGCACGCATGTGTCAGCGCTCGAGGGTCTCGAAGAGGAGGGAGCCGGAGAGCTCCTCAACGGCAAGAGCGAGGAAGTGAAGAATCAGCTCATGGGACTCATGAAGCCTTTGTTGCCCCCGCCACCCAGAATTGTGGATGTGATACGCCAACCCCCCTTGCTTCCGAGCTCACCAGCCAGCGCAGGCTTCTGGTCCCAGCCCACAACACCTTCAAGTGCTCCCGCACCGGTCGATGCCTGGAGGATCCTACCTTCCAGCCCAAGCGTTGTGACAACCTCTGCCGAGTCGGGCATGCCCGCCATCTGGGCGAACATGAGCATGAGCGAGGCCTCGCTCTCTCCTCAGACCCCGTCTTACAGCCAGCCCTTCTCTTCAGCCGGGTTCTTCTACAGCTCACCAGTCGCGACGGCCCCCATCCCGTCCATCTCACAACTGCCCCTACCTAGCATGCTCACGCAACAGTGCGGTGTCAGCGTTGGGTACGGCGGCTTTGGATGGGACCAGAACCGTTATCAGGAGTACGCGACTATCATGTGACAACCATCACCAGCCAGAGGAGACAACCACCCCTACCCAGAGGCTACGTCTTCCTAGCCATCGTCTCTCCTAGGATACCTCATTCCGAGGAAGCCTCTGGGGCAACCTCCTATGGGACATGTCACCATTGCTCCCTTTGTCGTCACCGAAGAAAATACCCTCAAAAAAGACTGGCATCCGGGCAGAGCTAGAGAGACACCTCACTGAGTTCATCACATGTCAAAGGCATATCGGCGTTTTGCATACCAAGGAGCAAGTTTCGGGTACACAACAACATTTGTCATCTCTCCACAGGCATACGGGTTCTTGGGTTTCCTCTGTACAGCGAGCGAGCGTTTGAATTTTTTTTTTCTTTCCCTGTCCGGAGTTTTGAGATTTTTCGGGATACCAACACCAAATCAAGGCAGCCGCAAGCTCGGTCTCACACTCACTCCATCTCATCTGCTCGTTGCGACTGGGTCCGGGGTGGAAGTTTGGATTGCATTTTTGGGCGAGGCAGGAACTGTCGCAATATAGGGTGGCCTTTGCTATTCTTTTCTTTGGTTTGGTTGTCCTGCTTTCCTTTCTTTTTCTTCTGTCTCTCTCCTATGCGTCTGACAATAAGAGGAACATGCAGCAATGCACCACAGCCCGGCAAGAAAGGACCGGGACAGAAAATCTGGCTTCCTAACTCCTCTTCTCTATTTGGATTTTCTCGGCGGCATGAAAGGTCCTCTCAGATGATACCCCCATACGCGATGTGGTTTGCTTCGGCCACTTCAACCAACACAATCCTTTGAACCTGGGTTTTCTTTTCTCTTTTTCTCATGTACGATTTCACGACCTTGGATGACGGATACAACCACCACCTAACGAGCTTGGAACTACGACCATTTCACGAACGATGACTTGCGCGCCCGGCCTGAGGCTGGGGCCCACGACCTCATTCAAAACGAAACGGCACGAACGACATAGCCTGTTTGGGTGGCGGATTGTTCAACGCCGGCAACTTGATCACTGGACTGGACTCCGTGGGGACTTGCGGCACTCCAAGGCTGAAGAGGAAAAGACGTCGAGCTGAAAGACAAACAACAATATCAGGAATATTGCCGAGTCGGCAGCACAATTGACACAGGATGTCGACGACGCGAGAGACCAGGTGCCCTGCCCCTCCTTCCCCTTTTACCAAAAGGGCCGGAGGGCAGGGGGGAATTGAATGCTGTATGGGGAGGCCAACAAAGCACGAACAAGAGCTGGGCACCGAGTCAATCAATGATACTCTGCTGCGCAGGAACGCGAGCAAAGTCAGGCCTTCCCCCTTCGGCGCCGCTGCTGAGTACAACCCATTCTCGCCGCCATCATGACAGTCGTGGACCGCCTCGAACTGGGAGACGAGATCCTATCTCCGTCCTGCCAGCTCAGGAGGAGGAGGGGCGTCAGATCCACTTCGAGGGCGCGCCTTTCTGCGCAAGCAGGGTCTGCTTGTCTACGATATCACGGTGGCGAAAGCGCCAGTTTCTGGGCCGAGTCTGGGTTGAAAAGTGAGGCACGAAAAAAGGAAGGAAATTGGTAGTTCATTTCACTACATGTTGCCCTGGGCCGTCCCGGTAACCCCCAAGTGCCCTACGGGTTGAGTGTAAAGTCCTCCTCGGTAGCAGGCTTGTGGGGATACTAGTGTGGCTCAGGGAAACGAGAGCTGACGTGAGGCGACATGATTGACCATGGGGGGACAGGTTTCCCCCGGCAGGCCATCTTGTGTTCGCCTCCGTGGAGCATGAAATGCTGGTCGTGATGGATTTGGGTGTCCCGTCCTGGTGGCGGGGACACGGAGGCGCCATTTACTTGGTTGGCCTCATTGCTCCTTTGTCCTTGTCTAGTAGTTAATTTTAACAATCGAGCAAAAATCAAAGAAAAAAAATTCTTTACAGTCCCGAGGTAGTGCTCAGTGCATATCGACATTCGGCCAGCAGGGCCAACAAGACTTGTGAGGACCAGTCGTTGTGCACTGCGCGCCGGTGGGGCCGCCACCTGATTCTCAATTGGCTTCAATTTTACACGACTCCTCGAACTATGGCCGGCTACATGGTCGAGGCACAACCAGGACGGGCACTGGGCTTGCACAGGCAGTAAGTAATGCAGCAAGGTCATGGTCGCGGCCAAGAGGTGGCATGACTTGGGGCCGCAAATGCGATTGCACCATGACCACGGGAATCTAAAATGTGTCGGGGACGCGGTGCGACAGCGCCCACAGGAGACTAGAGAGAGGCGTCCAAGCTTTGGGGTCGGATGGAATTTGCTAGGATGAAAATTTCCTAGGACGATCTCGACCACGGGCATCACAGATGCCCTGGCTCGGACCTTGCCCTGGTAAAATCGTTGACAGTATTGCTTATGCCGTGCAGTAGTTTGAGCTTGAGGTCAGAGTCAATCTCGAGGGAGCGCGGGATGGCAATCGACGGCATATGCTTTGGCGGGGCTGATTGTCCATCAACCTCGTCTTGTCAGACGGGCCTTGGGGCAACGGGCCATGGACCACGGGCGCCAGGAATACCACCACACGAGATATGCAGGGACTGGCATGGTACGGTATACGGGGTGGTTGGAGATTTTGGGGGAGGGGGGGGGAGAGAAGCTCTCATGCCCGCCGTGCAACCCTCGTGCTGGCCGATGGTCCGGGCGGGTTCGTCTAGAGAATGCTGTCACCACCTGTTTGTCCGTGGCCTCGCAGTCAGGATGGTCTGCAGGCCAGGCAGGAGAAGATGGGCCGTCCCCAGGCGCCCGACCGACCATATCAGTGGCCCCGTCAGCTCGCAATTGGACCAGTCGGGAGGCCGGGTGGTCACAAGCAAGGACGAGTCCTGTCATCCTGTCCTCGGGGCGGCGCGTCGATCAATCTGGGGTTCGCCCACGGGCTAGACGGGCAGGCGGGCTGACGGGCAGAGCGTGACCATCCTTGGGTACTCGGTACAGGTGTTCCCCGACCTGGGCTGTAAAGTCTACGGGACCGATAATGGTCAAACGAGAGCCGGGAGTCTGCGCAGGGCGACAAGGTTGGGGCTAAGGCGAGAGGACGAGTCGCGGATGTGACGGTTGCAGTGGGGGAAAGGGCGACGAGGCTTTTTGGTCTGCGGCAAGGGCTCCCCGGGGGGCTAGGTCTGCCGCCCAATCACTTCCCGCTGCTGGCCGCCGAGGGAATGAATGCCCTAGTGACTTTGAATCAAATCACATCTCCCGCCTCCCACGTGCCCGCCGTATTCCCGCAGTTCCCTATCCTTCGATTGTTTTGAGCCGTATACTCTATCGACCATCTCTGGCGTACTCTTGTCGAGGACGATCAGGCCTTGTCCCATGTCCCGCCCCCAGCGGCTCGCAGACTTCCGCCCACAGCCCGCGCTGCCTTGCTCGAGGCGCCACTCGGAGTTGGCGGTGCAGTAGCGCCGCAACCATCTTGTCATGACGCTTTCTGCAACTCGCAACTGCAGGTCAGGGGCAGGGCTGCGGCTGAGCAAAGGCACAGCAGTGCAGCCCGACCCAGACTGCCAGAGCAGTGCATTGCAGAGCCCGCCCACCCAAGAGCCCGTGCAGATCTCTGATCTCTGATGATCTGTGATCTCTGCAGGTGAACAAGGAAGGAGGAGCAGCAGTGATTGCGGCTGGCCGTTGAGCTACGCCGAGCACACGTTACCAGGCGTGGTAGGGCCTGCAGCTTGCAGCTTGCAGCTTGCAGGTTGCAGGTTGCCCTGCGCATCTCTGGTATCGCACCGCAGCCACCACCTCCCTTCTCGACCCAACATGTGCCGACTGGCACGCTCCTTCTTGACCCCCCTTCCTCAAGGGTGAACAAGAGAAGCCTGAGGGTGTAAAAGCCCTGTCTGACTTGCATCACGGTGCGCCGAGACACACGGCCGGGTAGTGCTGACAGCTCTCTTCTCTGGCGAGGCATACCCTCCAAACTACACAAACTACGTCGGCTTACGTTACCATACCGCTTCGGCGGAAGACCTGTTTTGAATATGTGATCGACAAGCGCCCCCGTCTCATCCAGACAGATGAGCCTGGCTCTGCTCAACCCACCTGTTCGACCTGTCCTCGGTCGCGGGGTGACCGCAAGCCCAGTGTCTTCCACCCCCTCTGGTTTAGCAGCGCCGCCTGGGCGCGTCTCAGCTCGCACTTCCTCACTACCGACCAACAGGACCTGCCTGAGGCCCATGACCACTCACTCGGTACCGGTACATCTGCATGAACAATCAACAGTCCGCCCTCGGTACTGCATTAGATCCTTCCCTCTGCGCCATGATCCCGGGCTACTTCGTGGGCGAGGGGGAGGGGGGCTGCGCGAACCTTGCGCCGGCGGATTTGCGACGTGGGTGCCCTCATGGACTCTGTCAAGGCCGTTGGGAGCCCATGCGGCCCTGCGGCACGCAACTAAGCTCGACGCCGGGAAGCCGGGAGAATAGGGGGGAGGGGCCAGAGGGCGGCCGTTCCAGAGTTGCCTGGCTTCCTGCTGTCTTCCCAGTGAGCAGGTCATGAACGCGGGCGAGGTTGTGTTTGGGCTGCTGTGAGCGACCCGTTCATGCAGCCGCATGTCATCTCTGGCATTTGGTACCGAACAAACAGGTGGTAAGGTCTAATGAGCTTACTGTCAGGCCAGTCAGGATGTATTACCACCCACGGTGGCTTGACAACAAGTGCTGGTGCTCCTCCCGCAATGCTGGGTTCTTAGTGGGAATCATATCCTGCACAGAGCGTATCTGCGTATTGTGCTCAGACAGGCCCCCAGTTGGTCACAATTATGTCTCTCATTAATTGTTGCCAGATCCCATCAAGCAAAATGTTTCTATGCTCCTAAATCGCTCAGAGATCGTTTTATAAATTGAAACTCCTGGTGACTGAAAAAGCCCGGCAGAGATGATTAGTGTCATAGCTTACCTTTGTCAATGGCCTCTTGAATCTCTATGCCGGGCTGACTAGAAATAGCAGCAGGAGTTGCAAAGACCAAGGGTACTTGCCAGTTGTAGATCACTATTTTTACTTGGTGCAGCTCGAAAGTGGACGGCCGCTCTTCAAGTCTCGCAGGACTGAAGTGACAAGTGAGTAGGCATGAATTGGCTTTACAGGTAATTCTGTAAAACGACCGCACCGATATGAACACCGGTTTCCATGTGAATAGCTCCTTCTGGAGACTAAACATAGCTTCAAAAGCCACCCCTTTGGAAGGATCCTTGACAGCCGCAGATGCTGTCAATTGGCCAATAAAAGCTGCGTGACAATATTAATTGGATAACGCGGGGGGTACCTATGGTTCGCACTTAGAAACACTTCGAGTGGATAGTAAAGCCATTTGCTTTTTTTGCATTTCATGCGGTTCTCCACAAGCAGAAGGAATGCATCGGTATTATTCGAAAGGCCCGAATAGGGTTCTAGCCCAGAGAGTTGGTCTCATCTCAGTCCCACCCCTTCTCTTCACAAGACACTATTCAGACCATTGCAATTTCAAAGCACCTAAATAAATTTCACATGATCGCTCAACGTTCTACCTCGGCCCCATTTGCTTGACAGTCACACAAGTCACAACCAAGTCAATGTATCCGTAGTAAATAGCCCTCGAGCAGCACGGCATCCGTACCCGCCTGATCTTGAACACACCACAGCCAAGGCCTACCGTGTCACTCATGCAGAAGATTCCGCATGGGGCAGGCGCTACAGAAGCCCTAAGCCGTCACCGGCGGTCGCACAAGTCCCGGAAATTCGAAGTGGCTGTCTCGTGCGGTGCGACCAGAGATGCGTCCGTCGAAACCACAGAAGTTTGAAAACAAGGCCAAATGCAAGAATGGCCAGGTCTGCTTGCTTCGTGGGCGGCGTCGGGACCGGCTAGCTCCGGTGTCCGCGGGCGAGCAATATATATCTCACAAACACAGTTCGATGAGGACTTTCACGTTACGCTCCTGCGCGGCCGGTTGGAGAAAGGAGGAGAACTAAGACAACATGACGATGTTGCGGCCGCCTGCATGCCGGTGGCTCGGGGGTACTTTTGGTAGCGCCGGCTTTCATGTTGTTTTGAAGATTAGCTGCGTCCACTGATTGCCGCATGCTGTGAAAGTGCATGACCGGAGATGATTACTGAAAATTGCAGGTGGTGTCTCAAATTTTCGTCTGGCTATGGACGGTGTGAGACGCTCGTGGACACCTGTAGAGCAGTTAGGAAAAGCGGTTATGACCTACTAGGGTCTGTTGATTGCTTGTACTATAATCATTGCACATTGTAATCAAACTACAATAAATTGTGCATTGGTAGAGTCAGCACACCTGGTATAATATGTTTCGGATTTCAGGTGACATCATCCAGATATTCGCAGCTTGGTATGTAAACGGATGAAGAACGAAATCAGTCATTAGGATACGCTGGGCGGAAAGCCGAGGCCGAAATTAGGTCTCGATAAAAATTTGAATGATTAGATCAAAATCTACTACCACGGCGAAGCTATATATGCTGTTAACATGAGGAACTGTGCATAGTACGCTAGCTATCTTGTGCTGGGGTTTGAGTGCTAGTGTTTTGTGAATAGTCTGCCCACCAAGGTCCAAAAGCACACACATGAGATGTGAAAACAACTCAGAGCGTTAGTCAACCCGAAAATGTTGAACAATCATGCCGGACCACAAGCCTGGTTGCAATGCATTATTGTCTGTTTGTAAAGCAAAATTCTGCTTGTTCAACGAGACCTGGAAATATTGTTCGGTGGACTTAGCAACACTTTCTGGATGAGAAAAGCCAAAGCAAGTATCTCTTGTCTGTATACGTCGCAATCTAGGATTCGAGTTGACCCTTTTCCCCTTAATATCCTGTTATGCATTTGCGAAAGTTGATCATGGCAATTTCTGGCCTAGACTGGCTAAGCCTCTCTGGCCTCCCTCCCTACTTGACGATCTACTGAAGCGTGGGATGCCGATACGGGTTTGGCTTTTGAGGCAGCTATTGTTCCTCACTGTGCCATGAATGCCATACAATAAAGGAAAATGAGTCAATTTGTACACTGCCCGTATGTGGGGAGATTGTCTAAAACGACTGACGCCAAGATTCTCAGTTATGTCCGGATAACATCCACCGGCTTACACCGTAATGCAAAGTTAGGCATCTGGAACTCGATGTGCTCACTTTTGCCAGTTCTCTGGGTAAGACGATTGTGTCCCACACCGGTAAGAATTCCTAGTAAAAGCACGTCTTGGGATTTGAGGCTTACGGATACTACAGCCAGCCGTTTTGCTTTGGGGGTCTTGAGAAAAACACAAAAGCACAAAGCTTTGTTCACAGATAGGTGTAACTCTTTTGCAGATTTTTGGTGAAGATTTATGGATTAGGTTTGAGGAATGGAGTGGTATAGACTGCATAGACAGAGATAAGGACTGATGGCAAAGAGTATAAGCGAAAAGTTGGCCAAGGGAATATGCAACATGCAGATTATTCTAGTGTGATGCTGAACATTGATTGTGTGTCTACGTTGATATACTAATGCCCTAGATGATTTCGAAAAATCAGCTGAATCGACCACGTTAGATAGATGAATACATAGACTGAAGAAAACTGGTCATGTCGAGGTTGAGTCATGAGGCAGCCGATTGTGCCAGACTCGTTGGATCGAGCACTTCTTGCAACTCCCCGTCTGTGGCACTGGATGCACACCCGCCCACCTTATGACTGTGCTGAAGCTCAGGCATGAGAAAAGTTGAATCGTATGAGCCATGAAATTCCGTCATTACATCCATGCACCACACAGTGTAAAGGAGTCACATCCAGCCGAAGACACGATAAGAGCCAAGGCGTGGGCCACGAGGAGTTTCTTGTCAACTCGCACAAAGAAGTCGTTCAACAAAATAAATTCGTCACATAACTAAAATATACAACAAGTCAAGGCCCATGAAATAAAGCCCTCATTCCCTCACCGCAAAAAGATTACCCAAGTCTATGCGTTTTGTTTTTGCCCGTCGCAAACCCCCAGTAACACAAAGTCTATAAACCCGCCTGACGCCCGATCGAAAAAGCCACCAGACATTGGGATATCAAGCACATTTATTACATTGCATCACACGCCGGGACAACTGGAGCCCGAACTCAAAAGGGGGTCTGATTTCCCCCCCGGATTCATTTACTCACGGGACACGTCACGTCCAAAGACCTTGGACTTTGCCCAGTCGTTGATGACCAGGAGACGGTTCCGAGCTAGAAATCCCCAAGTCAGTAGATGATCATGGTAACCAAGAGGGAGTTGGGCACTTACTGCTGAAGCACATTGAGAGATACGCGCTCCTCCAAAACAGGTACGTCCAGGTACCACCAGATGCGACGTTGCCATTGAACCAAGCAACGTCCGCGACGGCCTTCTCACTGCCAATGTACGCCAGGCTACCCTGGTGCGAGTAGTGGAAGGGCTTGATGTCCTTGATGCGGCGGAGCTGCCTCTCGTACTCCTCGATCTGCTTGGATGAGTCGGCCGAGTTGCCCGGCTTGAGGTTCAGCGACGAGGAGAGCTCGCGGATGTTGCGCTCCAGCTCCTCAGTCTTGGCCATGTTGTTAAAGAGCTTGGCCAGGAAAGCGCCCTCCTGCGAGGCGACCTGGGCGGTGGGCGCGTATCCGGCGACGGCGCAGTCACCCACGGCCCAGATATCACGGGCTCCCTGGACGACGAGGTACTCGTTGACGGCGAGACCCCGGCGGGAGTCCTTCTGAGCGGCAATGCTGGACATCAGGTTCTTGACGATGGGGCGGACGGCGTTGCCCGTGGCCCAGACCAGCAGGCCGTAAGGGAAACGAATCAGCTCCTTCTTGCCATCTGGGCCGACAGCCTCGGCCTCGACATAGGTGTCAGTGACGTTCTTGACCATTGTCTTTGTCCTGATGTCGATCTTTTCCTCCGCGAAAGTGCTCTCGGTGTACTCGATTAGCTGCTTGGAGAACGAGGGCAGAACGTTGGGAAGGGCCTCGATCAGGGTCACCTTGAAGCGATCGCTGATGTCCGGGATGAGCCGCTTGATGTCCTCCTCGAAGAAGTCCTGCAGCTCACCAGCGAACTCAACACCGGTTGGACCTCCACCGACAACGACCATGTGGAGGAGCCTGTTGATCTCCTCTGGTGTCTGGTCCTTGAAAGCGGCCGTCTCGACGCAGTCCATGATCTTCTTGCGAATCTGCTGGGCGTCACCAATCTCCTTGAGGAAGCACGAATGCTCGCGGACACCGGGGATGCCAAATGTGGCGTTCTCGGCACCAACGCCAACGACCAGCATGTCGTAGGGGACTTCGGTCTCGGTGACAGCGCCCTTGACCTCGGAATCATCCTTGATCTTGACAACCTTGCGCTCGGGGTCGATCGAATGGGCCTCGGCTTCGTAGTACTTGACAGAGGCCTTCTTGGACTGGAGGATCGTGCGCACCGGCTCCATGATGGAGCGGTGCTCAATGGTGCCGGTGGTACATGAGGGGAGCAAGGGGGTGAAGAGGAAGTAGTTTCGGGGCGAGATGACGACGACGTTGTAGTTCTCGGTGTCGAGTTTCTTGAGCAGAGCCACGGATCCCCAGCCGGTACCTGGGCAAGCACGGGAACGACAGGATTAGCAACGGACGGTGGGCGGGCGAGCCATTGACAGACGCAGGGTAGGATGTGAGCTTACCCAGAATCACGAGTGTCTTCTTGGAAGGGTCAGGGTTGACCTGAGGCTCCGGGTGCCTGATGTCCCAGACCTCATAGCTGACATAGGCGAGGGTGCCGAGAACGGAGAGGTAGAACAGGCGCCATGTCCACCTGAAGGTGGTTCTGATCCTTCCTGACTTCTTGGGGGGCGGCGGAGGCGCAGACGACTCAGAGTACTGCCTTTGGAACTGACGGGCGACGGGGCGTATGCTGGCAGCAGCAAGAGGGCGGCTGGAGGGAGTGGTGGCCAGGGAGCGAGCCGAGGATGCGAGGATGCGCGATGCGACAGCGTGCTGCTGCATGCGGGCGACACCGAACTGCCGGGTCGCGAGCTTGTTCAGGGCCAGAGCTCGCGAGGAGGAAGCCATGGCTTCGAATCTAGGGGAGAGCGAGGCAATTGCCGGGCTGTAGGGTTCTAGGGATACCGTTCTAGAGGAAATATAGGGAACTGGACAGAGAATCTAGGAATCTAGGAGGCTGATGAGTCGATGAAAAGCAAAGGAATCTGAAGTGGTGGGGGCCGGGAGTGGACTCTCCAGCTGAGGGCGGGCTGAAAGCGCTTTTTTTTCTCCCAGCTTATCCGATAAGATGGAGCTCTCTCTTGCTAGGTCGCGGCCGTCAGTCACCCACCGCTTCAATCTATTCATCTGGGTTATCAATTTTTTTTCTTCTTCCCTCTTCCCCTTGCAATGCACCCCACGCCCCAGTTCCCACTGGCAGCTGCAAGAAAAGCAGGCCTGTCAAGCACGTGCGCATCTACAACAAACAGCCATTCGCCCGGAATTCTTACAGTGTGCAGCCCACCCGAGCGAGTCATTTTGCCGACCGAGGTCTGTGAGGCTGGCCCTTTGTCCCATGGGCCAGTTGGTGTGGAGAGATGTGCACAGAGGGAGGACGCGCTCAACCTTTGTCCGTCTGACTTGACGTACTAAGATAAGCCTGAGATAAGATTAGCGAGACGTCCATGTGGTTCGCATACCATAGGTCTGGTGGGTTTTGTGGTGCTGGAATGACGCATGCAAGAGACAGCTGCGTAGGGAGAGAGCGACCCAGCATTCTGGTCCACCCGAGGCACGCGCAAACCGAGACTCCAGACTCGAGACTCGAGATTTCGCCTTGTCATCAACACAGCCGACTTCTCATCTCGAACATGTGTCAGCCAGACTCTGACTCTGTCAGCCTGGCCTGCGGTGTGGTATTACCCACCTGATCCTTTGGTCCTGGTCCGCCTGTACTCCTATTCTCGGCTTTCCGCCGGGTCATCTCGGTAACCCGCTCCGACTGCGTACCCACAGTTCCGGCATTCAGCCACCGGAGCTGTTCGGGCGTTCATCGGCAAATTGTGGGGCTGCAGGTGGTGCATGCCAAGCTTCAGATGAACCTCATCCACCAGGTCGACAGGATGTGCACAGGGGGTATTTGGCAATCAATCCGTGTGATGGTCATCTTGACATGTTGATCATCGTTGCAGGTATGCTGTGTGGTTCATGGTTACCTGAGGCAGACCGAGTACACAAAGGACGGCGACTCGAGCCTACAAAAACCCATGTATCTGCCCTGGCGAGAGCCTCAAGCAGCGTTCGGCAAACGGTTTAAGTGATGTGAAGTGATGCGATGCTCGTCATGCCGATTCCACCGCAGGAAGTCAAAGCTGGAAGCTGTAGCGTGGCATCATATCAGTTCCCATGTCTTTTCATGACACTCTTTCAGCAGAGACGCGTCTGCTCTCTGTTTGGGTTCATGTAGATCAGCCCCGAACAGGCCTGCAACCCGAGGGCACTCTACACATGCAAGTGGGGGATCTCAGCCAGCGGGGGACTTTCTGCCGTTGTGACAATGCACCTGGGCTGACCAGCATTCTGGAACTGGATTCGAAGCCCTTCGCACGGCTTTCACGACCTGTACCGGCTCCCCGGTCTTCTGCCCAACGAGACAGCAGGCGGACCCCCTCCTCATCCGGTCCAGGCCTGCAGCTGGAGTTGGCGAAGTCTAGACCAGACCACGATCTGTTCGGGATTGACGACCTGCGATGCACGTTGACCCAGAAACAACTTAGGTAGTACGCAAGCTTCTCAGAATGACTCCACATCCGCCCGGCCCACCATCATGCCGATTCCTCCTAGCCCAATTGTGCCACTCCGGCTGAGTAGAGCCCCCTTGGGGACGACAGCCTATAGAAAACAGCCCTTATGGGATGCCTCCCGTTCCTCTGGTAGAGCATCACCAGAACCGAAGACTAACGCAGGGTTTGTTGTGCTGAAGATCGAGGAAGACAGCGCTTGTGCTACAATGCGCACCCGGCAGTGTGTGTAAGCAGCAACCACGACTCAGAGACACGATTCATCTGGAATCACTCTGCGCATGCCAACCAGATGGGACAGAAGAAACGAACCAAGGCATAAGGCACGGCAATGTCTAGCCGGCAATTCCGAACTGGCCCCAAAAGCTTCCAGAACAGCTTCGGCATGGAGCCCGCACATATATGCGCGCCCACAACCACAGCAGCGATTTGCTCTTGCGGATCGCCAGAGCATGAAGTGTCAAAGCTTAGGCATTGCTGGCACTGGTGGGGGCAGGGTATACCACAAAGCTTCTTGGTCGGGAAAAAGGGTACTTTGCCCTTGTCCTTGTCTGGGCGCGGAATATTCTTTGGGACCTGCAGGACACGGATGGGTGGAACTAGAAGCCTGCAAGATCCCACTGTTCTCTGCGATACTTAACCGAGACGACTCTGTGCGGACGCACGTGTGTCGACACCCCCTGGCGATTTGAGTTTTGCCATCTGGAGAAGTCTGGATAACCTGAGCGAACACGATGAACCGGTCTTTGCCTACTAGATACTCTGTGGCTTCTGCCTTTCATGACTTGCAAGGATTTAGACGAGGGCACACACAGAGAGTAGGCCAGGACCGGTTTGCCAAGTCCCAAGACTTGTTAATCAAATTGGCCTCTCTAGAGCGGGCCCAGGTGGGATTCGGTCGTTTCGACGACGTACTAAACTGATCAGAACTTTCCCGCTTGCTTGGAAGAAGGGGCGGCAGGATACTGAAGGACGACAAGAACCACGGAGGATCATCTCAACAAGCGTGCTCGGCGCCCAGAACGTGGCAATGGCCCTTGGGCTCGTGTCGGCAGGGACGAAGAAGTGCCGTCGCCGTGCTCCACTGCCCTGCTCTGCCCTTCTCTGCTCTGCTCTGCACAGCCTAGACCAGGTGACATGCGGCTCGATAGCCGGTAAACTGGAGCTGCATTATAGGCCTGGGAGCTCGATATGCCGAGAGCAAACAGTGGCGGCGTGCGACTGGCCACATAGGGTGTTATGACTTGACTTGGAGATATTGCAATGCTCGCTGGGATGTCACGAAGGCCGCCAAGGTTTGATGAACTAGCAGTCAACGGGATGTTCAGGCGGACAGCGGACAGGACGACATTGAAACAACCAAGACGTGGCAATGGGACAGTGGCCCCTACGAGTGAGATGACAAGCCAAACACAAGCAATCAAGCATCGCATACCCGAAGGCCGTAGGCTCAGGATAGACTTGGCTGCTCGACGTCGGGATGATGACGAGCAGGCCCCCGGGCCCTGGGATAGTTCCTGCACATGGCCTCGAAATGATGGCGCTGTGGAGGTCAAAAACCTCGGCTCATCGCAAGGGCTGATTTGCTGCTGACAGGGCAGCTGGGTTATCTGGCGAGGCTCAGATGCGAAGGGCTTAAGTCCAGGCCGTCAGGAGGAGGCCTGGAATCTGGAGATGAAGCTGACGGTCGCAGGCGTCGCGCGCGGTCGACCTACAACAAAGTTTCCGGATCCGGCGATGGGCGAGAGCGGAGGAATTGGCCGTGGAACTTCATCCGAAAAAAGTCTTGGCCTCACCACTGTTGTAAGGGGTAGGTAGGGGCGAGGGGCTGGTCGAGCAAGTTCCAGGCAAGGGTGATTGTGGAGGATCGTACCTGGGTGAGGTGGTTGGGGACCGAGTTGAAGAGTAGAAGCAAGACGTCAGTCGAGCTGGCTGCAGCTTGGTGCAGCATTGATGCTCCGACGGCGCTAAGCCAAGGACGGCTAGGCGACTTCCGGGACGCCCTGTCCTGAAACCTGTCGGGCCCGCTTCTGAGACAGTTGCGGGCTCCACCCGTTTCCGTAACAGCAGCCGCAAGTCGACCTCACCTCTCAAATGGTTCACCTCAGCAGGACACCCGGGCACTGCGCTTGCCTGTGCCCACCCAGGACAGTCCAGCCTGGGCTTGCCCTGCCGTGCCGTGCTCCACCCCAACCCTCCAATCCTCGTCACTTCACCTCGCCTCAACGTCCGTCCACCACCCCATGCTGTGCTGCCCTGTGTTTGAGAAGGCAACCAGTCGTCCCGCATCGACCACCGCCGGCCATCAATGCGTTGCGCACCAATCCCTACCTGGCCACCTACCGTCCGGTATGCACGCCCACGACTGAAGCATCACCCCCTTCCTCAGTCACAGGAGCTGCGTGTTGTCTGCCCGTGTTTGTGCCCTTGTTGGCTGCCACCTGTGGATGTGTGCGCTTGGGCTCTGTTCCGTCCGACAGTCCAGGGGCCACCTCATCATCGCGTGGCACTGCACTGCACTGCACTGCACTGCACTGCACTGCATCGCATCTCATCGCACCGCCAGCTTCGATACATGCTCTGTGATATTGTCTCTGCTAATGCCGTATGGCCTAGTCTGGACCCAAAAAGCAGCAGCAGCAGCAGCATTGCCGCCACAGTGCCCCCTCCAAGTGCCCTTGCCACTTGCATGCTGTCTGTCTCCTACGCCTAACTTGCTACAAGTCTGCTACCGAACCGAGGTTTTCGACTCAGCCCGACCATTCTGCGCAGACGACACGCTTAACTCGATTGGGATGCTCAGCGTGCAGCGGCAGCGGCTTCGCTCCATCCCGTTGCGTCTCGGGCATGTGGGCACTCCCTATGCCATCCGCAGCAGTGCTGTCTGCCCGTCTCCTTTTGCATGTCCTCGCCCTCCAGCTGCTGTTTCGTCTGGGACTGCCAGGACTGCTGAACCAGTGGCTCGCTCAGCTACCGGCAGCCCTGACCATTGGGCTGGGCTGGCGACAGATCCATCTTGGTGGGCTGCTACCCACTTGCTCCTCCCAGAAGCAGAGATCTCGCCGATGGGGTGGGAATGGCGTCAGCCTCTCCCGTCAGATAGATTCGCTTCCGCGGTGCTCTCTTGGTTCGTCTTGCCCTGGCCCCCGGGTCAATGCAGGAAACCCGCCATCACAAACCCCTGAGGATCCATCTTTGAGGCTCGTTTGGGATCTCCCCCAAAGCGTAAGGTCCCAAACCCTCTTGCAGGACAATCCCTCCCTCGAGTCAGGATGGTCATCCCTGGGCCTTTCGGCTCATTCGTCCACTCCCGAGCCACCCTCCCGCTCATGCCCTTGCATCGCCCACGCGGCGGGTAAATCTATCCCTCCCTCCCCAGTCTGATACCCTTCTGTCACCAAGCTTCTCAGTCTTGGAAGTCTCACTTCTGTTCAGCCTGCATTCTCTCTTTCCACCCTTTCCTTCCTTTCTCCAGGGCTGGCCTCTGTCACTTTCTTTACACCCTTTTCCAGAGCTTCTCCGACGCCTCCCCTTCCATTCGCCTACTTGTCCTTCGTGGCAATTGACTAATCTGCGGATTCCTTCATTTCATTTTTCGCTGACCGACTATCACCACGCCGGCGTTGGGAAAAGTTGACATGGTCGCTTGAACACGCCTGGGCACGCTTGAGCATATGGGCTGTGCCATATCCGCATAGGGGATCGCCAGCGGTGACGGGACAGGATGCTAAAAGTGGACGAAATGGCCCCCGTAATGGATATTCGGCAGGAAGAGAAGGAAGTCCGAGCAGGTCTGCGGCGGAGATATTTGCGGCAGCGACTGGCGCCGATCGATACCTCGCCGAGGGCCCCACGACGTGACCTCACGGTGGTGACCACTGGGCGGGATCTTCGCAGGCAGCAGGATGCGGACGAGGTCGAAGACGACAGCGACGATGAGGAGGCTGCCGCAGCTCGACAGGGCACCAAGAACAGGCAGGGCAAGGATTCGGATTCCGACGACGATGATGACGAGGAACACAGGCAGAACCAGCCCGTGGCGACGCTCGCTGTTCCCGAGCCGGAGACACCGTCACCGACCGTGCAGACATTTCCCCCTCCGCAACTGGTACCATCGACATCCACGACGATGATGGCCCCAGCAACTCCCACAACGCCTGCTACGCCGCCTACACCGACCTTCCCACCCCTCCCACCGCCGCCCCCGCCTGTCATCACTCTGCCCCCGACCACCGTTGTGATGACTTCCACTGTTATGGCCACGCCAAAACCATCTGCCGTTGCACCTCCCGTCGTCAACAACCCACAGGTTAATTCTCCATCGCCGACGTCAACCTCTATCTCGATGATGACTACTCAACCGATCACGCTCGTATCATCCATCTCGGTTAGCTCGCAACCCAGGAAAGGTGTTGGAAACCCGGAAACAACGTCATCTCCAACTGCTTCGCCGACGTCCACCCAGACCACCCAGACCACGCCATTCGCCTTCGAGAAGAGCACGCCGTCAGCAACGCCTTCCCTCGAAGACGTCATGAACGGGAACGGCAACGGCCGAGACCAGGATAGAGGGCCGCCAAGGGGCCTGGACCCCGCTGCTGAGCACGCACTCATATCAGCGGGTTCGATCGGTAAGTCTGAAGTTCGGATTTCAACATCACAACATTCTCGTACTGACCCCATATGATTAGGTGGCTTCATCATTGTCTGTTTTATTTGCTGGATGGCTTGGCGCATGGTCAAGAAGTCGAAAGCTAGAGAGAATGGCTACTACGGAAATCAGCCACCACCGTCGAATCAGCTCCTCGCCAAGATTCCGTACTTTGGACGCGGTCAGCGGGGTTGGCAGGAGATGGGTGATGGTCCCAACGACATGCGCAACCCGCCACAATATGAGAAGACCAACTCTATGGGCCAGATCTCCGAGATCTACTCTATGTACGATCCGAGGTCCCAAACGCAATCCATGTCGAAGCAAGGCCCAATGGTATTACCTCAACTGCAAACCAACTTCTCACCTTCAGGCAATTACAACAACAACCCGTTTTCGGCAACATCTGGTTCCATTCATAACCCACAGAGTGCCTCGAGTCCACTGCGTATGCAGACAGCCTCGCCTCAGTCCCAAATGAGCCAGCAACCCCTTACAAATATGCCCCCGCAGCTGCAACCTGGTCTCTCTCCCGCCAGCAACTTCAATCCGTTCGTCTCGAACACGTCCGCAGATGGACCCAATTCCATGAGTCCGAACAACATGCTTCAGTATGGCTCAATGCAGAACACTGGAACGATGCAAAGTGTTGGGACCACACAAGGGATGGGAACAATGCAGACGGTCGCAACCACCACCACAGATCGTTCGCGCATGCAGGATCCGTTCTTCAACCAGTCTGAGCTCGCCCGACAGCCCTCTGATGCGTACGATCCGAACAGACGTCAAGTTTACCGCGCGTCAGAGCTGTCGTCGCTGTCCTCAGGCTTTGGCGACGAAGACATCATAGTCCCTCCTCCGGCAGCCACGCGGCAGCCAGGTTGTCCAGGCGCATCCCGTCTGAGCTACCAGCAGACTCCCAGTGCCAGTAGGAAGAACAGTGTCGCCAACGCCAGTGAGGCCGGCAACAGTAACCGCGACACAGTTTACACTACGACCAGTGAGGACATGCCGCCGAGGTTCAGGACCGTGAACAGCTGGGTAAACCAGCAGACGGGACGGGTTCGTCGGGCCGAGCAGAGGGCCAACGAAGACATCCCTCCCGTTCCTTCGATGCCTGCAGAGGAGAGATACACGATGATGATGGACGACGAGGAGCCTAGGCGGCCAGACGCGGCCGCCGCTCCTGTACCAGCTGTCCCTGCAGAGTTCAAAGACACGAAGCCATGAGGGACATAGGGTAAGCCTATAGATTTTCTTGGAAATCTTGGGAGCTCATTTCAATATGATGGTTGATCAATGCTTTTTGGAGATACGACCGTGGCCGACATGAAGATACCAGAGGCCCTTTGAGGAGCTTCACTATTTCTACGATAGCACTACCTACTCACTGTACATATCTGTCTTGATGGATTCACGATTACGTCTCACTTTGTCATTGGCCACCCCTGCTTCAGCCCCAGCCTGGTGCTGTGACTTGAAACTGGATGGGCTCATGACATGTGAGCTTGCGGATTCATCCCTCTGTATACAAACCGAGTCCAGAATGCGCGTCCATAGACGAGGGAAGTTAGTTGGAATCATGGCATGGCGGCGAGCATGGTGTTCTGGAATTTCGCAGGGCCAACCAAAAAGGAGAGTCCGGGGNGGGGGGGGGGGAGAGGAAGCGCGCCAAGCAGGTGGATTAACATAACTCAAATAGTAATTTGGAAATGAAACATGATCAAAGAGCCCGCTTTGGTAAAGGAAGTGATGCTGTCTTCTGCCTTGCGCGTCATGAGGCGATGATAACACCAATCTGACGCGCTGAAGCATTTCAAGGCGTCGGTGAAGGGGATCAAACCCCTGTGGCAATGGCTGGGTAGAGGCTGAGGTGGCTGCGACTTGTGCGGCGGTGTATTGTAGCACTTGGAATATAGTCCAAGGGGTACGACTTTCTGGGCTGGAGTCTCGGGGCAGAGCTGACTGAGCCTCAAGTGCCAACCAACACAAACGTCATGGAGAAGTGGAAAGAGCATGGCTCTTGATCGTCAACGATACTGCGGTACTCGCAGCCACACAGATTAGCGAAGTGGTTGAAATTAAAAAGACAGTTGTCAGAGACCTGGGGGGTATCCTTCGCCAGAAAAAAAAGAAAAACAAAAGGGAAGCAATACAAATTTGTTGCCCGTTCAGCCGTTGCGAGGAAGACGATCATGTCGGACAAATCCAGGGGACAACCCCCCTCCCACACAGTAAGCATCTGCTTTTTCTACCTGCCTCCTCCACCACGGCCACGCCCCGTCCAATCCCAAGCGCCCACCAAGCCTTAGCCTATCCGCATCGTGAGTTGTCAAAAGCCGCCCCATGTCAGAGCAATTTATTTTTCTTTCTGTGTCTCACACGCTCTAGACAGTTCCGAGCTTCCCCGTCTTGCCATTTCACCATTGCCCAACGAGCTCAATTCTCCATCAGGAAACTTTCCCATGGCAGATTTGTGATGAGTCGGTTTCGCCCCTCTTCAGCTCTTGTCCGCGCGACGTGAGCTACCATCCGCAATTACGACGGCAGACTTCTTGCCGCCGTGCTTCTCCTTGCCCTTGTCCTTGCTCTTCGATGTAGATGACGGCGTCGAGCAGGTGGAGGCCTCAGCGGCTGGCCAAGCCCCGCTCACCACCAGCGGCATGCCCTTGCTGGCAGACGAAGTCGAGGACACCTTCTTCTCACCCCTGTCGGAGCCCCTCTCCTTGTCTCTGTCCCTGCGCTCAGCCCTCCTCCCCTCCTCCCTCCTGGAGCTGGAAACGTGATGCCTGCCACTCCGGTGCCCGTGGCCGTGCCCATGGCCCCTCGTAGGCGGGCTCGCCACGGTGCCGCAGCCTCCGACCCCGACGACCTCGCCCTCCTTCAGCAGCCGCACCTGTAGCTTCCTCCCCTTGAAGTCAGCCCCGTGCAGCCTGGCCTCCATCCTCCGGGCGAGGTCCGCGCTGCGAAAGTGCACGATCGCATGGCCACGCGGGCAGCCCTCCTTATCGAGCGGCACGTCCATGTTGTTGATGAGGGAGGCCTCACGGCCCGCCGCCTCGCAGACCATCCTGCGGACCTGCTCCTCGGAGGCGCGCCGCGACAGCTCGCGTATGTGGATGCCGCGCTGCTCCGTGAAGACCACACCGCCGCTCGGCCCCATGCCGCGGCCCATCGTCAGGTCAGCCATCTGGTTGTTAAGGGCGGCCAGGTTGGGAGGCGGCGGCGGCGGCGGCGGGGGGTAAAACTCGTTATAGGGTTGCACCGGTTGCACCGCGTACGAGGCCGACTGGTTATACAACGCTGGATGTCGGTCTGGTGCAGTCTGGTAGCCGTAGAAGGGTTGCTGTGCCTCCGCGCCCGGACCATAATAGCCGTACGTTGTCGTCGGCAAGCCCGGCTGAGGGTAGCTTGGTGTAAGGACATCGCAGGTCGGCATCATAGTCCCGTGCGAGAATGAAGCGCCAAGGCTCGTCATGTAGCTGGACGGAGACATGGGCATGGAGAAGCTTCCGCCATCCTGTACAAAACACGTGGGCATCAGCACCTGAGCAGCCGGCACATGGTAGTGGCAGTGATTCTGCAGAGGGCCTCGGTCGCTTTGTGGGAGTGAATGCAAGTGGTACGAAGACGCGGTTAGATCGAAACGCACCTGACCGTACGCCGAGCTCACCGTGGACGTGGGAGAAGATATCCCAACGGTGCTCGGATAGGACACTGGGCCTCCTGCAAACAGCGAGGTTTCAGATGCCGAGTCGACAGCTGATTTCGGGCTGTTGCTGGCTGGGCGGTTTGTTGGTCCCAAGTCACGCACTTTCAATGGCCTCTCCGCGTTTCTGTCGTCCGCTATCACCGCCCGGCCTTTAAACTCTTTGCCATTGAGCAACTCTGCAAACAGCTGATGTCAGATTCGCTGAAAGCCAGAAAAATCGTGCATGTCATTTGGCACGGACTTTATGCTGGGAGAGGGGGGAGGGGGTTTGGGGAATATTGTACCGAACGCTGCCTTGAAATGCTCAAACCCCTTTACTCTGACCCATCCTGATGTGCTCTTCGGGAAGATTTCCACGTGGTCTACCACGCAGACCTGTCTCACATGATCCTTCACTTCCTGCCATGACACATTGAATGGAAGCTAGGGTACGTCGCCGTCAGCGCACCATTCTCGGCCGGGATTGTATATGTCGCGACTTCTCAACAATCTCTGAAGGTCTCACACACGTTTGAGATTGGGATATAGTAAGTGCCCGTCTGGTTTCCTGGTGGAACCACGTCTCTGGGTATTTCGTAGTCCGGAACTGTCATAGCTGCTGTCTCGGGATGGCACAGGGCGAAACACTTGAATAGCGGCGAGAGGCCGTGAGAGAGGGTGCACGAAAGGCAGCCAGCCGGTGGTACAGTAGTGACAGCTGGAATAGTTCAGCCAACGAAAGAGTAGCACACAGTTGAGTCTAGATGTATGCGTTGCAAGTGTTGACGGTGTGTCTTCTGGCCACAGAGTAGACCTGGGGGGGGGGGCAATGAAGGGGTATCCATGTTTATATTCAAATAATAGTATGCAATCAACTTCGTCAAGACGACCCCAGACTGACCACGCATGCAGTAGGGTAGGGCATGTTCTGCGGCTCAAATGTCGACAGTCGACTCTACCGCGAGCGTTGGTCCCAGTCGTGTCATCTCCCGAGCTATTGGCTATCTCGGCTACTGCCTCGTGCATCTGCGTGGCACCCAGGCGCAGCCAGCAGGTGGTATTTGACGTGCTGTTTGCCTGTGCTTCTGAGAAGTAATGATAGGGGCATCCAGGGTCCTCGCATCCAGACCATTGGCTCCGGATCCCGTCTCCGGCATCCGAGGTTGATACTATGGGCTCGAAGATCGGGCCGGCGGCGACATGTCCTGGCAAGTCACAGTTCAGATGCATGGTCGCTGCAGGCGTAACCGCCACTTGAACGGTCTGGCTTGCGGGAATGCAGCCATGATCTCATGAAGCAAACAATGTGGATGGCATTCCTCGCCTGCATTCGCATATGTATCAGACATGGATATAGGCATGGCGTAGCGTCTGAGCGGTGCCTGAACCTGGTTTCCGGATTCCCTTCACTGTGGTCAACTTTGGTTTAGGCGGCTCAATGTGGGGGGTTGGACAATGGCAAGGCCCTTGCCATCCCCCATCTCCTCACAAGCAGCTTCTGCGGGCATAAGCGATTGTGGCCAATGGAGTGCCGTAGCTGTTCCAGATGCAAGCCACGACACCAGTGACAGCTGACAGCTCGTGTCTCGGATTGGATCGTTCTCGCTGCCGCAGTCTTTGTGTAGCGCGGCCGGTAAGAAAAGGACTGTCTCATTCGTTCTTGGTAGATGGGATGCCCAGTGTTTGATTCGACCGGCTTCCTGGAAAAGATGCAGTTTGCTAATCTTGCGACGGGGTAAAGACCCGGTAGGGCTGTGCACGTAGGATGGTTGAAGGGTTCTGCCCCGTCTGGAACAGATGATGCAGGCTGACCTCTCTCGTCACCGCAGCGAAGCTCAGTACGAGACGCCAGAGAAACACAAGTTGTGGTGGCACCAATTCGTTGCCTCCGGCCTGTCATATGCGCCCAGTGTCCTGCATACAACCGAGATCCAATGTGTGCTAGTGAGTGGGTCCCACGTCGTTACGGCTGAGAAGCATGTCTGAGATGCAGGCTTCATCATTGGGAGAAGAAATAACGTCGAATGACCTGAGTACAGGATCTGGTGGCTTGCGGTTTGCTTTTTTCTGCTGGGACTAGGAACTCAACAAGATACCCCCGGACGAGCTAGCCCACAATGAGAACAATTCAAAAGGTGAAGTCCTTGCAGGCATCATTTTTGTGCTCGAATCAGAAGAGTGACGAACGAGTCCGGAGTACCGAGTCCGAAGCAGGTGATCGATCGCGTTACGGTCTATCGCGGTGAGGTGTACGAAGTGGTTGCGGCAGCCATCTGAGACAGCATCATGATCACGTTCTTTTGAAACAAAAGGTGTCATCGAGCTCGCTGGCTTCCTCTTCGGACATGTTGTCAACGTGTGCATCTGTGACATGTGGAGGCTTTCCGTACTGCAGGCTAATCTGCTGGTCAGCAGCAGTCCAGGGAACGGACTCGTCATCGTCTTCTGCCAGAGAAGCCAGCATGTATCGACTGCTGTCAGATGCAAACAAAGCGGCTGGTTCCAGGCCGTCTATTTGCAGCCAGAGAACCTGCACTTTGCCGCTTGAGAGTCGTCCAGAAAATTCGATGGGCCTTGGGCCTTCGGACAGAGGATCCCACGAGAACGCCAGCGAGTTATGTGACTCGCCCTCGCAGCTCACGAGCAATGTCTCACGGATGGTAGGGTGCCACGAGAGCCTCGACACGCTCCCATGAAACAAAAGGACTGCCCGAAGCTCAGCAGCCTCGACATCCCAGACCCATAGGGTGCCAGGCGACTCTTCGAGCTTTGTAGCAAGAAGAGTCGAGGACGGGTCAAATACAGCCAGGGCGCAACCGCTGCCTCCAGCCTGCGCAGTGGGTGGGAAAATGGTCTGCGGAGCATGAACAAAATGGTGGCCAGCAGCGCTAAGCTGCTCCTGCCAAACCTGCTAGATTCAGCATCGACAGCACGAGGGGGCCGGGAGGATCTGCAGCTCAACGTCTCGTACCTGGAGGGTATCTGTGGGTACTATGCTATTGGGGTGCTGCAGCCGCAGGGATTCGGTGACGGATGCCATGTCCAGAATGCAGATGCGCCTACTGGAGTCCCCGATGGCCAGACGCCGAGCATCTGCAGAGAACTCCAGCAGCCTGACGCCGGGGCCAAGCCTCAGATCATTGTCGGCTGCTACTTGGGGCTGGGGGCCAGACCAAGTCTTGAGCAGGTTGCCATCCGAGGAGTAGAACAAGATCTTGTGGCCGTGGGCCGGAGACTCCCATGTCAGGAGCCAATGGCCGTCTGGGGCCCAGATTAGGCCCTGGGCATCAAGCGTGTCCGGGAACCAGGACCTCTCAGCTTGGAGGGAGGTAGGGTCGTGTATGCTTATCATGTCCTTACCTGACATGCGTGTCAGAATGGACAGGTGGCCGGTCCGCGGCCGGAAGCAGAAGCCCCTGCAGCAGGCGGAGGGGGTGGCATGGAGTTTGGGATTGGCTATCTCGACGGCCTTGGAGGAGCGCAGGTCGAAGACGGCAAACCTGAGCCCCAGAGAGGCGCAGAGACAGATCTGGTAGTCGGATGCGCCAAAGCCGACCAAGACTGGTTTTGCTGCAGGGGGCAGGGGGTTGCGTATGGCTGCATGGAAGCCATCCTCAGCGACGGGAAAGACATGTATCTGGTGAGCTGAGGCGACCAGGAGCAGGCTCGAGGTCGGAGACCACTGGAGAGACGTCACGGGCCCAGACAAGTCGCGTGGCAAGTCGATGTCTCTGATGGTCTGCAGGCTCTCAACGGCTCGGATGTGCAGCGAAGAGGCAGACAGCGTTGCCACGAGTTTCCCGTTGGGACTCGGTGCGCAGTGGGGTGAAGCTGTTAGCGACGATCAGCGGCTGTAGGTCCATCTCGATGTCGTCAAAGATGCGACCCATCGTCCATCGTGGGCCGTCCTGATGAAGGGGAAGGAGGGTGCGAGGCGCGGTAATCTCACCCTGGAAGCTGTCTGAGAAGCGCATGTTGATTGATTGACTGCCTGGACTGCCTGCCTGCCTGCCTTAGCGACTGCCAGACTGGGTGAAGCTGGCGACGATGGCTTCTCGATATACTATGTAGGAGTAAGGTTAAGAAATTGACTAGCATCAAACTCGCTAAGGCAGGTGATATATCATGACCCTCATTGCTTGGTGGTCGAGTTGCATGTGCGGACTGTGTTGGACGGCTGCTGCATGGGACAACCCGTCGCGTATCGAGCCGATCGTGCTTTGCAGCAGGCCTGTCGACCCGTGTACGGGTGCGGGTGCGGGAGAGAGGGTTGGCGGGACGGACGGGTTCGTGCAAGGGAGGGAGGGTAGTGTGCAGTGAGCGCAGTGTCAGTCGTCAAGACCCGCTTCATGTTGTGCGCCCACCAACATCGCCGAACCTGAGATGCAACAAACAACTCCTCAAAAGACAATGCTATGATGATATCCTACAGTAGCATTCAGCAGAGGCTACCTAGGTACCAGGCACAGGGTACCTACCTAGTGTTTTGCTTTGCACCGTAATCAGCCCGGCCAGGCCAGGCCCTGCCCAAGCACCACCTAGGCAGGCAACAGGGCAGTCTGGCTAGCGTCCAACCAAACGTTGGCCGTTAGCAAGCATACAAGCATAAACGCCCCCGTCCTGTCCTCCTGCCGTCACAATCCCGCCCGACAAGCCGGTCAGCGGCCGTGGACCGGCACCGGGCCCTCTCGTCTCGTCTCCTCGTCTCCTCGGCCTCCAAAAGCCCATCGCCACTCACGAATGGTACGCTACGCCCTTGCTGACTCACCACCACATCTGGCCAGAATCAGACCTAGACTGCTCTCGACATTTTTGGACATGCGGAACTTGCCATGAGGATTGACCTGTGTCACTGCGGCTTCTTACATATCACCGGTCTCCAGAATGCCTTCCCGGCGAGCAATATCTTGACGGCTGATTACCAGATATGGCAGTGAGACTCGGAATACCTGCCGCCACCCTCCTCAAACAGTCGCAACCCTAGGTCCGCATCTCATCCAACCACCTCGCCGTCACCTCCAATTCCGCCGTCTTTTGTTTGCTGTCTGCCGCTTGCAACCTGCCCATTGCTTGTCGCTTCTCATGCCATCCTCGTCCATTACCAGCAGAGGCCCGAGGCTAATGGCCTTGTCCATGCGTGCCGTTTTGAGGCCGCCGCTGAGTCTGCGCCAAGCGTCTCTTCCTCGTCCTCACCAGTCCGGCATCCAACCAGCCGCCCCTGTGGACACCCGGCAACGCCTCTGCCAGGTTCGTGGCCGGAGGATCACGACAGCTGCCGCTGCCAATGCTACACACCTTCATCTATCGGGCCAGCATGCGAGCCAGGGCCTGGATGTCCCGACCTCGATCGCGCCATCGCCCCCACAACAACAACAGCAACCACAACCTGAGCCTGCTCCCATCTCCTTCCGACGTTCTACCATCAAGGACGCCAGGCCATTCTCCCACTTCCTGACTGATACCTTCGACCGCCAACATGACTACCTCCGCATATCCCTCACAGAAAAGTGCAATTTACGTTGCGTCTACTGTATGCCTGAGGAGGGTGTGCCACTCTCCCCTGCCCGTGAACTCCTGACCACCCCGGAGATCGTCTTGCTTGCTTCGACCTTTGTCTCTCAGGGTGTCACCAAGATCCGGCTGACCGGCGGCGAGCCCACCGTGCGAGCTGATATCCTGCCACTCATGCATCAGCTCGGGGCCCTCCGGCCCCATGGCCTGCGAGAGCTGTGTATCACCACCAACGGGATCGCCCTGCATCGCAAGCTAGAGACCATGGTCGAGGCTGGCCTGACCGGCATCAACCTGAGCCTGGACACCCTTGACCCCTGGCAGTTCCAGATCATGACCCGGCGCAGGGGCTTCGCCGCCGTGCAGAAAAGCATCTCGCGCATCTATGAGCTCAACCGCGCCGGCGCGGGCTTGCGCTTCAAGATCAACTGCGTTGTCATGCGCGGCGTCAATGACCGCGAGGTCCTCGACTTTGTCGAGATGACAAGAGAAAACAACGTCGAGGTCAGGTTTATCGAGTACATGCCCTTTGACGGGAACAAGTGGAGCAAGGGGAAGATGCTCAGTTACTCCGAGATGCTTGATTCCATCCGCGAGCGCTACCCATCGCTGTGCAAGGTTCAGGACCATAAGAATGACACAAGTAAAACATGGCACATTCCCGGATTCGCCGGGCGTATTGGCTTTGTGACGAGCATGACACATAACTTCTGTGGCTCATGCAACCGCCTGCGCATCACCAACGACGGGAACCTGAAGGTGTGCCTGTTCGGGAACGCTGAGGTGTCTCTGAGGGATATATTGAGGGAAGTGAACGGCGGGGAGCCCATCGACGAGGAGGCCCTCGCAAGGCTGAGAAAGCTCGCCTTGGACCGGCAGCTCCCGGCACTTGCCGCATCCGAGGATGGCGGAAAGGACCTGATGTTGGCTCCAAACTCCGAGGAATTGCTGAACGTAATCGGCGCGGCGGTTAAAAGGAAGAAGGCCAAGCACGCGGGCATGGGCGAGCTGGAACACATGAAGAACAGACCAATGATATTAATAGGTGGGTAGTTTCCGTTGTTCCACCTGCATTACATTAGGACGGTATGTATACCTTGCACTGCATTTGGAGTTGGGCCTGTGATTGGGCTATTAATTCTGGAATTGGACTATTCTGGAAAGAAGTTCGAAGCCTTGTTTTGAGCCAAGCACACATCTGGACATAATCCAGCTGCCGTACAAGGTTTTGAACATAGTAAGGGAGTGATGAAAGTCGGAATAGGTGGCTAAATTTCATGACACATAGATGGGACAATTCTGTCCGCCCGCAATGAGACATGCTTTCAAAGTCCACCCGCCCAAACTTCGAGAGGCAGTATACGGCACGTAACGACTCCGTTGGCGCCCTGTTGGTCGTCTCAGCAGGCCCTTCCGTTACATCTCCTTCCTACCAAGTCTGTCGCCCGCCTTTTTTCCACCTCGTCGAAGCTTCTATCCGACTCCCCTGACAACACCAAGTCGCCAGTCCGCACTTCCCCAAGCAGCAAGTCCATCACGACCCGAGATGGCCGGTTCCAGTTAAGGGAACAAAGGTCAGAAGCATCAGCATCAGCAACACTAACACATCTTTCCGCCACGGGCGAGGCGCACATGGTCTCCATTGCCCACAAGCAGCCCACAACACGCACGGCGCGCGCCGTCTGCAGCGTGCGCTTCTCGGCACCGCTCGCGCTCCAGCTGATCCGCGACAACGGACACAAGAAGGGCGACGTGCTGGGCGTCGCGCGCGTCGCTGGGATCATGGCGGCCAAGCGGACGCCCGACCTCATCCCGCTGTGCCACCCGATCATGCTGTCGCACGTCAGCGTCGAACTGGAGCCCAAGGGAGCTGACGCCGGTGGCGACAGCCACGGCGACCATGTGCTGGACGTTTCTGCGACAGTCACGTGCGACGGCAAGACCGGCGTGGAGATGGAGGCACTGACCGCCGCCTCGGCTGCGGCGCTTACTGTCTATGACATGTGCAAGGCCGTGGATAAGGGCATGTGCATTGAGGGTCTCCGGGTTGTGCTCAAGGAAGGAGGGAAGAGTGGGAGGTGGGTGGAGGGTATGAAGACTGAGTGACCCTGGGAAGAGTGATCCCAAGGCTTCTGGGGAGCATACCCTTGCTGGTCTCATCAAGAGGTGGACAGTCGTCAGACCGACGGCTGGTCCATCGCTCTCAGGATGCCGCTACATTCTCCAGCTTTGCATGAGGTCGCATTCGCTTGTCCTGCCCGTCAACCTCCTTCGAGCCCTTACCGCATGGGCTTCGGCGACAAGTTCCCAGAAACTGCCTCGTGATAGCTTAGGTCACCGAAGGACAAGCGGCAGCACAGCCTCGGCACACCCTTACTGCTCCAGCCACTGTGTTCATCAACTGAGTTTCTGGTGAGATAGAGTACCTACCGTTACGTATAAAATCCACCTTCGGGTAGGGGATTTTTAGAAAAATGGCTCACAGAGAAAAAGGAACCTGGAAGTTGAACTCGAGGTATTATCGAAGATTATCGCCTGTACTGTCTCCAGTATTTCTACAACATCAAGGGACCTCCTCGTCGCGCAGCCCCCACTGAGTTAGTGCACGCAAGCGGATAGATGTTACACTTATACTCGTCGTAAATATACCATAACCCGCCGACTCCAATACGCAGGGGAGAACATCGTCAACATAGTCTGACGGTGTCGTTTGGCCCGCCGGGTTAGCCACTCACAATCACAGAGGCCCAGATTCGGATCGCCCAAATCGCGACATTGTGGCAAAACCCTGCCCCCGCAAATCGAGGCATATAATCTAAATCTAGATAGAGTAGTCGCCCGTCTGGCCGATGACGGTCCACTGGCCCTCGTCGAGCACTGGATCTCGCTAAGCTTTCACTGTCGCTGGAACGTTGCGGGTCCCCGATCTCATACGCCCTATCGTCGGCGTAGGTGACCGAGTTGTGGCCCCTACCCCTCCCGCCGGCCTAGACATGTCGCCATTGCCGCTTTCGAACGGCGAAATGTATTCTCCGTACCTCGCATTTGCCTCTAAGCGCGGCAAATAACCAGATGCTGTGGGGCCGGCCGCACAAGTTCTGGAACTCACCGACTGCTTCTTTCCTGAGATTTGGGGCGCGGGTCGTCTGGGGATCCCAGCGGTCCCGTACTATTTCTGGGGATCTGCCGCATGCCTTGTGGTAACACATTGCTCCAGGACCCTGAATATGCAGACCAGCAGAACCGCACAAGACCAGGGGTTCTCAGGGTCGTTTGAAGCGCGACACGCTAAGTCACGATGGCATCGCTCCGATGGGTCTCAGAGCATGTCGCCCAATGAAGCCCGGCAGGAGGTGACGAGGCGCGTCGAGCCTCTAGCTAGGCCTCTAACTGGGACGAGTTAAGTACGGGCACTCCAATTGAGTCAGCATTGCGCCAATGCAAACTGCTCACACGTGACGGATCACTCGTGAACCACCTGGCCTGGCCTCCCGTTGATGCGGGGGCACATGCGTATGTGCTCCTAAGGGTGACGATGTTAGCTTTTTGTTGGAGTGCAGTGAAGGGCGAAGCCTCAGATCGTGGGGCACTGTGGGTTCACTGCAGACGAGAGATCAGCGCCACTCAACAAGTCGACGAGAAATGGCGATCAACACGACGGCTGAAGCGCAAGGCGTGGGCCGTGGCTCGTCGCGACGGGAGCGACATCATTGAGCTCCATTCGGCTGTGGTGCGCCATGGCAATGCGGCTCATCAGGAAAAAAAAACGCTCGGACTCGGCGAGCCTCCGTGCTACCCCTGATCTGGCAACTTGACGCGTGCGCTCCTTAGATCTGCACGGATAGGGTCGGCAGTCGGCCGAGTTGACGTCGAAGGCTTGCATGCAGGGAGTGGGCCGGACTTGGCCGAGAATAGGACCCCTACGACGCTGCGTGCATATTGAGGCCGCCCCAATGAGAAGGCCGCGATAAGCGTCAAAGTCGGTAGCCAATAGCAGGGCCCTGAGTTCTTGGAGCATCCAGGATGCCCCATCGAGGTGCAGATCCATATTGCTCTGGAGAGGAGAGGGACGCAGGCAGCCTCAGTCTTCCCCAGATAAGCCTGCTGAATAGGCGCGTGCGGCCGAGACGAGTCAAGAGCGCATGAGGGAAAGGTGACAGCATGGTGACGACTCGACGATACCACCCCTTGAGTTCCAGCGGTGAGTTTGAGGGGTTGCGGCCGGCGGGCGGCTGGGGCTGGCACTCGCGCGCAGTCGTCGTGGTGAGGACTCGCGTCTCTGCCTGTCTGCTTGGATCTCATTGCCAAACAAGAACAAACTCAATTGAGACCCCATCAAGCCGATCTGAAAGCGTGGAGCCAGGAGTGCATCCCAGCAATTCCATGACCAGGGCCAACGGCCAATCACAATCAGATCTTTGTCACGGCCAGAGATAAGGACCCGTCTCGGCAGGCGGTCGGCCGCATTTCTCCAGACCACCAGCAATTAGAGCAGGCCAAGGGGGAGTGAGGGGGGGGGGTGAGACTAGGTCTTGTGTGGCTGAACAAGACAGCGGTTCAATGCCTGCGGTCGGCACCTATTAACCACGCCGTCGTGCCGTATGCGTAATAGCATTTCGCCTTACGTCTGCACGTCGACTTTGGTCTTCACTCGATATTTGCAAAGAGTTGAAAATATGAACACGCTAAGATGGAGATAATCTCCGCGAAGACGATGTGTGTGTGTGTGTGTGTGTTTAGGGGCCTTGGGCTCGCGAGAAGCGGCTAAAGTTCTAACCGTAGTAAAGCGAGGCGTTGCTCGTTGAGGGGTTCGTGGGGCTCCAGTGGCAGGGCGAGGTTTCGTCTGACGCAGAGGGAGCAGACCGGCAGAACTGGCAGAAAGAGAACAGTGCGGTGGGCCCGTCGCCTGGATCATCTCCACGGCCATGTGGCCTTGAAGCCGCCAGCCTCATCAAGCTCGCAAGCAGAGCGGGCCTGTACGTAATGGGACGGTGAGGCGGCGGCGGGCAGCTCGGAGGTTCGCAATGGCCAGAAGGGCTGGGCAAGAAAGACGGCGGGAACTGGAGCAGGAGCAGGAGCAGGAGCAGGAGCAAACGTATTCGGAAGTCGGCCGACAAGAGGGCGCAAGATTGGCCCGTGTGGCCTGTGGGGGGCTCTGGGGTTTGATCTGGGAGCGCCTTGGAGACGCAACGCATGACCTGACATGTGCCTAACGACATGCGTTCGCTGACGATTGCCGCAATAATCAGGAAGCCGGCCCTCGTGGGGCTGTGGGCAAGCTGGAAGGTTCGAGCTGTAAGCAGTCTGCCGTCTGCTGGGTGAGGGAGGGCGTGGCCCGCCGTCTGGCCTGACGCAGCAAGGCTGAAGATGGATGTCGATGTCGATGTCGATGTCGATGTTGATGTCAGTCGACGATGCTTGCGAGTCAGTCGAACACGGACAATCCAGCCAGCTGGCACTTGGCCGTGGATGCGGTATTAAGCCGACGGAAATTGGGTGGATGTGCTCTATTGATCCTGCGACAGCCGACAAGCGATTGTGGCGGGCGAAGGGCGACAACCATGGTGAAGCAGCTCGTCGAGTCCCCACCGCCCACTGCCGGCGTACACAGTACTGTGTAGCAGTCTGCACCCCGAGGTCTGGGGACAGAATCGACGCGGGAGCTGCAGGTCTGCAGTCAGCATCCCACCTCCCACCACCCTGTCCACTCACCATCCGTCATTTATCAATCATGCAACGCAGGGTGATACGGCCCGAGGGCAAACCGCCAGGCCGCACACGGTTGTGGTCTAATGAACCAAGTAGTCCCATCACAAACAGACTCAGCGCCAGGCGTCGGGCATGCAGCTGAGGAATGAGGGGGGGTTAATAAGGGATACGGGCACGGCATGAGGAATGAACGAGAGTCGATGTCTGCAACCCGGGATGACGCAGCCAGGTGCTGGTGCTGGGTGCTGGCGCTGCAGTCAATCAGGAAGAGCGTGGCGGCTATCTCCGTGGCTTCCGGAACCGGGAGATTGTGATGTGAGATGGAGAGTGGGAGGGTTCATGGCCGACCGGGGCTGCCGGGTAGATGCTCGTTGCAGGTCGGTGCCGCTGGTTACCATACACGACGGACTAATTGCCCGTCATCAATTACACACCTCAGTTAAGGAACACATGGCTTTTCCGCCGCGGTTCGCCGTGTTGGTCGTCCCTTGCCTTGACGGGCTCAGGGTTGTTCGCGGAGCAGGACTCGGGGCCCAGCAACGGTTTTCCTGGGCCACCTGCCGTGCCTGTCCACTACGGGCTCGACACCTTGCTGCATCGGGAAACTGCTCAGGTGTCTCGAGTCAACGGTCGTCGGGGCCGACGGTGTCAGGGTGTGGGAGGCAGGCATAGGCTTGTGGTAATAATGGTCTGCCTCAATCACCTTTTGCAGGGAAATAGACAGGGCCCCACCATATGAATCAACCGCGTCGCCGTGGAAAAGTAATTTTCGCTACAAACCATGTAAAGACGGCCCCCCCCTGGGGCCCCTTCCCTTTTCTGAGAGGCAGACAGGTGCACGGACAGCCAGCCATGCCCAGCCATGCGCCTCCCCTGGGGAGGAGGAAGGACCAAGACGGAGAAGCAGATGTGATTTGATACGGCACCAGCGTGGCACATTCACCGCCTTTGCCATGCGGCATCGTCACAGGTCAATTGACTCGACTCCACCTGCATGCCGTGTTCGTCTTGCATGTGTGTGTGTTTGTGTGTGTTGATGATAGTAATAGTAGTCCAGGTAGTCTAGGAACCGTGTAGAGCAGCATATGGCATGTTGCATATTAGACCACTTGTGGAGCAGGAACCCGTTCGTCCATCTGCGCGCTGCTGTGTCTCGTTGTCTGTCCTGTCCTTTGCAGTCCTGCCCAGTCAACTACCTACTAGTCTGTCAACCGGCAACTAAACGCTGACTGACCACCATCAGACCTGTGTACCCATCTCTGTCCTGTCTGCTCCTCTGCTCCTCTGATCCAAAACATACACTACGGTAAAATCTCATCTCAGCTCGGCAAGTTTCTATTACTCAAGACGCCGCCGTCTGGTCCAGTCTCAACCCACCTCGACCCGACGCTGAGGTTGCAGCCGAAGAGGTGCCGTATCCGTCAACGGGTCGCCTCACCACTTCGCCCTCCCGCCCTCCTACAGCTGGCCCGAGTTCCAGTACCCTGCTCCCTGGTCCCTGCCTCCCTGCCTGCGCTCCCCAGGTTCCAGCCAGCCAGCCAGCCATCCAGCCCGCCAGCCAGCCAGCCCAGATCCGCTCCGCTACCTGCGCGACACTATCCAGTCAGGCCAGTCCGCTACCACGCTATCCAGCAACCACGCAAGGTTACCGCCACTCTGGTTGGCCGCTACCCACCCCCCCTGCCCAGGCCCCCCCCTTCCAGAGCCGACAAGCCTGCAACCTACCTGGGTCTCGTTATATACCCAAGCCGCATCCCTCCAGCAAGCCACCTCGAGTAATCGTTTTATCCGCCCCCTCCTTTTTGCCTTGTCTCGCCGTGCCATCCTCCTCGTCGTCGCCGCGATAGGATCCAGTACAGATACCGTCCAGCATCGCAATTCTGCCACGTCCGACACAACGTGCTCTTCCTCTGCACTGCACACACCTCTGTCTCTCTGTCTCTCTGTCTCTGCTCCACTTTGCAGTGTTGCCCTACCAGACTCTCATCCAAGGCAGTCTCTCGCAAACGTGCGATCGACCGCCAATCCAAAAGAAACAGGTCCCAACTTAATCGTTGAGATACCTTGTTCTCGGACTCGCTTGCTGCTGTGCACGACTCGGGCGCCGTCATCTAAGCCAGACCGATCCGATCCGATTTAATCCAAAACCAATCCAGCTCATCTCAGTGAACCGCACAGCAGCTGGCCACCCCGCGGTCCACTGCCCCCTCGTCGACTCAAATCCACCGGGCCGCATTCGCACCAGCCAACTACAAGTGCCCCCCGCGCCCTCACGAACCATCTATTCAATCTGCCCACTCCTACCTTTCCCCTTTGAGTCGCAACACCACCCACGGCCCAACCACCTGCCTACCATTCAGTGTCCCTGATTTGCTGCTGCCCTCTCCTGTATCATCACACACCCCGGCGAATATGGCCATGGCCGACCTCGTAATGCCCCGACTGCCCGACCAGCAGCAATCTTTCTGGCACCGCCAGCCAACCGGCCACCAGCGCTCCTTCTCCTATCACATGCCACAACCGCAACCACAACCACAACCACAACCACAACCGCAACAGCAGTCGCAGTTCCACCACGCGCTGCAGCAGCAATACCCTCGCCAGCAACAGCAGCAGCAGGCACAACCAAGACAGCCGACACCGCCACAGTCGCAGCCCCTTATCCAACAATCCTCCGACATCTCCCCTCTCAGTACCTCAAACAGCACGTCACCAGTGTCACCAAAGAACTACCACGGCCGCCAGGTGCGCCCGCTCTACGTGCCCGCCGTGCTGCGTCCCAACGAATACTCAGCCGACTCCCAAAAGCCCCTCGCCTCGCCCAAGGCCGACGGAGACGACGATGAGCGCGCCATCCGCTCCAGCGGTAGCTTCACCAGCCTGTTCGGCATCTCGAGCCTGAGCAGGCTGTCCAGGAGGTCCACTGGTGACAGCGGCAAGTTTGTGGACTGGGATTGGGACCTGGCCAACTACCCTCAGGTCCACGGCCAGCCCAGCCGGAAACACTGGAAGGTACGTTCGGTGCGACAAGACACCAAGCCAACACATAATCTCCCTCACACCCGCACATCCACCCGTCTGGGAAATACTACGACAGATGTCTCAGCCCTCCGACATGGCGTCACCCCGAACGCGGTAATTTGAGCGACCACTTTCGGCTAACATTGTATTTCACTACAGTCCGATGCCGACTCAGAGGTCTGCGACGACCCGACCTGTAAGAAATACTTCAACTACTTTGTTCGCCGCCATCACTGCCGACGCTGCGGCAACATCTTCTGTGACCCCCACTCCAATTATGAGGTGCCACTGGACGAGAGCGCCAACTACAACCCTCGTGGTGTGCTCAGCCGCTCATGCGCCCACTGCTATGGAGACTTTAAGGTCTGGCGCAGTCGGAATAGCAGCAACGCCTCCAGCGCCGGCCAGCGCACTGCAAAGGGCAGCCAGACCGTGCCCGTGAGCCCGATCTGTGCCAGTCCCGCGAAGGCAAGCCCGACCACCCCGGGCAAGGCTCAGGCTGAAGTGGCAGTCAGCGTGCCCAGCGACTGGAACTGGAGCACCTTCTAAGCTGCTCAACCTGGCGACCTCTCCGTATTGGTCCAAGGGCAATACGAACCAGTCCAAAATCGGCCATACATACCACACCACAATCCACGATAGAGCGGTCCGACAGCGGCCTGACCTCGGCCATAGCGGACCTGCCCGCTAGCCCAACCCAAGCCGCTTAGAAGCGGCGTAGTACAATCCGTGCTACTCCATCACCCACCTCAGACCATATCGACTCAACACTTGGACAGCATCATGATCCAATACTCTACCACCCCTATCCTACGCATCGTCTTATTTACCCTTATGGACCTTTGGTAGATTTTCGGGGTTCGTCTCTGATCGCAGTGTTTTCCCAATACCCAGGAGCGCAGCTGTTTTTTTATGATTTAATGCTTTTCTTGGCCGCATATTCGCCCTGCATGCTTTTTTGTTTTATCTGCTTGGGTCTTGTTACAGCGCTGGTGTTCAGGTCTTTTATCGGTTTTTAAGATCTTAGATTACCAGGCCGACATGAGCTCTCCGAATTAATGCTGGGCAGAAGCTGCGCCGCCAGCTCGCCCCTTGTTCTGCTCTTACATGCTCTCAGGAGCATCCTATTACCTTGGACTTTGGCTTACAGGAACGAAAGGAGTACTATGTCTTTTATGCATCTTTGATTCTCCCCAATTCGCAGGCCAATTGGGCCCAAGATTGTATACCCTTGTGGGGGTTTTCGATCTACGATGTTTATTCTACGATCAAAGGGATAGACTTAACGGTAACGAAGATATACAGAGGCACAAGCTCTAGTATCATCTACCCACTATGCAGTGTGGTAGAGAGCTCCATAGAATGAAAACGAAATTGAAGATACACTGAGTAACTCACTATGATCGTACATCATGCTTGTGACATGTCTGTTCGCTGGTATGGTCTGACGGTCGGTTGAGTGCCACGACTGGAAGCTGATATGGGCAATAATGGCATGATACTTAAGAAGCAACTCATGTGTCTGCGGCGAGAACTGAAGGGGTGAGCCTTTAGGCTCATGCCTGCGGGTAACTGCCTCTTTCAGTTGGAAATGTACATGCATGGGCTGAGAACAAAAGAGGCGGATTTTGCTGTCACGCTTTGAAACCTGGCGAAGACCGTGTTTGAACTCAGAAAGGCGTTATTGCCGTAGATGAATGTTTTACTGCTAAATTCTTCCCGCCCTCAGTAGGTCGTCCGTTCCCTGGTGAGCGAAAGCCACCAACGCCCAGGCCACCTGCGAGACCCCGGAGTTGGACATACACGCTCGCCAACTCGTCAATGCCAAAGACGCCCACGTCCTGCTGGCGTTTTTGGAGCACGAAGCGTCAGTTTCGGCGCCAGGACCCTGACGGAGCCTCCTCGCGAGCACCAACAAACATCAACAATGTCTGTTGGCCGTGAGTCAACGACGTGGGGGACCCGGTAGCGTGTGTGTAAGGCAAGGGCTTTGGACAGCGAATCGACCTCATCTTGTGGACCGAATGCCAATGCCTTTTCCCTCTAGCCGTTAACTCCGTTAAATATGCAATTCTAGGCTTTGTTGCTCCGCCAGTCTATTTCTTCTCCTGCATAGGGGCGGGCTCCATTTTGCCAGCCTGCGACTGTCTCCTTTTCGGGGTCCCTGCCGACTTCTTTTGGTCAAGCCTAATTCCTCACGGGCATTCCCTACTTCCTTTTTTGCAACATTTATCCTCTCCAGGCTCCACCATCTTGACCTCAAGCATGCCTCGAGCGTCTCGGGGTCGTCGATGGCTTTGGGACGCGGCTTGCCTTTCCATTGGCCTGGACATTCGTGTTTGCCTGGCTGCTGGAGGAAGAGCCCTCGCCGTAGACCTCCTGCTGGATGCTCTGAGCGGCATCCCAGCCAGCCTTCTCAGCAACAGTCACCTGGCTCTCGAGGGACCCCTTGCCCTTGCCCTGTGCCGAGGTCGCGCTAGACCGCCGCAGGTAGCTGGTGATGAAGAACTTAACAAACAGGTAGGTGAGAGGCGCGAGATACAGGACGTTGAGCCAGATGGCGAAGGTCTGGCCGGTGGTGTTGATGCAAGGAACAACCTCTTGGGTGTATACGGTCTGCGTGGAGGGTGACTGCTCGGGCTCAGCGTTAGCTTCGGCCGATGTTGCCTGTGCGGCGGCGGAAGTGGTCACCTTTGAAGCCATACCGAGGACCATCTGCTTAAGGTTGTCCAGGAATGCAGGGGCGGGTGAAGGCACAGAATTGTCGGCGTCAGCGGGAGCGACAACAGGCGCGGCAGAATCCAGGACGACGGTCTTTGCCACGGGTAGGCTGTAGCTGACGAAGGAGTGGATCATGGCGTATGAGGCGCCGATGAGGAACTGGGTGATTTGCAGGCTTGTCAAGGTTCGCTTGATAAACACAGGGACGCGGATAGAGAACGCGCTCAAGGTGTAGTAGGTGTACTAAAAGTGAGGCAGGGCCGGTCAGCATCCATGGCCGTAGGATTTCGTAGCTATTCAGATGGGCACAAGGGACGGTTGTCGACTCACCATCATGGCGTGGATGCCCGAGTTGACAAAGACGAACATCCAGATTGGTGGGGACATGTAGCGCATACCGGCCCACATGCACATCATGGCGCCGGCGTGGTGGTAGGTCTGCAGGACGGAGCTCTGCTTGCCCTTGGCCAGGATGATGAGGGTGTCGAGGACCTCGTAGAACTTGCTCAGGTAGAAGATCCAACCGTAGAAGGCCAGGCCCTCGTTCCAGATGCGGCCGAGGTCGGTGCGGCTGGGGGTGCCGTCGCTGGCGAGGGCGACGCTGTCGGAATAAGACGTCCACTGCGCATCCTCCTGGCTGTAGTAGACAGCTTTGCCAAGACCCCCCGGGCCGTGAAGCCTAGTCATGCTGTCCACGAAGCCATTGAGGCCACCGGGGCCCCATGGGTTCACTACGCTCCGGCGCATGACGCCGACCATGCCGTAGAAGGTCCATGCGGAGTAGACGGCGAGGAAGATGTTGTGGACGACGATGAATACATGGAACAGCCTGGTCTTGCTGATGGCCCAAGGCTTCTTGTTGTTGGAGGTGTTGTACCAGTTCAGGAGCTTGGCAGTGACGGCATAGGTTGCGGCGATGGTGATGGGCACCTTTGGGTCGAGGACGGCCTGGTAGACGTGGTCTGGGATGAGAAGGGGCGGGGCCGAGGCGACGGAACCCGGGGCCGGAGGAGGCAGGAATTGCGGCTCGCGCAGGCTGGCCGGGGACAGCATGCTCGTGAAGAGAGCCGAGTCTGGAGTGGTCGCGAAGACCTGAGAGGCGTCCATGGCGAAGAGCACGTGTGTCGGACTGGAGAGTGTGGTGGTGACTGCGGTGGTGTAGGTTTCCAGCCGGGACTGGTTGTGTCACGTACAAGAGGTGGTGGTGTTGGTGGAGGAGGGGGAGGAGGAGGAGGAGGAGGAGGAGGAGTATTATGCGCGCAGTCCACTTGCGCAAACGGGCAGGACAATGAGGATATGTATGAACGACGGGCCTCGAGACCTTCTTCAAGCAGCAAGGTGAAGGCTAGTAAAGCCATGCGCACAGCTTTGAACATGGGCCATATTTTTTTTTTCTTTCTCTCTTCCTCTCCTATCCTGTGCCTGCGTGCCTGTGACGCAGCTTCCCCAACAAATTCAAAATTCGGACTCTGGGCCGCCAGTCGGAGGAGCGGGCCAGACCCTGGGAAGGAAAGAGACAAGGGCACGCGGCTGAAGGATGCCGGATGCCAATCGCGCGCTCTCCGGCCATGAGCCGAGGCATAAATAATTGACAACTCGTACCACCGCCTGGTCCATTCATTGCCAAAAGGGAGGGTGGAG